>OZ023270.1:13823730-14258730 GCA_964006375.1 Tillus elongatus | reverse complement strand
CGCAATCCCACCGAGAATCAAATCTTTTATATTTGACACAGTTAGTGATACTGAGCTTTTATTGAGAAGGCTTAAGTTTGACAATGCAAACTCGTTACGTGGTTTGATCCATAGTGTGATTTTCAAGTTCAGAGCAAATTCTATTTATCTTCATCCATACGGCTCAGTCATTTCTTCGTTGAAGAGAGTGAGCAGACACCATGACCTGTTTCTGTCTAAGGCAGACAAGGGACGTTGTGCTGTTATTCTGAATAGGAATGATTATGTATCGTAATGTTTTGTATCCTCCGACTATGTCGAAAAGCATTACTATTGGACAATTGATAGTCCCTTTATTAATCTTATTTTAAAGGGGTAGACATTGACCCAATTTAATTCATAGCAGGTGGTAGTGGAATTTTCCTTTACGTAATAGTAAAGGATTTTTTTCACGCCCGAGGAGGTACCACCCCATACATCAAGGGGCCGGTGAAGTCCCAACAGACGTTTCCGGTTCTGGTGTATGAGTCGGTTTCCCTTATAAGCAAAAATTATGATGGCTCCTCCTTGTACAAAAGATTTCGGAGGTAAAATACCCCTCCATTCGGATACCCGGCAGAGGGGTGTACAGGGGGCGCCAACATCAAGATTTAACATATCGTTTTCGAATATATGTGGCCTAAATTCTAACCTGAACTCCGTCCTCCATTTCCCCCAGGCCAACAGCTCCAACTTCTCTGCCTCACCGAAACCCAAATCAGTGCCAAAAGAGCCACTAATCACCTTAATTTCCCGGGGTGTGAGCTCCTCACATCCTTTAGATTGCATGGAGGCGTGTGCGCATACGTCCGTAGCAATATACCTTGCACCAGACTCTCCAATTTAGAAGCTGGAAGTAAATACATACTATGGATAAAACTCTCTCTCAGGACTGCAAATAAATTCATCTGTTGCATTTACTGGTCACCTTCTGACAACAACCTTGTCCAGCTCTTTGACAACCTTTCTGAAAAAACCGACCATCTGATTTCTGAATATCCTTCCTCTGAGGTGACTATTCTTGGTGACCTCAATGTACATAATAAGGAATGGCTAGGATCTTCAAAAACCAATCCACCAGGGAGAGCAGCGGAGGCATTTGCAGTCAGCAATTCTTTAACCAATATGGTTCAACAACCTACTTACTTTCCTAGCATCCCAACACACAGCTCAAATCCCTTGGATCTCCTTCTTACTGCAAAACCTGAATGCTATAAGATATCAGTCACCGCCCCCCTTGGTCGCGCAGACCACGGCATGGTCACTGCTTCCTGCGCAATGCAACCCGAGGTCACACAGTCATCACACCCACGTATCGTTTGGCACTGCAAATGCGGGATTACTTTTCCTCATTTCTATGGGCGTCTGTCTGCATCTCTCATCCTGACCCCTCTGATATCTCACAAAACGTCACCGAAATTATCCAAGCTGGCATGGAATTATTTATTCCACGTACACAGAAAACCTCTTTAGCCACTCAAAAGCCCTGGTTCTCTAAATCCTGTGACAAGGCCAGACTTTAAAAGGTCAAAGCTCACAAAACGCTTCTACACAATCCCAGTCAAGAAAACCGTCAAGCATTTAACGACGCAAGAAACCGCTATGTCCGAAAAAAACTCGTTTAATAACCACATCAAAAACAAAGTCCTCTTAAGCTCCAACGGCGGCAAATCCTTCTAAACTCTTGCTAAATCAATTCGGAATAATTTCTGCAAAAGCACGTTCTCACCTCTTGTCTCAGGGGATGAAATTGTTTCTACTGCCCTAGGAAAGGCTAAACTTTTTGCTTAGTTGTTCGCCGGAAATTCTACTCTCAACCCACCTCCAAATGTTCAACCACCAACACTCCCCAATGTCGCGCATAAAATGACGGATATCATCTTCAAAACTAAAAAAGGTACGAAAGATGCTCTCTTCTCTTAACACCAGGAAAGTCTCTGGCCTTGGCGAGATCCCAGCAATTGTTCTCAAAAAATGCGCACCAGAACTTGCTCCTGTCCTGACTCGTCTGTTTTAAATATCTAACAATAAAGGCATATTCCCTAGTAACTGGAAAACTGCTCGAGTACAACCTATCCCCAAGAAATGATCCAAAGCGCTTCCTAGCAACTACAGGATTATTTCTCTCCTTTCAGTCGTCTCTAAAGTGATGGAAAAGTATATAAACCGAATTACTAAAATTTCTTGAAAAACACAGTCTTATCCACGACAGGCAGTATGGATTCCGTCAGCGCGGATAGACTACCGACCTCCTTTCCATCGTCACCCATTCTTGTAACAAGTCTATGGAACTACACGGTGAATCCCAGATTGTCGCTCTAGACATATCCAAAGCATTCGACCAGGTCTGGCACGCAGCGCTGCTTAATAAAATTCCGGCCTATGGCCTACCAACAAAAATTTTTTACCCGGACAGCAAATTTCCTCTCCAACAGGAGCATTTCTGTTGTTGTGGATGGCCATTCCTCTAAACTGTATCCAATTAATGCAGGAATTCCTCAAGGTTCAGCTTTAGCCCCTACTTTGTTTCTTCTCCACATCACTGACCTCCTCTCTAGCACATCCAACCCAGTTCACAGTTACGCAGACGACAGCACCCTTTACTCATATATACAATATTCTAAGCCTGTCTCTTTAGCCCAATTAGATGAGGATCGCAGACTCATGGAGGGTTCTGCCTCCGTGGATCTCCAAAAAATATTAGACTGGGGAAGTAAAAATCTTGTACAATTCAACCCAACCAGATCGCAGTCTTGCTTTCTTTCTCATAAGAGATACACCAGCCCTAGACCCATCACAATGAACAACCAAGTTATTCAAAATAGTCATTTTCTCTTGTTGGCATTTCTGTGGATCGAAATCTTAATTGGCACCAACATGTCACATCAATTGCAGAAGCGGCTGCTAAGAAATTCAGTTTCCTCTTCCAGGCTCGCAAAT
This sequence comes from Tillus elongatus, assembly GCA_964006375.1. Taxonomy (NCBI): domain Eukaryota; kingdom Metazoa; phylum Arthropoda; class Insecta; order Coleoptera; family Cleridae; genus Tillus; species Tillus elongatus. The sequence goes on along the minus strand of OZ023270.1, from coordinate 14,255,772 downwards.
ACTTTTCACCAGCTAATATCTATACCTTATATACTTCACAAATAAGGCCAAACCTCGAATACTGCTCCCACATCTGGGGTGCAGCTGCCGCTTCTACACTCGCTATCCTGGACTCCATTCAAAAGATAGCTATATGTCTCATCGGTGACCCTACCCTCACCCAAAGGCCGCCATCCCTTGCCCACCGATGTGCCGTTGGTGACCTCTCTCTCTTTTATAGATATCTGCACGGGCACTGCTCAGATGAGCTTGCCTCCATAGTTCCCCCACCTGCTGCCCCCAACAGATCTACGAAGGGAACAGAGCGAATACACCCTTTTACTGTCCAGGTCACCAGACATAGAACATCTTGTTATGCCCGCTCTTTTGTCCCGAGGACTTCCAAGTTGTGGAATTCCTTACCGGTACATGTTTTTCCTTCTCCTCCGAACCTCCAAACCTTCAGTCCAGAATTAACAAGTTGCCTCTTTCCTCCTTGTCAACACCCGCGGTACGATAGTATTTAGTCTGTAAGCCCTCGTGGTGTGTTCTTGATGTTAAAAACAAAAGAAAAAAAAACTCCTTACTTTCTTGAATGACAATCGAATCTTGTCAGTGGACTATAATCCTTTACCTTCTTTCGTTTCAAAGTTTAAAAGAGTTTTAGATCGATTTGTACCTACTCTGTCGGATAATTATCAACATTTATACCCAGCGAACCACATTTTTCCTCTCTTCTACTTTTAAGAAATCTCTTTGCTTCACCTCTTAGTCGTGAGGTTCTGTGGGCGCTCGATGCCTTAGTCAAGGCTTGTCTAGCGCAAAATTTCTTGTCTTTCAATTGTAGAATTATGTCCAAAAACACGGTCTTCCAATGGGTAATCCATTGTCTCCCTTGTTTACGGAAGTTCTTATGGCCTTCTTCGAGAGGGAATTGTTTTTTATAGACTTTATTCTATTCAAGGACTTCATCTCGTCCTGAACACGGTACGTGGACGCCGTGTTGGTGATATGGTCGGGTACCTTAGAGCAGCTTTACCTATTCCTAAGCTGGTTGAACGATCTGCATGCCAATATTCACCATGAAACTAGAAGAGAACGAGTCCATCAGTTTTCTGGATCTGAGGTTAACAACGAAAGACAACTCAATTCAAATCGACATCTACAGAAAACTAACACAAACTGACCACATAATTCCATATAGATCTTATCACCGCGGGTCCCACAAGTTGGAGTCCATTAGATATTTGACAGATAGGTTGTTTAGAGTTCCACTGTCGGGGACAAACTTTTATAACGAGCTCAATGCTATTAAACAACTATCCGTAAATAACGAATATCCTGTCAGCTTAGTAGACCGACTGATAAGGAAAAAAGCCGCTAGCTCTTGAGAGAAACAAGCTGCAACATCTCGTCCGCTCAACCTGAGCGTCCTTCATACTTTCCCTTCACACACTGTGGCCCCATCATTGCAGCAGGGGTTAAGGAGTCGCGGGCCAAAGGACTCCAGGGGGCAAGCTGAGGAAGTGGAAATAACAACATAAACTCCCGATGAAGCTTTCCCCAAGACCGTCATGCGCGGTAAAAATCCGCATCCTGCACGAGGTGACCCTGCTAATAACTAAAGATGACGGATCTAGACAAGGAGGTCGAACTAAACTCCCCCAATCTACGGTGTCACGTGACCCGTGCCTATGGATGGATGGCACCAGGGCGATGGTGTCGTGAACGGAACCTCTGGAGTACCAGGCAACCCTCCAGAGTAACCCGCCTTGCACCACACAGGGGGTTCTGATGGTGTGGACAGTATTTCCCCCATTCTCGTGGGAACAACATGAAGATAATAAACACATACAAAACCAAAACCAATGAGGCTCGAGGAGTGGCTCCGGCTACAGACTTGTACCTTGAGTCTATCCCGGAAACGGAGACGAGCCAGGGGGCGGCAGCGGACTCTGGAGGTCCCACGACCGGCGTAGATACGGGGGATCAGGGGGTAGCTTCGGCCAGAGACCTGTCCCCGACACCCAAGCTGGAGGCTGGGTCCCACCGGAGGTCGGCGAGCTCCGCGGACTCCGGGGGCCCCTCCACCAGTGAGGACTCTACTGTTAGAGTAGAGGAACTGCCCCGGCAGTCCAAGCGTCTTTCCGGCGCGCATAGAAAGAAGCTCCGGAGGGCGCAAAAAAATGGCGGCCGGGACCTGGACGGTCGAGAAACCCGTAAAGGCGCAAGAGGGGAGTGCGGGTCAGAAGAGGACGCGCTCGAACTCTAGCACGCCCACTACAGACAGACGTTCCAAAAGAGCCAGGGTGCCTGTAAAGGCGCAAGAGGAGAGTGCGAGTCGGAAGACGCCGCGCTGTGGCTCTAGCACGCCTACTACAGACAGACCTCCCAAAGGAACCAAGGCCGGAACACCAGCGCAGACTGGCTCTTACAAGGAGGCTGCGGAGGGCCTCGGGATGGCGGTGATTGACAGACGCCATCCTGAGGTCACGCTAGACCAGGGGAAGGCGGACCTGATCCAGGCTGCGGTGGTAGCTGCAGTGGACTCTCTTCAGGAAGGGGAGAGCCCGCCTCAGTTCCACCGGACGCGCCTGACGGGGGGCATCCTCTGGACCACCTGTGCCGGCCCGCAGTCGCGGGACTGGCTGCGGAAAACGATCGGGGACCTCGGTCAGATTTGGGAGGGGGCGGACTTGACAGCCGTCGAGCCCAAGGAACTCCCAAAGAGACGCAAGGTCCTCGTACGGATCCCTGACACCGTCCCGCAGGAGACGGTGATCAGCAGACTTAAGATCCAGAACCCTGAACTGGGGACGCAACACTGGTCGGTTCTAAGCAGGAAGGCAGAGGAGAAAGGACAGACGCTCGCCTTCTCGATCGACCCGACATCTTACAGAGCCCTTGAAGGAACCTCCTTCAAGGCATTCTGGGGCATGGGAAGGGTTAGCTTCCGCCCACTGGGGAAGCAACTAAGGGTTAATGGGACTTAGGTTCCTTCAGGTCAACCTCCAACACAGTAGGGCAGCCACGGCCGGACTACTAATGGCTCTGAGGAACACGGATGTGGCCCTCATCCAGGAACCGTACTCCTATAAAGGAGAGATCAAGGGACTCGGCGGAGCTACTGGAAAGCTCATCTACAGCAGATCCAGCGAGAACCCGAGGGCCTGTATTTTTTTCAGGGAAGGGATAGAGTTTCTCCCTCTAATGAATTTCTGTTCCAGGGACCTGGCAACGATCAAAATCCGATGTGGAGGAGCGGATGGGCTGAGGGACATTACTGTCGCGTCAGCCTATTTGCCAGGGGACAGCACGGACCCTCCTCCACCCAACGAATTGGAGCAGCTGATGGTGGGTAGCAGAGCAGGTGGATGGCAGACCATCATCGGCATGGATGCGAATGCGCACCATGAGTTGTGGGGTAGCTCGGACACAAACTCTAGGGGTGAGGCACTTTTACAATTCTTTATGAAATTTAATTTAGACATATTGAATAGAGGTAATAAACCGACCTTCGTCACAACACGGCGTGAGGAAGTTTTAGATCTAACAGTTTCCACCCAGTTTCTGGGTGACTTTGTTAAAAGCTGGGCTGTGTCTGGGGAAGTGAGTAGCTCAGACCACAGATACATCCGGTTTGAAATCGCCAAAGTCGAAAGAGAAACGGTATGGTACCGGGACCCCCGCAAGGCGGACTGGGAAGCCTACAGGGCAGACCTGGCTGTGGAACTGCGGGGGGTTAAGAGTACCATAAAAAAATTCAATAGACCTCGAGATTGCAGCAGTCCAATTGCGAGACGCAATTACCTCGGCCTATAACGCCAACTGCCGCCTGAAAATGAGGGTGTCCACCAGGAACGTCCCGTGGTGGAACGAGGACCTCAGGCAAAGGAGGACGCAGGTTCGTAAGCTGTTTAACGCGGTCAAAAGGTCGGGAACATGGGATGAATATAGACAAGCCCTATCGTCCTATAACAAAAGACTGAGGGACGCCAAGAAGGAGTCGTGGAGGAGGCACTGCGAAGAAGTGGAAAACACGTCCGAGGGTGCTCGACTACACAAGATCCTGTCTAAGGGCCCTCAGACTAACATAGGCTCCCTTAGAACACCCACGGGAGGCTTTACAAGCTTGGGGGAGGAAACTATGGAAATTTTACTCCAAACGCACTTCCCCGGCTGTAACATAATAAACCAATCACCTCCGGACTGGGAACACTCAGAAATATAGGCGCCTTATAGGCGGGCATCTAGAGTAGACTGGACAGTCGCTAAAGAGGTGGTTACCTGGAGCAAAATCAGATGGGCCATTAACAGCTTTAAGCCATACAAATCGCCGGGATTTGATGGAATAATGCCCATCATGCTCCAACAGGGGATAGATATACTGGCGCCGGTGCTTACCCTCATTATGAGGGCCAGCCTGGCTCTGGGGTACATTCCGAGGGCATGGAGACCGGCCATGGTTGTATTTATTCCTAAACCTGGGCGTCCAACAGACCAGGCAAAGTCCCTGAGGCCAATAAGTCTCATGTCCTTCTTGCTGAAAACAGTGGAAAAACTGCTCGACCGGCACATTAGGGACGGTGTACTGGAAGCATATCCTCTACACTGCGGACAATATGCATACAGAGCAGGATTCTCAACAGAAACAGCACTGCACCAACTGGTGCTGAAACTGGAGAATACGCTGGAGAACAAGGAGGTAGCGCTGGGGCCTTCCTAGACATAGAGGGGGCCTTTAGCAACACCTCGTTCGGATCGGTTCTGGCAGCTGCCCGGGAGCGTGGAATAGAGGAGACCTGCTGCAGGTGGATCGGTTCCATGCTCAGGGATAGGGCGGTGTTCACCTCACTCGCGGGAGGGACTCTGCTGGCGGGGGTCGCGGCGGGGTGTCCGCAGGGGAGCGTTCTGTCTCCCTTGCTCTGGTGTCTAGTCGTGGACGGCCTGCTGGGGAGGCTCTCGGGAGGGGGGTATGAGGTACAGGGCTATGCGGACGACATTGTCATCATAGTTCGAGGAAAGGTCACACAGGCAGTGTGGGAGCCTATGCAGACTGCACTGAAAGTGGTGGAAGGGTGGACGGTTGATCAAGGGCTCGGGGTGAGCCCCGAGAAAGCAACCGTCGTGCCGTTTACGAGGAGGAGGAAGTGTGAAAGCCACAGAACTCTCACTCTATACGGTAGGAGCGTTCCAATGGCCAGGGAGGTAAAATATCTTGGGGTCGTATTGAACTCTAAGCTAACCTGGAATGGTCACATTGGAAAAATACTGCGTAAGGCAGTCATGACCTTAGCCGTCACTAGGCGGCTATATGGAAAAACGTGGGGACTAAGACCTAGTATGGCCCACTGGCTATACACAAGGGTGGTCAGACCATCGTTAACATATGCGGCACTTGTCTGGTGGCCTAAGGTGACACAATCCAGTGCCAAACAAAAACTAGGCAAGATCCAAAGGATGGCTTGCCTAGGCATCACAGGGGCCATGTCTTCAACCCCAACAGCCGCCATGGAGGTGTTGCTGGATCTACCCCCCTACACTTAGTTATTATGGGAGAGGCCAGGCTAGGACTATACAGACTAGCCTGCAATGGTAGACTGAAGATCAACCCAGGCTTCAGGGGCCACTGCAAAATTCAGGAGATCGTGAAGGAGCCCATGCTTGAAATGAGGTCAGACTTCGCGAGCCCGCGAATGTGCAGGGAAAACAACTTTACAGTGGAAATCCCTGATCGCGAGGCATGGCGGGAGGAGACGCCGGGCATGCCACGGGACGCGCTTGTCTGGTTCACGGACGGATCTGGCGGGGAGCGTGGGACGGGGGCAGGTGTTTACTCGGAAGGACCGAGGGTAAGTCATAGTATTTCCCTCGGAGCCCATGCAACGGTGTTTCAGGCCGAGATGTACGCCATCCTGCACTGTGTGCGGGAGAACAAGAGGAGGGGCTACACCAGCAAGCGGATCCTCATAGCCACAGACAGCCAGACAGCCCTTAAGGCACTAAGTAGCCCACGGGTAAATTCCTGGCTGGTGAGTGAGTGCCGAGACGAGACGAGCGACCTGGCTGGGCAGAATGAGGTGACCCTCATCTGGGTGCCGGGTCACTCGGGGGTTAAAGGCAATGAAGAAGCTGACAGTCTCGCGAAGAGAGGGTCAGCAGAACCATTTATGGGACCAGAACCGGCTCTGGGCGTGTCAAAGAGCACTGCCAGGGGAGCCATTAAGTCCTGGGTCAGAAACCAACACAAGGTGTACTGGGCGGACTGTCCAGGGCTCAGACATGGGAAGTCAATAATTGACGGACCCAGTTCAAAGAGAGCTGTGGAGCTGCTAAACCTTAGCAGAGGACAGCTCAGAAACACAACAGGTCTCTTGACGGGACACATGGCCGTCAAGAAACACCTGCATAAAATGGGGCGGTTCGAAGGGGACCTCGCATGCAGACTCTGCGGCGAGGGGGAGGAATCAGCCCAGCACATCTTGTGTGAGTGTAAAGCTCTGGACCGGAAAAGACAACTGATCTACGGTCACTCTAGACCGGAGACAGAGCAATATAAAACTTCACCCTATCAATCGCTGTGCAGACTAGTTCAAGGCACAGTGATCTTGGAATGGGTGGAGTAAGACTAAGGGTATGCACAATCAACCAAGGGTTGCGGTGCTATCGGGGCGGCAAGGCCGCGGACGAGCCCTGAGGGAACAAAAAAAAAAGATCATTGCAGCAGTCTCTCGTGTCTTGAAGAGAGATAACATCAAATTTGCATACAAGTCAAAAGAGCTCATTAAGAAAATTTTGATTCACAACAAGGGTTGTAGATTATATTCCCCACCTTCAGAAGTCAGGCCTGTATTGTCTCTGAAGAGCGCTGAGTACCAGAGTCTCTGAACACCTGATAAGCAGAAATAACGCTGACAAGTCCACTTCAGTTTTCGGCTGCCACTTGAGAAAGAGCGGCCACACCTTTGACAGTGAGACGACGCTAGAATCCTTCACCCATCAAGTTTTTCCACCGAGCAATTCGTCCTGGAGGAAATGGAGATTTATAAATACATAAATGGCCCGAACAGCAATGTTCTTAATGTTTCCAGCACCAGTGTCATGAATTTTCCTTTCACATACAGAACCCTGATAGAATGGACTTTCCATAATAGTGCTCCGACTGATTTATGATCAATTCCAACCATGGAGCTAAGCAAGCTTGTTTTCGTTATTGTTTGGTTCTCTGTCTATGTCGTTGACAGTTCTCCACTCCCCGGCGTTCAACTGTCACTTTTGGCTCTTATGTCACTTGTCACTTGTCCTTTTCATTCAGATTTTGTTTCGTAGGTGCACAGACTCCCTTTTGCTGTTTGATCAAAATATGCGTCTTTTATATTCATCCTCTAGCTACTTCAAGTCTGGCGATGGTCTTGTTTCCTTGTTTAATGCTATTTTCGTCTAGAAATCTGAAGACAATGGATGAAAAACCAAAACTTTGGCAACATTCCATACATTCATTATCAGCACGCTACTCGCGTGTACTCTGAGTAGCGTGCTGATGATGAACCAGGACGGTTCGAAACAGCAGTCCACGTAAACCAATAAAGAATCACAAGGAGTACAGCAAACAAATAAAGTGTATATTTAAAAGTGATTACAGTGTAGTGCAACATTCTAAAAGATATATATATATATATATATATATATATATATATATATATATATATATATATATATATATATATATATATATATATAGGCATATGTATCACACCAATAACTCAAGAAATAATGCGCTAATTTTGATAAAATTTGGCAGGTACACTCCCATTCTAAGTGGCTCGGATAAGTTCGTTAGCCAGGAAAATGTGGCTAGGTTTTGCTTCGGAAAAATGTTTATCTCAGAAAATAACAAAGTTTAAATTTGGTACGTAGGTTTACGTTATAAATATTAAACTATTTATGAAAATTTAAATCTCTGTCTTACAAGAAAAGATAGTGCTAAACATTCAATAATAACTTCCATATAGCTGTGATAGTTTACTATCCTCAAAAAGACACTCTAATGAAATGAATTTAGGGTCCATGACTTGACCACAAAGAAAATATTTGTAATCCCGTACCCATAAACTTCTTAAACATTAGATTACTCAAGTTTTAACGAAAAAAAGACTAATTTTCACCAAATCACCCCTCATTTATCCCCTACTCCCTGAACCAATTTTACCCAAAAACAAACTGAAACGTTCCCTTGTCAGCTGCTAACGGCAAGCCAAATTTGAAGATGATATTTCAATTCGTTGGAAAGTCAATACACCTACTAACAGACAGACGTACAGGCCGACAAACAGATCGACCAACCGACAGACAAAAAAAATTTTCGTTCCCGAATCAAGTTTTCTATATGTTTTGAGACGAAACAAAATTCGAAATTCATTTCACCGATATTCCGCCCCCACACATTCAACCCCTAATTTAATTTTAGATCAGAATACGTGGTATTTGATGTATACTCTCTGTTTTGGCAGTTACTACCATTGCCGTATCATCGGCATACCCAACCAATGTTACACCTTCCGGTACTGGGGTTCTTAATATGGGATCATAGTACAATATCCATAGCAAGGGCCCAAGAACTGATTCCTGTGGGACCCCGCAGCTTATTTTAACTTTTAGTACCCAATCAGTATCATAAGATTGGACTATGTAGTTCTTTACAGGATTCACTGGTGTTGGTTGTTATTGATAACAAAAATGTTATTTAAGACTAGATGCATTCTCACCACAGTTAGAACCGTAGACCGGTTTCGCTCTAATTAGAGCTCGTCAGTATGGCATTGCAGCCAAATTTGAAGATGATATTTCAATTCGTTGGAAAGTCAATACACCTACTAACAGACAGACGTACAGGCCGACAAACAGATCGACCAACCGACAGACAAAAAAAATTTTCGTTCCCGAATCAAGTTTTCTATATGTTTTGAGACGAAACAAAATTCGAAATTCATATCACCGATATTCCGCCCCCACACATTCAACCCCTAATTTAATTTTAGATCAGAATACGAGGTATTTGATGAAATTGAATGTTTTGTAATAAACAAACCCTAAAACGTTATATCACTCCACTTTTAATGAAACAATTTCAATTTTCACCAAGTCACCCCCCCCCCCCCATTCATCCCCTATTGCTTGAGCAATTTTACCCAGTAACAATCCGAACGGTTTTTTTGTCGGATGCTAACTGTATACTAAATTTGAAGACGATATCTCAATTTGTTCTAAAGTTATCGTGGCTACAAACAGACAGACATACAGACCGACAGACAGAAACAATTTTCTGTGCCAAATCATGTTTTATATATGTTTTGAACCTTTTTATGGCACCTCAGCGAAAAAAATTGATTTTTTTGTCGCCGATGCCATACTTCCACACCTATTGACAATGTGGAGGTAAAATGTTTGGTGCCAGATCATTTCAATGAGAATTCACTACCATAACGCACTTTCTGCGTTCAGAGCTTTTTATTAATAAGAAGATAAGTACACTTGGAAAACCCAAATCACCTCGACACATATTTCAAAGACCTTATGATCGTTTCGCTGACCACGTCAGCGTCATCAGAGGATGAAATAATTCTAAAATTAAAATCAACAGCTACTGCGTATTTATATCACACCTAGGTAAGGAACTAAACTGAAGTAAAATTGTAGTCGTCGACCCATCCCTTGTCCATTGTGACAACATTGAACGGGCGAGGTCGAAGAACTACTTTAATCTTCTGGTTGACAAATTTATGAGCTTTTATCCAATCTAAGGATAATGGGCTTAAAATGAAAGGTACCGAGATATTTAAGGAAGCTACACGTTCTGTTTGATCTAGAAATTTCACTATGTGAATATTGGAGCAACTAAAGAAAGCCAACAAGCAACATCTGGCGAACAAAACAATAACAGACCGCACATCTTTAAAAAAACACACCGAGTGTTTAGCTCACAATGTTAACTTTAACAAAGGATAAATAAAAACTAAAAACTAAAATTCTACATAAAAACAAGTATTTATATTGGCTTCTTAGATACAAGGAAAACGAAAGGGGGGTCTTTAAGTCGATAACCAAACGTAGAGCTTAGTATCTGTATAGACCGGCTGAGTTATTGACAATAATTTATTATTCTGCCAGAAAAATTAGGAGTGATTAGCTGGTCAAATGCAAAGTGAAAATAAAGGGCTTGAAATTAAAGGTGCCGCACGGTTTGATAAAGTTTTGTTCTTAATCGACCTTGATATATAAATACTTTCTAATGAATCAAGCATAGTGTGATGTCTAACATTTTTGACAAGTTTCAAATTTTCTTTGTCAATGTGGTGATTATTATCCCATATATGTTGTGCCACACATGATTTGTCCCCCGTACCATATCGTAAATGTGCGAGATGTTCACGAAATCTGGTGGCTATGTTTCTCTTGGTTCGACCCACGTATTTAAGATTGCAATCTTTGCAACTTATCTTATATATACCCGACATTTTAGTGGCTTTGTCTTTGTCTTTCGTATTGCCCAACAAATTTTTTAAATTACTTTTCGTCGAAAAAGTCAAATATAAATCGGCTTTCTTAAAAATACTTTCCAAACCCTTCGTGATACGTGGTTCATAAGGTAGACACACACATTTTTTCTCTATTTTATCTTTTTTAAATGTCGTACATTCAGATATGATTTTCTTTGTTCTGTGTTTGTTAACCAATCACTAAACTATCCGAATAAACGTTATATCTCGCCACGTTTTTTATGCACTTTAATTCTATATGAAATCTATTTTTACTTAACAGAACATTTATCAATCTGTTTACCAGGAAATTTAAACTAGCCGTTTTTTGTGCAAACGTATGATGTGAGTCGTTAGGAATAATGGCACTTCCCTTCCTGTAGACATCGAATTCAAGCGAGCCATTATTTTTTATTTTAATAACTAGTACATCCACAAAAGAAAGTTTATTGTTGATTTCTATTTCGTGGGTATATTTTATTGAATAAAATTGACTATTTAGTTTTTTAGTAAATTCTTCAACCTTGCATATATTTATGTCAAACACTGCAAAAATATCGTCGAGATAACGAAACCAAACTCTAGGGAAATACCCATTTTTATTTTTTAAATCCGTCTCATATCTACTCATAAAAAGGTCTGCAATAAAAGGAGATAATGGATTGCCCATTGGCGTGCCTTCAGTTTGTTCAAAAAACTCATTGTTAAATTGGAAAATATTTTGTTTTATACAAAGGCTAGTTAGAGTTAAATATTCTTTGCAGACGGCTTCACTTATATTGTTCAATTTTAACAATTGTTCCAAATACTCCAGCGTTTGTTTTGTGGGTAGACTAGTAAATAATGACGTCACGTCAAATGAAATCAAAATCTCACCTTCCAACTCATAATTTGGCAAAGTGGTTGTTCCTTTTATTGCAGACCTTTTTATGAGTAGATTAGAATTAAAAATGGGTATTTCCTTAGAGTTTGGTTTCGTTATGTCGACGATATTTTTGCAGTGTTTGACACAAATATATGCAAGGTTGAAGAATTTACTGAAAAACTAAATAGCCAATTTGATTCAATAAAATTTACCCACGAAATAGAAATCAACAATAAACTTTCTTTTCTAGGTGTACTAGTTGTTAAAAATAAAAATAATGGCTCGCTTCAATTCGATGTCTACAGGAAGGAAAGTGCCAGATAAATTTGTCAACCAAAAGACTAAAGTAGTTCTTCGACCTCTCCCGTTCAATATTGATACAATGGACAAGCGATGAGTCGGCGACTACAATTTTACTTCAGTTTAGTTCGTTACCTAGGTTTGATATAAATACACAGTAGCTGTTGATTTTAATTTTAGAATTATTTCATCCTCTGATGACGCTGACGTTGTCAGCGAAACGATCGTAAGGTCTTTGAAATATGTGTTGTGGTGATTTGGGTTTTCCAAGTTTACTTATCAGTGCTCATCACAGGTTCCAGTTTTCACATAGTTAATTAGAAGATGTTATTACAAAAACAAATGATACATTTTATGGTACAAAACGTTTTATAATATCTAAAAACAATATGCTATTTTATTTTTAGAAGGCGGATCCTAGAGATATGCAACCAGACTTGTATTATCTAGACAAAGGAGGTTAACAGTATTCTCAAGTTTCAAGGTGTTACAGTTTGAGCGTTTATAACGCGTTTTATGCTGTTCCATTTTCCCCGCTTTACTCGCCCAACAATAAAATTAAATTTGATCCCTTTAAATGGTTTCTCGCCTCACAACCCCCTGTGATTACTTTAGGTTATCTTTAATAAAAGAACAAAGCTTCGATTAGGTGGGAAAATTGGGTCAGTTGCCAAACTTTGACCAAAATATCAAACCGATAGGTTTTATTGTACCGTAAATTATGTTATTTATCTAAATTTACAACGTACAGAATGATTTATTTTTTTCATGGGAAACTTACGTGAAATTCATTTAACCCTTTTCCGTTTATTGGTATGCTACCACAAACTTAATAATTTTTTTCGGTGTTTCTTTGCGGCATATTTTACGTACCGCCTACTTGATACGTACTTTGACATGCGCCATGTTTGTTTTCCTTAGGGCTCGTCCGCGTCTTTACCGCCCCGATAGTACCGCAGCCTTTGGCTTATTGTGCATACCCTTAGTCTTTTCTACTCCGCCATTCCAAAATCACTGTGTCTTGAACTAGTCTGCACAACAATTGGTAGGGTGAAGTTTTATATTGCTCTGTCTCCGGTCTAGACTGACCGTAGATCAGTTATCTTTTGCGGTCCAGAGCTTTACACTCGCATAAGATGTTCTGGGCTGGTTGCTCCCCCTCGCCGTAGAGTCTGCATGCCAGGTCCCCATCGAACCGCCCCATTTCTTGACAGCCATGTATCCCGTCAAAAGTCCTGTTATGTTCCTGAGCTGTCCTCTGCTAAGATTTAGCAGCTCCACAGCTCTCTTTGAACTGGGATCCCGAATTAGTATCCTCCCATGTCTGAGCCCTGGCCAATTTGCCCAGTATGCCTTATGCTGGTCCCTGACTCAGGACTTGATGGTTCCCCCTGGCCGTGCCTTTCGATACGCTTTTTTTATTTACAGTACGAGGTCGGTAAACTTCATAGATTGCCGATATTTTTCGGACAGTGTTGCATTCCCTCCTCTTGGAGGACCTACCAACTAAACCCTTTCCTCCTCTTCACATATCAGTTTGGGACTGCAATGCATTACTTCAAACCGACCGTGGGTCTATTCTCTTCTATTTTCCTCTTTCGTTCTTAATTGTCTTTTTATCGCTTTCTTTCTGCCTCAGCACTGTGTTGGTGTATTTCTGCACTTTAGCCCATGTAGTCTGGCTCTTCGTCATGTTTTCCACTATGTTGTCTGGTGTTAATTCTACTCCGATTCCCAGTACCAGCCTCTCCCTCTGCGTGTCCCACCTCTGACAGTCGAAGAAGGTGTGCTCTACTGTGCCTCTACCTCCGCAATACCAACACTCATCAGTGTTCCTGAGCATAAATCTCTCCAAATAGGCCACGAAGCAGCCGTGTCCACTCAGAAACAGGGTCATGTAGTAGTCTGTTTGTCCATGACTACGAGGCGTCCATTTTCTCACGTTTGTTATGAGCCTTTTTGTCCACTTAGCTCTTCCAATGTCCTCTTCCCATCTTCTTTGCCAATTTTTCTCTATCTCTTCTCTTACGCATTTTCGCTCTTCTTCATCTATACCGTATGTGTTTACTCTTTCTTCCACCAACAGGTCAATTGGTATCATTCCTGCGATTACCTGAATTGCTTCGGTGGAGACCGTGCGATATGCGCTAGCCACTCGTATTGCCATCCTCCTTTGGAGGCTTTGAAGTAAGTTTTTGTATTTTTTTATATTTCATGGCCTTTTGCCATATTAGAGCAGCGTATAGTACCGTAGAGTGTGCAACGGACGCAAGAAGTTTCCGTTTGGCGCTGCTTGGTCCTCCTACATTTCGCATAAGCCTTCCAAGCGCTATTATTTTTTTCTCTGCCTTCTTGGCATCCTGTGTTATGTGGTGTTGCATGTTTCCGTCTTTCGCGAAATGGACTCCTAGGTATTTCACCGTCTTCTTTGTTCTTATTTCATTTCCACCGTGCTGGAGTGCGTAGCTTTTCAGCCTGCGTGCCCCACATTAAATCAGTGCCTCCGTTTTTGTTGGCTCCAGTTGCAGTTGTTTCATACGTATAGCTTTTTCTATGGTCTGCAAGGCGGTGTCGGCGTTCAAAGTGAGTAAACTCTCTGTTTTGGCGGTTACTACCATTGCAGTATCATCGGCATACCCAACCAATGTTACACCTTCCGGTACTGGGGTTCTTAATATGGAATCATAGTACAATGTACATAGCAAGGGCTCAAGAACTGATTCCTGTGGGACCCCGCAGCTTATTTTAACTTTTAGTATCCAATCAGTATCATAAGACTGGACTATGTAGTTCTTTACAGGCTTCACTGGTGTTAGTTGTTACTGATAACAAAAATGTTATTTAAGACTCGATGGATTCTCACCACAGTTAGAACCGTAGACCGGTTTCGCTCTAATTACAGCTCGTCAGTAGGGCACTGCAGCGAAAATACCCGCAGAAAGTTATACGGCTATGATAGCCAGCCTTCCAACACTAAGTGAGATGTAAGACACGAAGCACGTGTCGCCACCTCGTTGGGGAACCAAGTAATATGTTATCACGGCAGCTCCAAATAACACAGAATGTTAAAAAATAGACACTGTATACAACCAACTAACAATTTAGTAAATTGTCAGTCCTGGCCGATTTCTATCCTAATATCGGGACAAAGTATGTAAGGCTAGATGCATTCTCACCACAATTAGAACCGTAGACCGGTTTCGCTCTAATTATAGCTCATCAGTATGGCATACTAATTGCAGCGAAAATACACCTATAAAGTAATACGGCTATGGTAGCCAGCCTTCCAACACCAAAAAGGTTATTACTAACTTTATTTTATTCCTACAAAAAAATTATGTTGTTGAATAGAGAACTGGATTAGCTTCAAAAAGATGTATCACACTACACATCCTATTTTAATACTTCGAATAGGTAGCTACCCCTTAAAGAGATATGACGATAGGGGTAAGATTTTTATACCAAAAAGTTAGTTTTTAACAATAAAATTCTACCTGTTTTTTTTTATTTATTTTTAATAATAGTCACTTTCAATTTGATTGAATTTATGCGTTGCTGTATAGGCACACTGTGTATATTTTGATGCATCAGATCCCTGGCGCTGTTTAATATTGAAATAAAATAGAACAGAACGGCTCACCTGTTTAAATTATCCTCTCAGTAAGATTTTCCTCGGCCATGTCGGCAGAATGATACCATTATTGCTTGTAACAACTGTATATTTACATATCACTTCACGATACACTACACTTAATAAAAATACAACACTGGTCAAAGTCCGGACTGTATATACAGCTAACAATGATTATGCAGCAAATCTGAAACAAAACGAAAAATGTGTCAAATAGCAGAACATCTAAATGAGTCAATTGGTCTTTTACTACTACTACTACTACTACTACTACTACTACTACTTTTTTTAGGAAGGGGAAAATCCTGCATGGGACGCCACTCGCTATGGCTCTATCGCGAAGTGGTGTGTCGGACTCCTACCGACTAAAACCCCCTTATTCTAATGGCCATGGTAGACCCGGAAACGGTCACGTTCGGTGACATAAGTTCAGGAATGCCGGGCGGTCATTTTTCTATACTTCCGTTCTACGCTCTTCTGCTCTCTTCCTTTCTAGGACTTGGTTTGTATAACTGGATATTCTACTCCAGTTTTTCGAGCTTTCTAACATTATTTATATGAGATTGGTTTCACTTATTTCGGCGTTTATCTCAGCCTCCAATTGGTGTCTCCATTGAGTTCATCTATTACACACAAACACTGTGTATCCTGCGGTGTCCGTGGCTCCACAATAGGTGCACGCGTCTTCTTCACTTATCCGCATCTTCTTTCTATAACAACCAAATGCACCGTGACCTGTGAGGAACTGGGTCAGATGGTAATCCAGCTTTCTGTGTTCACACCTCACATACGACAAGATGTCTGGGATAAGGGTTTTCGTCCAAGCTGCGGTGTCTCTATGCTCATTACATGTCTCCTGCCATTTTTCCAGTGTCTTCTCCGTCTCAGCTCTTTTCACAGAGGGTACGTGAGCGTTTTCTATATGATACAATCGGAGCCTCTCCTCTACAAGTAGGTTGATAGGTGGGATTCCCATGATAACCCGGATGGCAGCAGTTGATACCGTCCGATATCCACTCGCCACTCTCAACAGGGCTTTCCTTTGGAGACCCAAGAGCATATATCTGTATCTTTGGATCTTAGTAGCCTGATGCCACACTGGCGAGCCATAAAGAGCAATAAACAGCACAATGCTGCACAGCAGCTCTCTCTTTGAGCCGCTTGGACCTCCTACGTTCGGCAATATTCTTGTCAATGCACCCATTTTTGTTTGGGTTTTTTTTTCCACGGTGCGTTTTATATGCTCCCCAAATGCTAGCCTGTCTTCCAGGTATACCCCCAGGTACCTTATCTGTCTAACTGGGAATATCTGGGTCCCTAATACCTCAAAGTGGATGTGTTGTCTCTTTCGAGATCCTCTCAATATGACTGCTTCTGTTTTTTGGGGGGCAAGTTCCAAGTTGTTGTTAATCATCCACGCGTTTATTCATTCCAGCGACTCGTTTACCCTGTACTGAAGCTCTCGGTCGTCTGCTACCTCAACCATGAGTGCGAGATCATCTGCATACGCTACTGTGGCTGCTCCATCTGTAAGGGGTACTGCCAGGACTGAGTCGTACATCACATTCCAGAGAAGAGGGCCCAACGCTGATCCCTGTGGAACTCCCGCGGTCATTTCTGATATCGTTGAGTTGGATATTTTGATCTTCCTGTCAGTGAAGTAACTCTCAACTAGATTTATCAAATATTGTGAAACCCCTCTCTTATGGAGTTCGTTTATTATTTTGCTCCAAGTAGCCGAGTTGAAAGCATTTTTGACGTCTAGTATGATGACCACAAACCATCTACCGTGAGTGTTTTTGCAGATTCCACCACCTTCTTTCTCTACTGCTTGCACCGAGGAACGACCCTTCCTAAACCCGTACTGTCTGTGTGAAAGTCCGCCCTTTTCTTGTATCTCGGCCTCTATTCTTTGCTTGATTAGTCTTTCGTAAAGCTTTCCTGGCACTCTAAGCATACAAAGAGGCCTGAAAGCTGTAAGAAGTTCTGTGATTTTTCCCTTCCATAACAAGATCACTATAGCCACCTTCCACACTCTAGGAAATTCTTGTCTTTGCAGTAATTAATTTAGTATTGTTTGGAATACTCCCGGAATATTTTTAACTGCCAATTTCACCGCTGCGGGAGGGATACGATCTGGTCCCGGTGCTTTATTTATTTTTATCTCTTCCGCCGCTCTCACTACTACTACTACTATTACTACTACTACTACTACTGCTACTATAAAAACGGTGTGAAATACGCATTTGCGAGGGTAAGTGAAGCAGTGATAGCGCGCCTGCTGGCGAAGAAATTGGTAGGAAGCGGATGGAATAGATGGAGGATCAAAGAAATAAACAGGCCGTTGAGATGCTTCAGATGCCACAAAGTGGGGCACACAGCTAATAAATGTACGGCAAAAGAAAGTGAGAATACATGCCATAAATGTAGAGAAGTGGGGCATATAAAAAAAGATTGCCAGAAAGAACAAAAGTGCTACTTATGCAATGAAACAGGACATGTGGCAGAATCGATGCGATGCCCCAAGTACAGGAAACTCGTTCAAGAGAAACAGAAGGAGAAGAAGAAGCGCCTGTCCAGCACAAAATGAAAAATATAAATGCAGTGACCACCCCGACCCCCCTGGCAGTCGAGCACACTACACCGGAAATAGTACACGGGAGAAATAAGACCACAATGAAAGTACTACAGACAAATTTGGGGAGAGGCAGGGATGCACATGATATTGCGGATATGATAACTAGAGAGATGGATATAGATCTTTTAGTGGTGAGCGAGCCCAACAAAAAAATAATCCAAAACCAAGGATGGGTAGCTGACAAAAGACTGGATGTGGCAGTGTACATTAGAAACAGAAACACGGGGATACTCTCAATAAGGAAAAAAGAAGGCTATATTAGAATAGAATTCAAAGATTTTAGCATGTACTGTTGCTACTTTTCTCCAAATGTGGATTTTGAGGCCTATAAAAAGCATGTGGAAGAAATTATGGTAGACATTAGAGATAACTCCAGAGAGACACTTGTGCTGGGCGATATAAATTCAAAGTCGCCGGAATGGGGCTCACCAGTCTGGGATCACAGAGGCGAGGTGTGGTCGGATTGGCTAGCGGAGCTGAATATGGTGGTTATAAATACAGGGGATAAATCTACCTTTGTGAGAGGAGAAACAGCGACATATATAGACGTAACATGCAGCACGTAAAAGTTGGCTAAGCGAATTAGAGATTGGACAGTCCTGGACAGAGAAGGAATGACATACCACCAACACATCTACTTTGAAGTGCGTTCCAAGTACATCAAGTCCCAATCAGGAGAAACTAAGAAACCCGTCTTCTATGGTGAAATATATAAAGAGGAAATGGAGCATATGATGCAAAATCTAGAAGTATTCTCTCTAGAGCAACTTTGCGAAGTCATGGAAACAGCAACGAAAAAGGCCTCAAGCAGAGGGATAGAAAATACCAGAAGAGCTCCTTATTGGTGGAATGAAGAAATAAACTGCAAACGAAATGAATGTACACGGGCAAAATGGCAGCTAACCAGAATTACAAGAAGCCAAAATATATCGGCGGTAGCCAAGGAAGAGCTATGCAAAAAGTACAAAGACCTGAGGAAGCAGTTGAAGAGATCAATAAACAAGTCCAAGAAAGAACACTGGGAGCAAGTCTGCAAAGATCTAGATGAGGACATATGGGGAAAAGGATATGAGATAGTAACAAGAGGGACAAAACAGGCAAAAATGCCATATGAAATGAATGTCGAAAAAAAGCAACAGATTGCAGAAAGCCTCTTCCCGACCTGTGGAAAAAACAGACGAAGCAGAAAAAGATCAGCAAACGAGATACCTCCATTCACATTGGAAGAACTAAAAGCAGCAGGGGATAAGATAAGAACAAAAAGGGCACCGGGCCCGGACGGAGTCCCTCCGGAGGCCGTCAAACTATTTATTGGACACTACCCTGAAAAAACGTTGCAGGTATTAAACACCCTGCTGATCTCTCAAGAGTTCCTGGATAAATGGAAAATGGCAAAACTAATATTAATACGGAAAGCCACTGGGGGACCCATCATCTTTCAGACCGCTGTGCCTCCTAAACGTCATCTGCAAACTGTATGAGATGCTCATCAAAACAAGACTAGAGACCGAGCTTGAAGGAAGACATGAAATATCGGACTTCCAGTTTGGCTTCCGAAAGGGAAAATCTACTGTAGATGCAGTGAAGTGGGTAGTAGAAAGTGCCAAGACAGCGAAATCCAAGTGGGTAATTCTTGTCCTATTAGATATAAAAAATGCATTTAACTCTGCAAACTGGGAGCTGATTTTGGAAGCCATGGAAGAGAAAAACCTATCCGAATATCTTGTCACAGTGATTGACAACTATCTAAAAAACAGAAGTGTTAGCATAACAAAAAATATAAGTATGGAAGTAACAAAAGGAATCCCACAAGGATCAGTCCTTGGGCCCGTACTATGGAACATCCTGTATGATGGCTGTCTACGACTCGATTTGCCTGTGGGAGTACGACTATTGCATATGCTTAACTATTTGTAACAAAGGAGAGGAGATTCCTGCACCAATGGGCGTCCCGCAGGGCACGGTCTTGGGGCCCACATTGTGGAATATCCTTTACGATGGAGTGCTGGGGGTACCACTTATTGGAACGGCTAGGACCATAGCTTTTGCTGATGACCTCGCACTAGTGGTGGCCGCTGAGGACGAAAAGTCGCTAATAGCGCAAGCAAATGAGTGCCTCAGGAGAATAGACCGATGACTAGTTCACCATAAATTGGAGTTGGAACCAAATAAAACAGAGGCGCTGATTCTAAAAGGTAAGAGAGACCGCAACAACATCTGCTTTAACATAAGAGACTTACAAATAAAACCAAAAAACACCGTAAAGTACTTAGGAATATATGTAGACCAGGGAAGAACGTTCAAACAGCATGTAGTGGAAACTGTAAAAAAAGCCGAAACCAGAGTCTCCATCTTGACAAGATTGTTTCCAAACGTAGGGGGCCCTAGCAGCTCGAAGAGGGCAGTTTTGGGCACCGTGGTGCACAATATCGTGCTTTATGGCGCACCAATATGGCATAGTGTCCTCAAATATAAAAGATATAGGGAAATGCTGGAGCGAGTACAACGGAAGATCTTGTTGCGTATTGCATCGGCGTATAGAACGGTGTCGACAAAGGCTTTAAATGTTATCACAGGAATTATCCCCATAAAACTACAAGTAGAAGAGAGGGTACAAATCCACCAAGCTGGTCAAGATGATAAAATCAATATAAAGGAACGTATTATGAAAGAGTGGCAGGAAGAGTGGAACAGCAACACTGAGAAAGGACAGTGGACAAAGTCTCTTATAGGTGACCTGACGGCATGGGTGAAGTGCGAGCATCGGAAGTTGGATTTTTGGCTGACGCAGATCCTTACGGGCCATGGATCTTTTGGCGCATACACTAAAAGAATGGGACTGGAGACATCCGATCTCTGTGTGTATTGTGTGAATAGTGTAGACTCGGTCGAACATGTGATCTTTGAGTGTCCGAAATGGAGCGATGCAAGAGAAGAAGTAGAGGCGAAATTAAAATCTAAGCTGACTATAGCAAATATAATCCCTGAAATGATCGAATCTAGGGAAAGCTGGGATACACTTCACAACATGATGGTGAATATTATGAAGCAGAAGAAGCGGGAAGAAAATGAGAGACACCAAAGGAATATCAACATATAAGGCAAGAAAGAATGACGAATCAACCTGCGGCAGCCTGTGAATATCAGAAATGGTGAAACGGGCTAGCCTGAAGGCAGAACCAGAGGGGTTTTAGTCGGAGTTGCGCCCGACACTGTTGGATGCATCAGAAGCCATGAGCCAGCATCTTTCGCCAAGCGGTTTCCGCTCCAAAAAAAAAACTACTACTACTACTCCCACCACTCTGGTCATTTCCTTAAAGGATTTTTTTTTCATAGCGGTGGTGAATGATTTTTACGGAGGCCGGTGGCTGACGCTTCGGCGATCTGACACCAACCGTCACTGTGGTGACTCCCCTTCCCTCCAGGGCGGGACTATCCACTTAACTGACTCTTGTTGCTCTCAAAATTTCTACCACCTGTCTTCATCTTCCTTTGACTACATTATTTCTACGATCCCTGTCTCCACAGTATTTCAGACCCTTTCACTTATTTATTTATTTATTAAAACTGCTTCATAGATCTCTACAAGATATCGGAAATAGTGAAAACACAAAAAAACAGCTTATCAACGCTGAAATTTAAAATTAAAATATTCGTCCACAGAATAAAAAGAATGCTCTCTAGAAAACGATTTTAAAGCAAGCTTAAATTACCTGAGGCTGCTCAAATTTTTGACGCTGTCAGGTAAATGATTATATAAGCGTATTGCAGTGTTGCGAGGTGTCCGATTAATCTGTTCGATCCTATAAGGGGGAACATACAAATCTATAGCCTGTCTTGTTTCATACGCTGTAATATTACCGCAGGTACTAAAAATTACAATATTTTTTCTGACATAACAAAGCGCCTCAAGCATATATAGGCACGTCACTGTTAAAATGCCATACCGTATAAATAATGGTCTACAAGATGCAGAAGACGGCATGCCAAACATGGTGCGGATAATGCATCAACAGAACCCTCGCCAGATGCACACAGCCACCCCAACACAGCAAACCATAAGACAGGAAACAGTTGACACTACAGCATGTCAACAACGCCTGAGTACTGAAGGAATCCCTCAGCTGCAGCAACGCGTAACTCCTAGATGCAAGAGAGGCCACCACATGGTCAACGTGGACATCCCATGATAAGTTAGAGTCCAGATGGATCCCCAAAAACTTTACAGACGTGCCCTGTTTTATTGAACCGTTATCAGATCTCACGTATAGGCTTAGATTTGAATGCACACCCACCGGAGAAAAAAGAAGCATTTCAGTCTTCCGCGTGTTAATAACCAGACCATTTCGCGAACACCAGGCTGACACCCGAGACACACTCACACACACACACATTAGCTGCAGCACCAAGCTCTTCAAAACTTTCCCCTGAGATTGCAGCAGTGGTGTCATCTGCGTACAAAGTTAAGTGGTATTGTTGGAGATCATAAATTCCTGAATATTGTCGATTCCGCCAACATTTTCTTTGTTCTTTGTCAATTTTTTCACTAAGCAATCCATATCCGTTATACTTAGCCACGTTTTTAATGTAGTCTAATTCTCTACTATATCTGCTTGTATTTAAGCGACATTTTGCTAATCTATTTACTAGGAGATTTAACGTAGCCATTTTTTGGTAAACGTATGATGCGAGTCATTGGAAAAATGGTTACGGGAGCCACCGGAGGTTACCTTCCCCTTATTATTTCGCCTCAGGTATCGATATTTTTGTACACATTTTGACTGTAAACGTGTTAATAAGCGCAACGTATAAGAGACATTATCAGTGTAAATACTTAACAGCACCTTTTAACAAAGGATTTAGGTAAAGTCTATCCACAAATCTAATCTATTAGTCCTCCACAATAGCAAATGCCGCTGACTGTTTTAATTTGTATAGCAGCTACGGTGTAAATTACTGGCTGTTAATCCAATAACAGACCACGTGAATGGGACGGTACACAAAACATGGATTTATTACTTTCATTGTGCAACTAGATGTACAATGTGTGTACCCAAATTAGATCTAGCCAGCTTTGCATCGCGTCGGGAAAACCCACCGTTAACGTCAACAGTGTCCAGATGAAACAGATTTATGGAAATAATTATTTTTGGATACAAATTATTGATGCACTGTATTATATTTTTTTGCGATAGGAGTAAAAATGCGAATTTATTTATCGTGCATGTTGCATAGCCAATTTCTCGTAAAACGAAAAATTGACTAATGAGGAGATCTGTCTTTACCAGAAAACTAGTTATTTCGGAAACATTTTTGTACATTTTCAAACAATAAAGTTATTTTGATGATATATTGTACATTGCTTCTACTATATGGGTTATACTGGCAACCAAATTTGATGCCTGTTTTCTTTAAAAAGAAACACATGTTTGCTAATTAAAATATTTTTATGAAAATTCAGTACCATAACGCACTTGCTGCGTCCAGACTTTTAAAATATGGATAGGGTTATTCATTATATCTAATAGTTAGCCCGATCTTCATATGCATCTTTTTAATTTGTGTAAAGGGTTACAAAAATTATTTGCATATCTCATTATACATTAGGGCCTTGGTAATAGTTTTTTGTTTTTAATGAATTTTCTTTAAAAAAAATTCATAATGAGGAGATCCCGACTTTTGAATTTTGAAAAAATTTCTTTAAATGAGCGCTATTTAGGCCCCCTAGAACACATGTCGTCCGGGGTCAGTTTTAGTTTTTATATGTTTATATATATATATATATATATATATATATATATATATATATATATATATATATATATATATATATATATATATATATATATATATATATACGAGAGCGGGTCAATAAGTTCGTGACTTTTTGAATGATACACAGGTTTTTTGACAAAAATTATTTTATTTCTCAGCATAGTTTCCTTTGAGCTCTATACACTTCGTCCAACGTTTCTCCAAGTTTTTTATCCCTTCCAAAAAATAAGACTTGTCGAGGTCCTCAAGTATTTGTTTATGAGATGATTTCATCATTGGAGTCAAATCTCTTTCCGCCGAGCCATTTCCTTAAGTTTGGAAGGAATAGTCACTCGGGGCTAAATCCGGAGAATAGGTCGGATGATCGGGCAATTCGCAGCCCAATTTATGCGCTGTCGCCATGGAGACTACACATGTGTGCCCTCTTTCATTGTCTTGGTGGAAGAGAACGCTTTTCTTGGCCAAATGGGGTCGTTTCTTCTTCAAATAGTCATTGAATCGGTCCAATAAGTTAGTATAATATTCGCGATTGATTGTTTTTCCCTTTTGAAGGTAATCAATGTGGATTATACCGTGTGCATCCCAAAAAACTGTCGCCATGACTTTCTTAACTGACAAACCCAGCTTGACTTTCTTCGCCGCCGATTTTCACGGAGGAACCCACTGTTTTGACTGCTGCTTGGTCTCTGGTGTGTTGTGGTGAATCAGTGTTTCGTCGACGGTTACGAAACGGCGCAAAAACTCGTCCCTATTGCGGTCGAACAACGCCAAACACTCCTTCGAAGTTGTCACACGATTGCGTTTGTGGTCGATTGTGAGCAAACTTGGCACCCAGATAAGTTCCTTAGCCAGGAGAATTAGCCCAGGTTTTCCCGGAAAATGTTGTGTTTTCTTTGGAAAAAAAAATTATATCTCCGGAAAAAACAAAATAAGGGCAACCAAATTTGTTTCACGGGTTTATATCATTATTGGTAGATCACCTGCCAAAACTCAGCTCTGTGGGTTAGAAGACAAAAAAGTTATAGGCATTTAAAAAATAATAATTTAGGGTTTTCCTCAAAACGTCAAATTGATTGACAAACGTCAAGCAATTTACCTAATAGTTTCTGTTTGCTGTTGAGCTGTATAATACAGCATTTGACTTTTAATATACCTCAAGTAGCTAATGTTAATATTTTAGTAACCTACAACCATTTTTTTATCTCATTATTTTATATGCATGTGAAATGATAATTTATTTTTCTTGAAGTTCTTGCTGCTCATTTAATTTTTATTTGTGCATGATTAATGTTCATTTGAGATTTTCCAACCATGTTTATTTAAATTTGCTTGCTATTCCAAATTAATTTATATGAATAAATTTAATATTATTGTTACATTAACATGTCTGTTTAATTGAAAAGTAATTCCTAACCAATATTTCTCACATTTGACGGCGACACAATAAATAATTCTAACTAACGCTTATCGAGATATCTGAAACTTAAAGTAACCAGGTTCTGATCAGGGGATCCAACAAATATGGGACCTCTGACAGAACAACTCAGAACTAGGTAAGTAGTAAGCTTTATTTCTTAACATCTTCTGACCTTACCAGTGTTTCTGATTTTGTAATTAATAAAATCTGATAGATAGATACATTAGGTTAGGGTCCAACAGCTAATGGTGACCTCACTACCGACCGGATTTAGATCCACTTGAGGTCAATCTTTAGATAACAGCTTTTCTGCTTACTACACTATACTATATTATACTATATATGTGTTGATAGCGTAATCGTTTTATTTAAAGGAGGTTGCAAACTGTTGAAATTACCTAACATACATTGGCGGGCGGTTCTCTCATTAGCGAGAGACAGATGTGCAGATTTGATAGTGACTCATCACACTTGTATATATTTAAAATCTAAACATTGCCAAAACCACCATAAAGCCTTGGACAGCCATACTCATAGTGGGCGTTAAATTTGAATAGGCTAGGCCCATCACATGACGACCCTGCAATGACCTGACCTGAAATATACAGGATGTGCACTATACTATAACATATTACATATAGATTGATAGTATTAACGTTTTATTTGAACGAGGTTACATATTATCTTTCAATACAGGTTAAGTATAATCTGATTTAATTGTAGAAACTTAAGGATTGTGATAAAAATGTCCAGACAGACATGAAGGTTGCGGCATAAAAATAATAAAGGAAAGGCGTAATCATGTGAAAAAGATATAATTGTACTGGTACATGAACATATTAAATGCACATTATCCTCGGACCACAGATTAGCAAGACCTTCTTAAAACTAACAAGTTTATAATAAGCATCTTGCAAGTCAGTTGTTGGCACTGTGCTTTGTTGAAGATCAACGTCGGTCCCACCAAGCCACTCGGCGTCATCATTTTCACGCACTGCGCACAGAATCTCTCTCGATCTACCGATCGATCGTTGCATGAGGATGCGTGAAGGACAAACATTGTGCATCTCTGGACTATTAGTGCTTGGATCATTAGGTTGCTTGTGACATGAATTTACATGTGCCTTAACATTCTTCTTTGTACAGAAGTACAATCCACACCGCTGGCACGTCCTTCCCACAAGCTGCTGACGATCCTTCTACAGGCTCTGGCAATACATGTCATAGCGCAATTTCTCAAAGCCCTCATGCGTTAGGGTAATTCCAAGAGACCAACGTGGAAGAAATGTAGCAAGCGCCTTGCCATCGTGCTCTTGAGGCTTCGGAATACATAGGCCACTGGACGACTGCAAAATCGGGTAAGGAGGTATCACGAAGTGTTTCGGAAGAATACATCGAAGAGAACTCCGCATATGCCCACAGCAAGCGCGGTCATCACTCTTCACCACCTGGTGATGATATTTAGATATTTTAATGGTATTGTCGTATTAATTATAATAAAAATAAATGACAAAATAGTAATAGTGAGATTTTACTACTGTACCTGAAGGAAATACCGGCTCTCTTGCACATGCTCGCTATACCACTGAGTAGAAGGCAGGTCAAGAATGAAGCTTTCAGTACTGTCATCGGGCTCGACATACCCTGCTACGACGTCATGGCCGTCGATAACCATATTATTCTATACTCCTGCGAGACCTTCTCCAGCCTTCTGAAAGTTCACTTTTTCAAGATCATGATCTGTTGTTCTTCCATGTTCATCCAAATGGGTTCCATAAGAATCATGATGAAGTATGAGTCCAGATAATTCCCAGGTCAAAGGTGCAATTCTTCTGTCGACGCGGTTGAACGTGCTTCTGCCAGGCGCATTAGTAAAGATGAATATTGCATCTAGATCATGCTTGACAAACTGATGTACGGCATGGGAAATAACCTTCGCCTATATCGGGTTTTCTTCGGGTCATCATTCAGATGAAATCAAAATAACTGGTTTCAGGCGTTCCTCTTCATTCCGCATAATTTCCTTGAAGTTGTCGCGAGTAGCGAGCTTACTGAAGTCCACAGCATGGATGAAGCTGTCGAAGAGGAATGTTTGCCGCTTCTAATAGCCACGTATATTGGCCTTGAGTACGTAGTTGCTTCAGCACGTCTCATTTCCTTTGGTGATGCACCCAGCGTATACACTGGGGATTAATTTGTGCCTCGAGGCAATCACCCAATCATGATCAGGCAGTGAGACACGATATTTGACATGCATCAGAAGAGGAGCTTGTTGTCAAGCTTATAGGTACCCGGACCTTGTGATCTTGCAACAGAGAAAACACTTGGTTAGGTTAGAATAGATGCCAGCGTTTCCAAGAATTTTATTGTGGCGACACAAAAAGGTTGATCGGGGTGAGCCTTATGGTGATCTTCCTCAGGGCGACTCAGTTTGACAGGTACAGTGACAACATGTCTCCTACTCTCCAAGGTAGTATAATTTCTTGTGAGCAACCGAATGTACGTGCCACTCTTCGAAATTTCAAATCCGTGCTCCTGGCAAGGGCGAGTCAAGCGCTCACACGCCGCTTTTCGGTTTAAAAAATCGCGCGTTCAACGAAAAAAATAAAAAATAAATACACACGTGATATCTCACTACACCCTTCATCCCCTTGTAATATGTCGTGATTTTTGCCAAACCCCCTCCCCCCTTTCGAGTCTCACGTGATTAATGGACGATCCCTAACAGGAATCAGAAGACTACAAAACTTATTTACGAAACGATGCTGAAGCATAATCAAGCTTAACATTGGTTACATTGTAGATTATAAGAAAGAACAAAATTCTGAATACACGAGCATTTTAATATGTATGATACGCCACCCTCATATTTTGCTAAAAGGAACGGCGAAAAATATCTTTTAAGAAAATGAGCTGTTCTCCTTAATCAACGGCAACAGTTGAAAAGCAAAACAGAAACATGTAATTGTTTAAAATGTAGCCGGAGCCGTCTTTCTCAATTAACATTCAAACCATTTAGATGAAAGGCAAAGCAGGTCTGGTCAAGTTTTCAATGAAACAGTCGAACGCACAGTTGAATGCCAAAACAACTAGATTGGTTTCCGTCCTGTTTACCTTAGGAATTGCAAATGTGATTCCTGCTCAATGTATCCGTGTATGTGTGTGTGTATGTTCTAAAGGAAATTGCTGACGTTATCTTACTCCATTAAAATGAGCCTCCTACACGTAGAGGGTGGATGTTATTCTCTTGGGGTAACAAGAGAATGTTCGTTTCCAGGCTACGGGGAGATAACGTGAATAATATTTATTAAGGTATATCGATATATTATATACAGACTGGAACATGAAGATTATCACCACTAAAATTTCTGTATTAAAAAAATGTTCGGGACGCAGCAAGTGCATTTATAGCAGTAAATGTTCATAATAATTGTACACTATTAGTGAGGTATATTATTAAAACTCTTTAAATTTAAAAGGACCTGGGAGACCGATTTTAGAGGTCCCAGTTAGCGATTATTTGAAGAAGTTTCTATTTTCTATGGAGCTAGAACATTATAGTTTGGTAGAGATATATGTAAGTACTGCAAGTAAAAAAATTGTGTTACGAATTTCATTAGTCACAATAGTTTTCTAAAAAATATTAATTATTTACAAAAAGAATGTACCCACGCTTCGTTTACATAGTGTTACTATGGTTCAAGATTGAAAATTCTAGCTTAATAGGAAATTTAGTTCTCGGATTTCAAATATTTTTAAAAAATTCTCTACCATAATGTATTTGCTGCACCCAGAGCTTTTTCAACACTTATTTACTGTTGCTGTATCCACACTTTTTGAAAATGATAAAATATTGTAGCTCTCTATGTAAGACTGACAAACAAGGCAACCTAAATTTCCTTTTTGGAAAAATCTTTTAAACAAATGAAATGGGGTAGTCATTTAAAAATAACTTGAAAATCTTGGTTCGCTGCTTTGTCGCAGGGGTTCCCCTTCCTCTTCTGTATGCCTACAACCACTCTCAATGCATAAACAAGAAAATTTTCTTGGCAACAACCCGCAAGAAAGTTACGGGAGCTGCGGTAAATATATGGGTTCTGGGCGGGATAAACAGAATTTTAACCCTTCGGGAGTCTGGTGATTCAGACTATATCAATCTGGTGGGGTCTGATAGACCCCAATAGGTTTTAAGGCACCAGAATGCAAATAAACCAAGGATGGTCTCAAAGGGGGGTTTCTAAACATCACGCAATATAGTAGAATACGTTTATTAGAATAAAGATTTAAGCAAAAAACAATTTAATAATTTTTTT
Source organism: Tillus elongatus (assembly GCA_964006375.1). Taxonomy (NCBI): domain Eukaryota; kingdom Metazoa; phylum Arthropoda; class Insecta; order Coleoptera; family Cleridae; genus Tillus; species Tillus elongatus. The sequence goes on along the minus strand of OZ023270.1, from coordinate 14,226,319 downwards.
CTTAAAGCTAAAAAGAAAACATGATTATAAAAGTCAGTGTCAAGTACCTACACTAATTCAGTATTAGAATAATAATTCTTATTCGTGTTCATTATTACATTCACTGCACATAAAATTCGCATGTGCCAAACAAATTGTCTTTTTGCATGTAACACAGAAGTATTGTGATTTTCTATCGGAATTACGTGGACAAAATTCACAGAGTCTTCTTTTTCTAGTCTCATTTGGATTAGCTACAGGAATAGCAGGCTACTGCCTGCGTAATTCCTTAGGAAGCCTTTCGTTTTGTTGTCGTCTCTCCTGATGCTCTCTAATTAGTTGTTTTCCAGAGTCTTTCAAAAAATTCCGTCTGGTTGTGGCATAATCATTCGTATTATTTCTGTATACAATTTCGACATTTACTCCGGCATTGTTGAGAATTGAATAATATATTGTCAACGGCCATCGCCGAGAATTTCTTGAAATGTCGTAAGAAGCTGAAAGCTTATCTAAAGTGTCTACGCCCTCTTTTGTCATGTTGTAGAACGTGACTATTTCAGGCTTTTGTTTGTCCCCCGTTGATTCATCAACACTGTCATCGTGATGAAGCGTCGACCATAATAGTACTTTTTTTCCTTTTCTCGATATATGATACCATCGTATTTTTTTATTTTTTTGAAAACTCAATACACTTGACGGTAAACGCCTTCCTTCTGTAGACACCAGACATCGCGGCAATTCTCTTTTATTTTTGCGGACAGTTCCAACAGATGTTAGTCGATGTTCGGTGAGCAATCGATGCATCAGGCTGTAACTCGTGAACCAGTTATCGAACGTAACATTACGGCCACTCTTTGATACCGGTTCTATCAATCGAAGGACTATATCTTCGGGCTTATTACTTTTTATGAACGGTCACTCAGGTTGTAAACCTACGTATGCTTTTAGATTAACAGCATAAAAACACCTTGGGTCTGTCAATGCAAAAAAAATTACCCCATATTTGGCGGGTTTACTGGGAATGTGCTGTCGAAACGGACAGTTGCCACGAAACGATACCAATTGCTCATCAATGGTTAGATACATACTTGGAGAATAAACTTGTCTGCAGTTGGAAACAAATGCATCAAAACTTGACCTAATCGGTGAAAGTTTATCGAGCACCACTCTCTCTTGTTTAGTTTGATAATTGTCAAAACATAAGCAACACAAAAGAAAATTGAATCTCTGGAGACTCATAGTCATTATAAATATCGGTACTCCTGTATCGTCTGTTGTCCATAAATCTTTGACATTTTGACGTCCAGATTTATAGTAGCCCGCTAAATACAGAAGTCCAAATAAAGCTCGCAATTCTGATTTGTCTGTATCTTTTACTTTATACTGATCTCTTTCTGCATACGTAGCACACTTAGCTCGAATTTTTTGGTTGGTGTGAATAATAATTTCAGTCGTAATCTCTACAGTGATAAAATATCCCCAGCATTCTGCTGCTGTTTTACCGTCTTTATATGGTCTTCTGACAGTGGGTAGTTGCGTAACAATATTTTCTGCTCTTACCCTGACATTTGGCCGACCTTGGTGCTTGAACCATTTTGTTGCCTCATCTTTTCCTTTATAAAACATACTTTTAAGGTTATTTTCCCTGTCGTTTTCATCATCGCTAATTTATTGTTATGTTTCACTGTTATGTTCACTTTCACTCAAATGGTCTATTTCTCCTTCATCACTTGAAATTTCATCTTCAAGCTCTTGACGTTCTACCTCTTCCCATAAGGCCATAAGTCTACGTTGCTCCCGTTCGTAATCTCCCATTTTGAAAACGATGAATCTGTAGCAATAAATTGTATTTTATATGTTATAAAGTTTAACCTAATTAACTATTTCTCTTTTGGAATAATATTTGACACATGAGACATAAAATAAAACAAAACATACCTTAAAAGTCTGTTAAATTCGGAGTAGCTTATTAAGTCTGGTGGGGTCTATGATACCCGATCCACTATTATGCATACGATTCACAGTTGTTTACACCAAACACGCTGGAACTACACTAACAGCAGATAGACCGATGTCGTTGAGGCAGCTACCCGTAATGTCAGCGTCCGCCATCTATTGCCCAAATAGATACAACATGTTTAGCATACCTCTGGGCCTGTCAAACTCCACCAGACTCCCGGAAGGTTAAGAAGGTATAGCTGCAAAATGGGATTAAGCTAGCTTATAGAGGTCCAACTAAGCTGCTTTTTTTCACTTTCCGCTTACATTTCCTTTTTATTTTCTGCCCCGCATAACAGCCCTATTCACTCCTGGTCCTGAAAGTCTCTTGGGGGCTGTTTGCAAGAAATATTTCTTGTCGTTTGTGCATCCAGAAGGAGATCTAAGCATGTTTCTGATTTTTTTTCCTAAAAAGTCCCTGTGTGCTGATCGGCAAATTTACCGAAAATTTTCCTTTTATTTTCAAATTCCCTTTTTTTCTGTCGTTAATTTCTCCTAACCAATATTTTCGAGCTAAAGCACATCCCATTTGATCGCCTACTATCGCATTAAAAGAAACAGAATTACAAAAAAAATCACAATTATTTAAATAATGTTTACACGTCTGTACCGTTGCGTAATTGGATCAACCATATGAATAATATCCTTAACGAGTCGACGCTGATCACGTCACTGAAAATAATCTGGTAAACAAACTACTATGGCGTTTTCTTATTATTGATTATAAAGTTTTCCAGACTCACAACTGTTACCACTGTGAGGAGTGACTATTCTTAGAGTCAATTGAAAATTAAGTCGTGAATGTCAAATTTAAGCTTAAAGTTACCTTGAAAGTTTCTTGATAATGAAATAGGCAGTCAACTGCTGAAGTAACTAGCAAGGGAAAGGTTTTAGTGAATTTTCGTAGAAAAAAATCACTAATGAGGAGATCTCGACTTTTGAATATTGAAAAGCTTTCTTCAAATGAGCGCGAACTAAGCCCCATAGAACGCATATCCAGGGTCAGTATATATACATACACACACACACACACACACACACACACACACACACACACACACACACACACACACACATATATATATATATATATATATATATATATATATATATATATATATATATATATATATATATATATATATATATATATATATATATATATATATATATATATATATATATATATATTTGTATATATTGGAAAGTAGTAGTGGTAGTAGCAGTGGTGGGGAGGCCAACTCCACGCAAGTAGGCCACAATGGGCCCTTTTTGCGAAACCCAGCAACCATGCTCTACTCCTCCTCGGTTCCGTCGCCAAACCGCCTCGACCTCGAAATGAAGGCCGTGAGGGTCTTCAATTAGAAGGTACTTACCTGATTCCTCTGCAGAGTCCTCGATCCGAACAATTCTGGTCGAAGACTCCCAAAAGCCTCGCATTCACACAGGTAGTGGTAGGACGGTTTTTCATCCTCGCCGCATTCCTAGCAAATGGGATCCCTCTCTACGCTTATGAATGTGAGATGTCTTTTAAAGGCGCAGTGGCCTGTCAGCACCACAAAGATGCGACGAAGCGTAGGTCGACTCCTACCGAGTATCCAGGCAGCTTTATCTCTGTCCGGCCCCTCCACGAAGTCCCTCGCCTGCCTACAGCCACCAACCGATCCCCAGTGCCTCTCCATTGCTTCATCTGTCCACCTGTCTAGGGCGACAGAGACCGTCTTCCTACTTATGCCAGTATCAGGCTCCGGGCCACAGAACGGCCGCCGGGAACCAAGCCTTGCGAGATTATTCGCCACCTCATTCCCCGCTACGCCACAGTGTCCCGAAACCCACACCAGTTGCACCTCCTTTGCCCTGGCTAGTCCCTTGAGGGCGTCATCGCACTCCTGAACCAGTGTTGACCTGATTCTGGCCGCGCAGACTACCCGGTGGACCGCCTGGCTATCCGAGCAAATGTGCACACATTTCTCGGGGCTCCTCCTCACATCCTGTCTATTGGCCACAGACAGGATAGCGTACACCTCTGTTTCGAATGCCGTGGTATATACGCCAAGAACATAACTCTCGCGCACCCCCAGGCCCTCATATATATATTTCTGCCCCGGAGGATTGTTATCCTCCAGCCGCGATCCGTCGGTGAAACAGACCAGGCTTTCGGGCTGGAATACAACCTTATTTTCGCTCTACTAATCCCTGCTGGGGATGCTGAGGGTATATGGCCTAATCAACCTAATATCGTCCTCGGCATCCCGTACCTTGATGGCGGAAATCGGAATTTCTTTTTCCACCTCCTTAGCGACTCTTGCATGTCCTATTACTGCTCCCTCTCCGCACCAGTTTCCAGAGTCTGGTATTCTAAGATGCGACGCGATAGCCTGCCTTCTGATACAGATGAGTAGCGGTGGCAGCATTAACAAGACCTCTAGCGCGGCTGCGGGTGTCATCCTCATAGCGCCTGTGATACCCAGGATTGTCAGCGTTTGGAGTTTGGCCAGGTTCCTGCTGGTAGTTTGGTTCACACCACACCACCAGACCAATACCCCATAGAGGATTCTCGGCCTGATGATCGCAGTGTAAATCCAATGAAAGATACGAGGATTAAGTTTCCAGGTCCTCCCTATCACTCGACGCAGCTGCCAGAGGGTCGCTACTCCCTTCCTCACTACTCATTCTATTTACGACCACCATGCTAGTTTGGAGTCCAAGATCACCCCCAGATATTTGATCTCCCGCACTAAAGCTAAAGGCTTTCCAAACATCACGGGCGCCCTGAACCCCTCTACATTCATCTTCTTGGTGAATAGGATCATCTCCGTCTTCTCCGGGTTTACGGAAAGTCCCAGCTCACCACACCACGTTTCAATTATTCTACAGGCAGCTTGCATGCACTCGCAGGGGACGCTGAGGAATTTGCCGGTGACTAAGACCAGCCCATCATCAGCGTACGCCCGGGCGTAGAAGACATTCTCGGAGAGCTGCTCCAAAAAGCCGTCCATGACCAGACACCATAGATGAGGCAAAAGGCAGCTGCCCTGATGACAACCGCTCGTCACTCCAACGTCCAGCCCCCGGCCCCTCAAGGTCAGCGAAACTCTCCTGTCCTCCAGCATGCTCGCCACCCAGCTTATTAGGGACCTCGGCGTTCCCCTCTCTTGTAAGGCGGCACAGACCGTATCCGTCCACGCGTTATCTAAGGCCCCCTCCACATCGACTCTGTACTCTTGGCTCTTGGCAATGTTTAGGCAAAGAACGTGAAACAAATGCGGATTGTGAAAAGAGAATGTTGCGAGAAGAGTGTTCTGCGAACCCTTAAGTTTCAGCTTCAACCGTCATTGCGCTTTACTGTACTAAAATATTTACAGAAAATTCATTTAAAATAGACCCTTTCTCTGATGCTTTGGCTGCCGGTTTAGTTAAGTTGATGGTTTCGCTGTAGGTTTAGTTGTTTATGGTTTAACGGTCTATAATTTTTAGCTAATTTTCGTAGAACCAATTCGTTAATGCATTTTTGCATTTTTTATCGAAATATGATGCATGTTGCTAAAAAAATCTGGACGCAGCAAGTGCGTTTTGCTGGCGAATTTTTATTAAATCCTTCAAATTTCAATAACTCAATTTGCTATTAACGTAAGGTTTGTTGGCTAGGAAACCAATATTTAAGTTTATTTTTGGAAAATTGTTGTACATTTTCAAACAATAAATAATTCAAATAAAATATAGTACATTGTTTCTACTACATAGGCTATAGCGGTAATCAGAATGGTGCCTGCTCTCATTTGCTATTAAAAACATTTTTATGGAAATTCACTTCCGTAACGCACCTGCTGCGTCAAGACTTTGAGGTTCTTTTTTTACAAAAACTCACTAAAAAAATAATCGGAATAACAACAATATGATTAGATAACGGTAAAGTGAAATGAGACTAAAAAAGAATTGATAAACAGTGAAGTCACTAACTAGGAGTGAAAATCGACATGTAGAAGTCGATTATACGATGTACAGGGCCACTGAGCTACGCTCGATATGTATTTACTAGCGGTTATATCCCATAATACATGTTAACTGTTCAACATTTTACAATTTACACAAAACCGTTTTGATTTACAACGGATTTTTTGCTCATATTTTAACGAAATCAAGGAAAATAACAACTAAGACACATATCTAGGAGCTTGTTAGTCATTTCGTGTAGTATTTTTCACTTACATTGTTTAGACTCAATTAATTTTGACGATATAACTTTCTTGAATCAGATTTAATTGATTAAAAATTAATTTACTTCTACCTTTTTGTCTTTTAAGACAGAGATCTCAGTTTTAATACGTACAATACTCTTTATGACAGAAAACAGTGTACCAAATTTGGTTGCCGTTACTTTGTTATTTCCAGAAGTATAATTTTTTTTTAGAAAGAAAACACAAAATTTTCCGGGAAAACCTGGGCCGATTTCCCTGACTAACGAACTTATCTAAGCCACTTACAAAGGGAAGGTATGTGCCAAATTTTATCTAAATCGGACCATTATTTTTTGAGTTATCGGTGAGATACATACATATATATATATATATATATATATATATATATATATATATATATATATATATATATATATATATATATATATATATATATATAATTTTTTCCAAAATTCAATAGTCTGAATCTCCTCTTTAGTGAATTTTTTTTAAAGAAATTCACTAAAATGCAATAACATAATGATTAAATTAACACAGTGTAGTTACTTTTTCCTTGCAAAGTTCAATAATTGATAAAACTGATCGCTGTTAGTGAATTTTATTTGTTGAGCTATTTATAACCAAACCCAGCAGCGGACACTCCTTCCCGCACTCAATATGTCATTCGGAAGGACCTCTAAAGGATAGCGTCTCCCTATCTAGGCATAAAATAAACTTTGTAAAGCATAGAATTGAATTATCCTATTTCTCCCAGACAGTCTCCAATGAATGTCTACCTATATTTCTATATTTTAGTTTACCAGTTTTGGCAAACAAGGACGACTCGCTGGAAGGGTTTGATTTGATTATGTATTTTTAAAACATTATGCTCTCGTTGCTGAGTTTGAGAGACCATGGCTAAAAGAACGTTGCTGTGGACGCCAAAGCTAAATAAAAATAAAAGCCTGGACTCAGCCAGTGATGTATGTTAGTGAATTTTCATAAAAATGTTGTTAATAGCAAACATGTCTTTTTTTTTAGAAATTAGGCATTAAATTTGGTTACCAGTATAACATACAGGCTGTCCCAGTAGAACTTCCATTAGCCGTTTAACAATTGAATTCTGAAAATTCACGCAAGTGGGTTTCTCAAAATTTTTAGTTCACTGAAAATAATGACGTTAGTATGGGACGTCCGGTCATACCGGAAGTAGACGTCAACTTTCTTATTTCAAATAGATTTTTTATTACAGATCTAGATTGCTCGTCAAATTCTATGGTAGATTTACTAACATGTTATATATATATATATATATATATATATATATATATATATATATATATATATATATATATATATATCACACCGATAACTCAAAAAAGAAAGGGTCGACTTTTATCAAATTTGGTACATACCTTCTTTTTGCAAGTGGCTTGGATAAGTTCGTTAGTCAGGAAAATCGGCCCAGGTTTTCCCGGAAAATTTTATGTTTTATTTTGAAAAAAATTTATATCTCTCGAAATTACATAATAAGGGCAACTAAATTTGGTATGCTGGTTTTTGTCATAAAGGGTATTCTATATACCAAAATTTAGATCTCTATATTAAAAGACAAGAAAGTTAGACGTACATTAATTTTTAAATAATTAAATCTGATTCGAGAAAGTTAAAACGTCAAAATTGAGAATTATGGTAGGAGTACGAATATGAGTGAAAAATACGACAATAAATGACAAATAAGCTCCTAGATATGTGTCCAAATTTATTTCGGTAAAATATGAGCAAAACATCCATTGCTAATCAAAATTGTTTTGTGTAAATAGTAACGTTAGACGCTTAACATCTATTACGAGATATACCTGCTAGCTGCTTGTACATATATGTCCGGCGTAGCCCAGTTGGGTAAGTCGTGTACATCGGATAGTAGAATCCGAAATGACGACTGCTAATCCTAGTTAGTGACTTTACTTATTATCAATTTGTTTAATCTCATTTCACCTTACCGTTATCTAATCAAATTGTTGTTATTCAGATGAATTTTAAGTGAGTTTTTGCATAAAAATAGTCTGATAACGAGGAGATGAAAGCTTTAAGACTTAATTCAATTTGGATAGCATATCTGGTTGTTTGTTCTTGCTTAGTGAAACCGTTCCATGTTAAATACAGTCGCAGACTTTTCCCGTGGCTGCACAAGTGCCTGCTTTAATGAGTTCACTAATGAGCACATCCAGAATTTTAAATTTAGAAAACATTTCTTGAAATGAGCGCCAACTAGGACCCATATCCAGGGTCAGTTTCAATTTTATATATATATATATATATATATATATATATATATATATATATATATATATATATATATATATATATATATATATATATATATATATATATACAGGGTGTTTCATCAGCAAACCGACATAGCTGAATGGAAGGTGTATTTTTTCAAGGCGATTCAGGATCCGGTATTGAAATTTTTGTGAGGCCCTTCGTTTCGATGTTACAGGGTGATTCATGTATTTTGTCGAAATTTTTGATGATCAGTATCTTTTGAACGAATTGATGGAATTGAATGAAATTTTGTACGTATGCTCTGTCAATGACACTCAATGCACTGCATTTCCCGCCGATTCGAAAAAATGCAGTGGCGTACATAATTTTCTGACCACCTTGGGTTTTGTTAAAAAGATCACCCTGTATGCATTTTATTTAAATGTTTATCCCATCTGAGAAAACTACATGAGAATAGCTACTATTCTGGCAAAAAAAAATGTTTGGCACCATCAACTGAAACGAGAAAAGATAGGTAGACTTTGATTGCTTTTAGGATTTCAAATCATGTTTGTTCGTAATTTTCGACAAATCATATGTGATTTCCTAAAAGGTACGTATTTTGTATTTATTTCAAATAAATTCGTTTTTTCTACTGATTCAGGTATCATTAGGCACCATTCTAGATTTTTGTTAGCTAAACATAAGTGAAAATCAAAAAAAATAATTTGTTGTCCTCTTTTGGTGTTGTAAAAAGTTCATCCTGTATGCATGTTATTCAAATGTTTACGCCATTTGAGAAAACTACATGAGAATGGCTACCATTCTGGCAAAGAAAAATGTTTGGCACCATTAAACTGAATCGACAAAAGAATAAGTAGACTTTATCTAATCAAAAACGAAAATCCCGATAGTGAGCAATGGAAAAGTATTCATTTTTGTTTAATATCTGACATTTCCTGTCAGTAGATGTCAGATTTGATTCACTTGCCTCTCTCACTTATTAAGCGTTTGTTGATTTACTTAATTTAATAATCACTGACTGGTAAAAGCTTGCTGAAGTGATATTTATTTGGTGTTTAAAATGCCGTATCATTATTCCAACGCAGAATATGCTGACATTTTGTTTATTTACGGATTTGCCGATGCCAATGGAAGGGCTGCCGAACGAGAGTACCGAAGACGGTACCCCGAACGCCGTGTGCCACATCATGAAACTTTCTCCAGGGTGTTCCAATTTTCAAGGGAACACGGAAAGTTTCCCTCGAAATCCATTAGAGAACGACCCATCAGACAAGACGCAACTCAGGTTCGTTTTTTGGTTGCTTCTCGATATTATTCATTGCTCATTATCAGGATATTTAAATTTTTAGGTAGAAAGCATCATTCAGATGGTTCAACAGAATCCCCAAACAAGCACGAGAAGAATAAGTGCTGCTGTTGGAGTCCCTCATTCACAAGTTTGGAGGATAATCAAAAAGGAACGTCTCCATCCGTATCATATGCAGAAAGTCCAGAGGCTCGAAGAAGGTGACGAAGTTGCTAGACGGGCATTGTGTCGGTGGATTGTAGGACATAGACGCAATATTCCTAGAATTCTTTTCACCGATGAAGCCCGGTTCACGAGAGATGGGGTGTTTAATACTCGAAATTCACATGTTTGGTCACATCAGAACCCCCATGCAACGAGAACGACTCAGTCGCAGCATAGATTTTCTGAGAATGTGTGGTGTGGCCTAATTGGTGACAAACTGATTGGACCCCACTTTTTCGAATCAAGATTGACTGGAGAGATCTATGGCAATTTTCTACAAAATGAGCTGCCTGGTTACTTGGAAAACAGGAACGTGAATGAGAGGGGACTGATCTTTCAACATGATGGAGCGCCGCCCCATTTTTCCTTAGCTGTCCGAAATCATCTTGACACAAGGTATCCAAACAGGTGGATAGGTCGTGGAGGTCCCTATGCTTGGCCCCCCAGGTCGCCTGACCTAACACCAGTAGATTATTTCTTGTGGGGTTACATGAAAGCCATTGTTTATCAAGATGAAGTGGACACAGGTGAGGAGCTGAGACGCAGAATTATCGCGGCAGCTGACCAAATAAGAGGCAACCCTGAGGCGATCAGTAGGGCAACCGAAGATTTAATGAAAAGGTCAAGGAAATGTCTCGAGTTTGATGGCGGCCTGTTTGAACATCGTCTTCACTGAACTGAATTTTTTTTCCAACATGTTTTGATGTTTTTCTTTATGTTTCATTTATGTACTTTTGTTTGGAAAAAAATATAATTTCTCCGTTGAGTTGTCTTTTTTTTTTGATTTTCACTTATGTTTAGCTAACAAAAATCTAGAATGGTGCCTAATGATACCTGAATCAGTAGAAAAAACGAATTTATTTGAAATAAATACAAAATACGTACCTTTTAGGAAATCACATATGATTTGTCGAAAATTACGAACAAACATGATTTGAAATCCTAAAAGCAATCAAAGTCTACCTATCTTTTCTCGTTTCAGTTGATGGTGCCAAACATTTTTTTTTGCCAGAATAGTAGCTATTCTCATGTAGTTTTCTCAGATGGCATAAACATTTAAATAAAATGCATACAGGGTGATCTTTTTAACAAAACCCAAGGTGGTCAGAAAATTATGTACGCCACTGCATTTTTTCGAATCGGCGGGAAATGCAGTGCATTGAGTGTCATTGACAGAGCATACCTACAAAATTTCATTCAATTCCATCAATTCGTTCAAAAGATACTGATCATCAAAAATTTCGACAAAATACATGAATCACCCTGTAACATCGAAACGAAGGGCCTCACAAAAATTTCAATACCGGATCCTGAATCGCCTTGAAAAAATACACCTACCATTCGGCTATGTCGGTTTGCTGATGAAACACCCTGTATATATATATATATATATATATATATATATATATATATATATATATATATATATATATATATATATATATATATATATATATATATATATAGATATAGATATATATATATATTAACCATTTACCCAAATTTAGGTCTGTAAATTTAAAGACAAAAAAGTTAGAGACATTTGAAATAAATAAAAATTGGGGTTTTCCTCAAAACGTAAAAAGTCACGATTTGAAACGTCAAAATTGACAACTTTTAGGCAAAAACCTGAAAGAAATACGGATTATGTAAAGAGTGTTCTGCAAACCCCATAAGTTTCAGCTTCAACCATCATTCCCCTTCATTTTGATAAAATATTTCTGGAAAATTCATTTCGAATAGACACTTTCTCTTATGCTTTTGCAGTAGTTTTATTTAAGTTTATGGTTTAACGGTCTATAATTTTTAGCTAATTTTCGCAGAAAAAGCTCGTTAATGAGGAGACCGTGGCTTTTGATTTCTAAAAAGGGTTCTTCAAATGAGGGCAAACTAGGCTCCCTAGAATCCGTATCCGGTTCACTTTCTGTTTACATATATACAGGGTGACGCATTTCTACGGAAAAGCTCAATATAATTGTTATTATGCAAGATTCGAGAAAAATTTTTATACATTATTTATAGGGTGTCTTGACCTGCATTTTTTAAATTATTTTGACAATCACAGTGTGGTCCATAAGTCGTTAATGATACCTACAATTTTTTTAACATTCCTTATTGCACTTTTGCATTTTTCATCGAAATATGATGCATGTTTGTAAAAAAATCGAGACGCAGTAAGTGCGTTTTGGTAGCGAATTTTCATTAAATGCTTCAAAAGTTAATAACCCAATTTGCTATTAACTTAAGGTTCGTCGGCTAGGAAACGAGTTTTCTCGGAAACATTTTAAGTTTATTTTCGGAAAATTTGTGTACATTTTCAAGCAACTTATTTTGATAAAATATGGTACATTGTTTCTACTATATAGGTTATACCGGTGACCAAATCATTGCATGCTTGCATTAGAGAGACATATTTGCTATTAAAAAGATATTTATGAAAAGTCACTTCCATAAGGCATTTGGTGCGTCCAGACTTTTTGTAGTTAGTTTGGTTCTGTATCCAAAAAAGTGTCATTATTTTTTGAAATCTGTTTTGTAATTATCTAAGACTGACATTTTATATTTATCTAATTCTTTGACACATGCCTGTAGTATGTATGTTCTTGATCAAAAGCTAATAAAATTACCTATATGTGTATCTATCATTTTCTTACAAAAGGGTTAGAGAAAATATTTAAAGATAATGACTGGAGAGTTGTTGTGTGTGTGTTGTCTTCTATCATGGCTGCGTTCGTCAGACCATTCGCACATTTTTTTGAGAGTTGTTTATAAAGTTGATAATTTGAAGAACCTTTTGGGTGGACCAAAGGATACTATTGACTTCCGACAAAAATCGGGCATTTATCAAATATCTTGTAATAATTACGAAAAATCCTATATTGGGCAAACGAGGAGACCAATAACAACAAGAATCAAAGAGCACATAGCTCATTTTAGATTCAGTAGAGCAGAAAAATCCAGCGCTGCCCAACATATTATTGACTCGGGACATAAGGTAGGCGATAGTAATCTTAAGTTGTTGAAGGCAACCACGGATTATCACAAGTTAGATGCTTTGGAAAGTTTGGAAATCCTCAAGGTGAATCCACAGAATTTGATAAATTCAGACGTGGGTCCGATCCATTCAGCACTTTTTGAAATAGCACGAAATAATCCATGGTTGCTTTCAACATTGACACAACGGGTTGGGCGTATCTAGTGACACAACAATAGTCCTTAAATTACGTCATCCGGTGTTGCGTCATCCGGTATTACAGTATTACTGATATCGTACGGTATTTCATCATCCGGTGTTGCATCATCCGGTATTACATTATTTTTAGTGTATAGTTTAAGTATACAATGTGTCCCAAACTGGATGGGCATGTATTGCTATCTCCGTTATTATTAGAGATAGGGAGACGGTTAAATAAGCATTGTTTTGTAGAATTTCATGCTCGTTCCAAATATGACTTGTATTTTGCCCTGCCTCTTCGATTTCGAGTTATTTTGAAAAAAAAGCCAATTTGTTTTTTCTTTAATATCTAAGTAGGCGTTGATCTGACATGTGTAAGACTTGCACATTATCAGGACACTTTTTACAGAGTAATCTTTTTGTGCTATTCTCAACTTTGAATTGTCATTTGTTTTTGAGGTACACGTATCAACGTTTGTTTTTATGATGACAGCCATATTGGTTTTGTGCTCACGGAAAAGAGCTTTCCAGTGATGTAAAGCATGCTTGAGAAATCCTGTAATTGCACTGACAATTTTGAGAAAACCGTTTTGAGGATAGTAGGCTATGAAATCCAATACCAGAAAAAAATGACAAAAAAAAGCAATAGGCCATGGAGTCTAACAATAGACTTCTACTTTTAACATAATTTTCCGTAATGATTCACGACAAAAAATATTGGGATTTAATTTACAATACTGAATTAGGTAATAATGCAAGGTAATATTATGTGAAACAGTTTAATAACGAAACCCGGCAATAACAAATAGAAACTTAAACTCCCCAAATCAACACAATCAGAAACTGAACTCAAATAATAAAATAGAAACTTAAAAATACACTAAATAGAAAATTGTTCAATATGACCACCGTTTTTTTCAATGCACTTTATACACCTTTTTGAAACATGCCTGCAAACTCTGGTAAGGGTGTTTCGGTTATTATGATTTATAACTTCCGTGATTCTGTTTCGTAATTCATTGATATTTTGTGGTGGATCGAATTTATACACATCATTCTTCAGAGTACCCCAAAAATAAAAATCCATGGGTGTTATATCAGGACTTCGAGCACACCAATGAACCGGCCCATTGTTACAAATGACACGATTATTAAAATTTTGGTACAAAAATTCTTTGACGATCCTAGCATTGTGAGCTGGATAACCGTCTCGTTGGTACCAAATCTCGTCTAAATTATCATGAACTCTTCTAATTGTTGGTAAGATGTCATTTCTCAATAGATTAAAATACCTTTCCCCAGTTAAATTATTTTCAAAAAAGAACGAACCAGCAATGAAGTTAACAGATTTTTCTTAAATTAACTGTCTAATCTACAAATAAAAATAACAGGTTTTTACATAATGATCCGCACCAAACATTAATACCAAATCTGTCTTGCAATCGTCTTTCTTCCTTTAGATGGAGATTTTCATTTACCTAATAATGCCTATTATGGCGATTATACACACCACAATTTGTAAATTTGGATTCATCAGTCCATATTATTTTCAAATTAAATTTTCAATCTTGTTGACATTGTCCTTGATACCATCTGCAGAATTTAAGTCGCTTAAGGTAATCGTCAACATTTAAGCCTTGTACGATTGTAGGTTTGTATGGATGGTAATGACTTCGTTTTAATACATGGTGTACCGTACTTTTTGGAACGTCAATTTGTTCACCATAAAACCGAACAGATTGCGGAGGGTTTTCGTTTAAAACATGTAAGACGGCATTATTTATTTCTTCATTTCTAGGCATTGGTAGTTTCTTTGCGTGGAAGCTACCGTCGTTCAATAGATTGGTCACTATCCTGCGAAATATTTTGGTGTTTGGTTGTCGTTTTTCTTAGTTGTTGTTTGATATGAATTTGCAGCTGCCCCGGTATTTCGGTTAGAACGAATATAACATTCCAACATGACAAAATATTCTTCATTACTGAACATATTGTTGAATAATATTTAAAATAAACAGGAAACAAACTATTTAGTACAAAATTTTAAGCAACGTGTTTAATACACCTTAAATTGTTCAAATAATTGAAAATCATAGTATTCTTAATTGTCGCGATAGTGTTATATCCATAGCAACCTTTCTTCTGTTGTTTTTCTGTTGACCTACGTTTAAAAATCAAACAATTTTCAAAAGCATCTTCGTAAATCATTAATCTGCTTTTTATTGAGTTCTGTTAGTAAATTTAGTTATTTACTAGGCTTACCTATTTAATTAAATTATAACAACTTTTTAGGATAATGTAATGTAAAATATCATTTGTAATAATGAGCCGATTAATTGGTGTGCTCAAAGTTCCTATTCTTTTATCGTGAATCATTACCGAAAATTATGTTAAAAGTAGAAGTATATTGTTAGACTCCATGGCCTAAAGCTTTTTGAACACTTTTTTTGTCAATATGTTTTCTGGTATTGGATTTCATAGCCTACTATCCTCAAAACGGTTTTTCTCAAAATTGTCAGTGCAATTACAAGATTTCTCAAGCATGTTGTACATCATTGTAAAGCTCTTTTCACAGGCTATCACATGAGCAAAAAATCCAATATGGCTGCCATAATAAAAACAAACGTTGATACATATAGCTCAAATTACTATGTAAAAATTGTCCTGATAATGTGCAAGTCTTAGATATGGCAAATCAACGCTAACTTAAATATTGAAGAAAAAAGAAATCGACAAATTTTGTTTTTTCAAAATAATTCGAAAACTAAAACAGGCAGGGTAAAATGCAAGTCACATTTGGAACGAGCATGAAATTCTACAAGACATTGCTAATTTAACCGTTTCCATATCTCTAATAATAACGGAAATAGCAATACATTCCCATCCAGTTTGGGACACACTGTATAAATAGGATAATTTTGCCCATACAGTTAGTTTTAGCGACAGTTACTGATGAAGACAACTTCATTGTCGAAATACGTATCTCGCGCATAACTCTCTGTTACTATTTTTGTAGTTTTTGGGGGGTGAATCTGCTTTTTGTTTGAGTTTCCAACCACAGTGTCCAACCTTAGTGCTTTAGTATAATACAAAAAAACTTTTGTATCTTTTACGGTTTCCTATATTCCAATACATGTACACTTCACATGAGGCACACTGGATAGAAGACTTTTCATTGAATAATAAGGGTAGAACACCCAATGGATTGTCGGGATCGCTTCCTATTGAAGTACGGCGAGATACAAGTCATGATAGAAAGGGGTTATAAGCGGATTTCCTTGTTACGCAATATAAAACACTAGACGGATATAAACAACATCGCATCGGAGAGGTTTGTCTCTTATATAGCCCAAAGATTGAACCCTGCCACACCTTGATGTATTTCCCGTATGTTTGCTTCCGATGTCACATATTGGGGAAGACGAGGGTAAACAAATAACAATCGTTTGATTTTATTTACCTTAGCGTATTTGTGCATTTATTTGATATTAGTTATTTTATAAAAAATCGGTCTGTTTATTTAAGAATTTGATAAAAAAGCACCAGCGTAGCAAGCACGTCATGGTAATTACATTTGTAAACAAAAGGTCTAAATTGCGTTTGATGTTGTCGAACGCTGATTATCCATTATTCGACTTTTTAAGCGAATCATATCAAGTTCGACTACACTTTTATTATATTGTGATTGAGATCTAATATTAATTACAGTGAAAGAGACAGTGCGTAACAGCCGAATGGTATAAATCACGAAACAAATCAATCTTAGATTTATATATATATCTATATATATATATATATATATATATATATATATATATATATATATATATATATATATATATATATATATATATATATATATATATATATATCCGTCTGATAACTCAAAAAATAATTAACCGGTTTCAATGAAACTCGGCAAGTGCCTTTCTTTTATTAATGGCTTGGCTGAGTTCGTTATCCAGGAATATCGGAATGGGTTTTCTGCGAAAATTTTGTGTTTTCTTTCAACAACAAAAATTTTCTCCGAAAATAAAGCTGTTTTAATGAAATTTACTATATATATTGCCTTAGGAGAGACCTTACCAAGTACCAACATTCAACTTTCTAAGTTTATAGAAAATTGAGTTATTCAAATTTTAAATTTTCTTTCGAAAAAAATTTTTTTTTCCGAAAATGACAAAGGTATTTTAATGTAATTTGGTGGATATTTTTCCCTAGGAAAGACCTTACTACGTACCAAAATTAAACTTTCTAAGTTTATATAAAATTGAGTTATTCAAATTTGAAACGTTTAATAAAAATTCACTACCATAACGTACTGGCCGCGTCCCGAGTTTTTGTAAGTATCGAGTAACTGAAATGAGACTTTACATGTGGCTAGAGATGGTGTAAATAAACCTATATTGTGAATTTTAATTAATTTGGTACACAGTATGTAGAGTTTTTTCTAAAATAAAAATAAAATCCAAAAGACATGCGTTGAAAGGATTTAGTGATTAAAGTCCATTGTCTGGCAGACAGAGTAGTTAACTGCCACACCTAGATTGATTCATACAACCGGTATGAACCATACATCAACGGTACCCAAAGTAAATAAATACCAGGCATAAAACATACTACCCGAACCATCATGAAATCTCGGCCACAATTATGGAAAATGGCAGACGACATGAAATTAAAAATTCCCCAAGTGATTGTTATTTAACTGAAGGATTTAATCAATTTTTAAAATACACTATATTTGCAGCTTGAAGAACGGCCTTAAATACAGTTTTAGCGCAGCATAGATAGATTATGCTATCGCATAATATAGCAGAAATAAAAAAAAAATGAAGCCAAGTCTCTATAAAAATGATTTTAAAATAGTTTCTTATATCCTTAAACTTAAACATAAGACGTCATATAAGACCGAAATAGCCATGGGATGTGTTTCAATGATAAGTCTACTAATTCTGTAATTAATTACGTATACTTTGAATATAATATCCCGGGCGTAAAATTCAAGACAAGTCTATAAAAATGATTTTAAAATAGTTTCTTTTACCTTTAAACTTAAACATAAGACTTCATATAAGACCGAAACAGTCCTTGCATGTGTTTCAATGGCAATTCTACTAATTATGTAATTAATTGTTACGTATACTTTGAATATAATATCCCGGGCATGAAGCCTGTGTCAAGTATCACGTAAACAAAACGTTAGTTAACGTATTATTGGATAGCTCAATCGTAGCGTGCTGGTCTTCTGCGCAGAAAGTTGCATGATCGAATTTAGCTTGTTTTGGTTTGACATTTGGAGAAACAATAGTGCACATATTTCACAAGATCTCATTTTTGTTTGAAACGCCTGAATAACTTTTTCACCTTTGAGTCTGAAATTATAATTTTTAGCAGACATTTTGTTATTATTGGTATTGAAAAAACCGGTCTGATTAGGTTGACCAAAACGAAATCATTCAGACGATTAATAAGGGAAAATAAGAGCTACGTTTATAATTTGGCAGATACTTTACTTTTCTGAATAAGAATTAAGTTTCCTACTGGAAATATTTTGTATAACTAATGAAATTTGTAATACAAGTTTCTTTTAAAGAGACACACTATCTACAGGTATAGCAAAACTTACCCACTGAGAAAGGTAATATTGCATTAACATTGCAGAATCTTTGCCAAAGCAAGTGTAAGTTTGATAGATAACTTGCAGAAAGCCTCCTGCAAGTTTGTTGCAAATGGCAAAAAAGACTTAAGACAATGTTAATTAGAATAAAATCTTTATTACATAAAAAAAATTAAAGACTTACAACATATTATTCATTTCTGCTGATAGATATATAGATTTTCTTGACCATCAAATGTACATGGTAAGTCACTGTCTTTATAACTACCGACTATAGTTACTAGATAGAGATAGTTAAGATATATAGCGAGTGTCCACGTTTAGCCTAAAATGCAGTTCTAGTCAAAACTCAGAGACAAAATAGATAACTTGAACTCGTTATATCGTTATTAATTGACCGATTTCAAAAATTATTTTTTCTAAATGAATACCAATTAATTGTTTTTGATATTGTTTAACTAAATAACTCTGTCGTCTAGGAAAATGTGTCAAACACCAATAACATTACTTATTTTGAGAGGCGAGAATTTTTTTAGCTTCTAAAATATGTGGTAACATATGTGACATAAAATAAAGTCAACAAATCAAATACCATTGTGAAAAAATAAATATCTAAAATTGTGTGTGGATTGTGATTTTAGAGAAAGTTTAATTAAGCAAACGTAAGAATATGCAATGGATAAATCAAGCGCATGGAAATGAATACAACTTCAATGCGAAAATAGCTTAAATATGGTGACACTCTCAGAAAGTGTTCACGCATATGTCTTAACTATCCCTATCGAGTAAGTATAGTACTGTGTACATTCAGAAACATTAAATTAAAGTAAAACAAAATTATGACTACAATGATTTATGTATATATAAAAAAAGTCTATAGCCAGTGTAACTTGCCTTCCAAAGCTTTTGCCTAACGCACTCAAACACACACACTACACATTAGTTTAGAGCACCAATAAATTCCTTCACCTTGGTTTTTGTTTTATAACCTACACTAGTGCAGTGCCTACTGTAATCCTGTTAGTGGGAGCATCTTAATAACATTAAGCAATGGCGATCCTTAAGTAGACGGCTCCCAAGGATCGCCGCTGTTTTAGAAATTATTACCTGACATGTTTGCCGATATACTCCATGTTTCATTATCTACATTCCAGACAACGAATTACTTAATTACCCAAAATTCAAAAAATACAGGCTACAATAAGATTGTTCAATTTTTAAAACTTCCAGAAAAATAAATAAACAATAGACATAGATCAAATAACAGCTTATGATATCATAAATATAATATAAACAACAATCCGCCATTAATCATTAATATCCGGGCGCAATGTCAGAGTCAGTTTGCCGTTGGCGTTAGTGTTGTATGTTGCTATTAGACGATGACATACGATCGAACATACACGAATACGAAAATGGAGGGAATTCAAATAAATGTTTACTAATTCAAACAAACTTTCAGAAACATTACAATTGTAATTTTACGTGAGCTTACAAATGAAGAAAACCAACAAGCCCGCAAACGAGATATTATATTTGAAAGTTATGTTAAAGTTTCATTTGTAAGTTTGCATTGGTTTTTTGGCTGAACACATTTAGAAATGTTGCAAACTTAACTTGCTTAATGGTAAATTATCTAACGTTGCGGTAAGCATTTGTAAGTTACCATGCTTAGTGGGTAATTCTTTGGCTTAGAAAATTGAGTTTTGGGCATTTTTCCCAAAAGTAGTTAGAACCCAAGATTTTTTTGATGAGAGAGGGATATCGATGGTAACACTTTCAAAACAATTCTTCAAATATGCGCGTACTAGGACCTCTTAATTTTGATCTTCAAGGTTAATGTAAGTTGAAGTATTAACTTTACTGATATACCGTATAATCTTAGTGTACAACTCTTATGGAAATTTGCTACTATAACGCACTTGTTGCGTCCCGAAATGTTTTGTAGTTGGCAACGTGTTCATCAACTTATTTGGAACATTGATATAATGAAAGCATCCTTGATCCTACCACAAACAGAACGTACTAATATGTGTTTTGACTTTAAGACTCTATGTAAATGTTTGGTTATATTATTATATTTTATATTTTACAGATAGTCGCCTGATAGGTAAAATAAAATCTGAAATTAATAGTCTTAAAGTTAAAATAAATTTGTTACTTTAAATGCGACAAATGACAAGAATTAAAATATTTTAATTCATGATGTTGGCAGTCCAGAGATCGTTTGACGTTTCAGGTTTCAGTATTTTGAATTCCCATTATAATGCATACAGACTTGGAGAATACTTCTCTAGCTTCACTGTTGGTTTTTTTGTCATGATTTCGTACTAATTCAATTTTAATCTGTCTGAAAATGCTGTCAAGCAGCGAAACTATAGTCACAGAAGCATTGAAGAACATCCTAGAACTTCCAGAATTCGAAGGGCCACTTGCTCCAGTTAGCTCACGCGCTGGCTACGTCCTTCACCACTAAAAACCAACAGTGAAGCTAGAGAAGTATTCTCCAAGTCTGTATGCAGTATGAACAAGTTTCACCAAGTAAGGGCAACAACAATCAATGAATTCCCATTATAATATTTATGTGTAACCGGTAGCTGTGTGGTTAGTTGTTGCAGAACTGGCAAATATTTAAAACGATTGACTTTAGAATATTTTCTAGCGTATTAAATACAACAGTAACATTTTTATCCCCTATCATAGGATTACAAACGATTACAGTTACAGTTTCCATTTCCCTATGTAGTGTCGTTTTTGTTGTGAAAGAATGTGAACCGGTCGTGAATTGTCTATGTGACACGAATAAACTCTGTAAGCAACTACATATAAAGTTTTCTATTGTGTTTGTGTTTAGTTTTTGCGATTTCACATGGATTTAGGAGGGCTGAATGTTCACGGTATGTAGGTAGAATTTAGTTTCTTCATTTAGCATTTAAATCATTACTAATGTTGTCGGTGCATACACAGTGAAATGTAAATAAGTACAGATAATTGTTGTAGATGCAAAATCACCCTTAAAATCAGTTTCAAATGTGTAAAAGACTTACAAATACTTCAAACGGCACGCAAATTGGGGTTTGGATTACGTACTATGCACCTTACACTAAGAAGCAAAGTAATTCCTTAATTGTTGTTGCCCTTACTCGGAGAAACCATTCCTTACTAAATACAGACGTGCAGACCGTTTCTCCGGCTTCACAAATGTTTGTTTTCGTTTGTGTAACCGGTGTCAAACTGTCAAACAGCGAAACTGGTTACAGAAACAAAAATAAGCATTTGTGAAGTCAGAGAAATAGTCTCCACGTCTGTATTCAGCACAGTAATTCCCTCCTGACGATGGAAGTCATATGTGTTCTGTAAATCTAGGGTTGTCATACGTCCTAGTCTTCTTTTTGAGGCTTGCGGGAAATGTCCTGGCTAGTTATTTCTATTGTCTGGAATTGCGGAAATGCCTGGGTTAGTTTTTTCGTTGGGTCACGTTTTTATATTTTGTTAGTTTGGTACTCTGTGTGTTTACGCGATTCCTGCGAGAATACAAACGCCCGACAGCCCAGACATAGCGGCCATAAGAATACATGTAAAATTATGTATAATTATTGTCACGTGTCAAGTGGTGCGCTGTTTGCAATGCAGTGTGCCATAGACAAATTTACTTTATCTATGCAGTGTGCTTGACCTGATTGTTCTATCAGTGTGATAATGGCTGCTGTGGGTATTGGTTGATCGCTGGTGTGGCTGGTGTTGTCGGTGGGTACATGCAGGATGTAGGGCATGATATAGTGACTTACAAGAGATATTATATTGCGCTGCTCCGCCCCCTTCTATGACGTCACGTGGTGAATAACTTTATAGAAGTCCAACTACACACTAAAAACAAAGTCGTTCTCAATCAAAAAGTTTCTATACGTCAGTTTAATGCGGTTCAAGTTACATCCCACTTTATCGCCTATATTGTCTTTTTCAGATAATATTCCCCCAATTCGCATTGTGGATACACAAGCTTAAAAAGTAGAGAATACGTTCGCAGACATTTAGAGGGCGTTAACGTACATAAACTTGATTTGACCATTATGTCACATAATCACAGTATAGTATTCTGATCTTACAAAATTACTTCCAACTGTATGCACTTAAATATTAGTAAAATACCTAATTTGTTAACAGGTTGTGATGAAACGCCAAACTCCACTGTACCACAGCATATTATTGTTGCATTTGACTCACCACACGACGCCATGCGCGTGACAGTTCTAAAAATTGGTGGGCACATAATCATATCTCTCGTTATTTGTACCATGCATGCAGGGTGCACGCGTTCACATTCACATATGTAGATATAGTACACCCAACCTGACCTTGTTCTATGTGTAGTACAGTTTAGTGCCTAGTGTGAATGATTCCTAGTCTTGAGATGAGTATGGATCCTAGTTTTGTCCTCTTTTTTTCGAAATGGAGATGTCCTAGTTTGTCCTAGTTTTTAAATGTGCTTGTCCTAGCCTAAGCTTGTTTGGTCTGGCAACCCTATGTAAATCTCTTTAGCAGGCTAAATATAATATGATTACATGAAAGGTAAAATCATCTTCAAAGGAGCAACAAAAACAAGAAGTCATTCAATTGATTTTAAATATATCAGTATCTAGATCCTTTTGTTATACTGCAGCCAATAGGAGAACTACTTTCACATAAACCGACTGCTGGTAGATGTAGTTTACCACCTTATAGGTATGCACTTTGATACTATTTTTACGTTGTGTAAATCCGTCTTTACCCCAGACAGCAAAGGCATATTCTGAGAATATACCAGGAATGTTTCGAAATAATATTCAAACATCCCCAGAACATTCTCACCAGGTGCAATATACACATATATATATATATATATATATATATATATATATATATATATATATATATATATATATATATATATATATATATATATATGTATATATATATGTATATATATGTATATATATATATATATATATATATATATATATATATATATATATATATATTCATAGGACATTCTATAAACATGACAATGGGACAGATTCTGTCATACTAATAAAGTTCTCAGAATAGTATTTATAATATTCTTAGGAGCTCCAGGTATGTTCTGAAAATGTCCCACGAACATTCAATGAATCTTCTCAAAATGTTCATACATATACTCATAAATACATGGCTTTTTTTAAAGATATACAGGTGTTTCGCATAAGAGCCGACATAGAGCAGGGGTATGGAGGGGAAGCTAAAATATGGTGCTTTAATGCAACATACCCCCATACTAAGTTGCACCCCTGGGAAGTTATAGGCTTTCAAAATGGGTTTTAGATTTCGAAAAAAATCAATACCTCCGTTATACTTCAACTTAGAAAAGCCAAATTTAGTACATGTTTTGGGTGTACCAAGAGCATTAATCGATGGTCAGTAGATTTCAATTGAAGCATTTCAAATGGTTCAATAGGGCGATGAACCCATGAAATGTAACATAATTTTTAAACCTATTGGCGGATTTAAAAAGTTATTATTTCATTTTATGGGAAAGTAAATTCTAAAACTTTTTGGCGCGTGTTATTACTCAAAAAACGTTTGTCGTTTTCAAGAAAAACCCGAATAACTAAAGAAACATATTTTATCAATGTTACTTAAAACTTAAAACCAACAAAAATTCAATAGGTCTCTATGAAATTATCATTTTCAAGAATCTCTATAACTTATCGGTAGCAATTTTTTTTTCTGTTGTTTGTTTTCTAATAAATTATACTTATTCACACTTTTTCCCCGATTGTCAAATTTGACGTATACATAATTTTATTGGCAAATATTGAATTTTCTATGATTTTTGGTAACATCAATAAAATATGTTTCTTTAGTGATTCGTGTTTTTTTTGAAACCAACAAAGTTTTTTTTTAATGTGAGTAACAAAAGTTTTAAAGTCAAATTCCTCATAAAAGTGAAAAAATAAAAAAAATTTAAAACTTTTTTTTATTTTAATTTCAACAACACACCATGAGAGCTTACAGCCTAGACACTATCGTACCGTGGGTGTCGGAAGGACAGAGGCAACTTGTTAATTCTGGACTTGAAGGTTTGAAGGTTCGGAGGAGAATGGAAAACATGTGCCGGCAAGGAGTTCCACAACTTGTCCTCGGGACAAAAGCGGGCATAACAAGATGTTCTATGTCTGGTGACCTCGACAGTAAAAGGGTGCATTCGCTTTGTTCCCCTGGTGGATATGTTGGGGGCAGCAGGTGGAGGTACTATGGAAGAAAGCTCCTCTGGGCAGTGCGCGTGCAGATATCTATAAAAGAGAGAGAAGTCACCAACGGCACGTCGGTGGGCAAGGGATGGCAGCCTTTGGATTAGGCTAGGATCACCGATGAGACGTATAGTTCTCTTCTGAATGGAGTCCAGGATAGCGAGTGTAAAATCGGCAGCGGCACCCCAGATGTGGAAGCAGTATTCGAGGTGTGGTCTTATTTGTGAAGTATATAAGGTATAGAGATTAGCTGGTGACAAGTATGTGCGAGCCCGGAAGAAGAAACCTAATTTATTAGCAGCCGCTTCTGCAATTGATGTGAAATGTTGTTGCCAATTAAGATTTCGATCCACAGAAATGCCAACAAGTGAAAAGGACTCATTACTTTGAATAACTTGGTTGTTCATTGTGATGGGTCCAGGACTGGTGTATCTCTTATGAGATATAAAGCAAGACTGAGATTTGGTGGAGTTGAATTACACTTCCCTACTACCCCAGTCTAATATTTTTTGGAGATCCACAGAGACAGAACCTTCCATGAGTCTGTGATCCTCATCCAATTAGGCTAAAGAGACAAGCTTAGAATTTTGTATATTTGAGTGAAGGGTGCTGTCGTCCGCGTAACTGTGAACTGGGTTGGATGTGCTAGAGAGGAGGTCATTGATGGGGAGAAGAAACAAAGTAGGGGCTAAAGCTAAACGTTGAGGGACTCCTGCATTAATTGGATACAGTCTAG
The DNA here is from genome assembly GCA_964006375.1 of Tillus elongatus. Taxonomy (NCBI): domain Eukaryota; kingdom Metazoa; phylum Arthropoda; class Insecta; order Coleoptera; family Cleridae; genus Tillus; species Tillus elongatus. The sequence goes on along the minus strand of OZ023270.1, from coordinate 14,200,565 downwards.
AGGAATGGCCGACCACGAAAACAGAAATGCTCCGGTTGGAGTGGAAATTTGCTGTCCAGGTACAGAGTTTCGGTGGTAGGCCATAGGCCGGAAGTTTATTAAGCAGCGCTGCGTGCCAGACCTGGTCGAATGATTTGGATATCTCTAGAGCGACAATCTGGGATTCACCGCGTAGTTCCATAGACTTGTTCAATAATTAGTGACAAAGGAAAGAAGGTCGGCAGTTGATCTGCGCTGACGGAATCCATACTGCCTATCGTGGATTAGACTGTGTTTTTTTAGAAATTTTAGTAATTTGGTGCTTATATACTTTTCCATCACTTTAGAGACGACTGAAATGAGAGAAATAGGCCGGTAGTTGCTACGAAGCGCTTTGGATCCTTTCTTGCGGAAGGGTTGTATTCGAGCAGTTTTGCAGCTACTAGGGAATATGCCTCTATTGTAAGATGTCTGAAACAGACGAGTCAGGATAGGAGAAAGTTCTGGTGCGCATTTTTTGAGAACAACTGCTGGGATCTCGTCAAGGCCAGAGGCCTTTCTGGTATTAAGAGAAAAGAGCATATTTTGTGTCTTTCTAGTTTTGAAAATGATATCCGTCATTTTATGCGTGACATTGGGGATTGTTGGTGGTTGAACATTTGGAGGTGGCTTGAGAGTAGAATTGCCGACGAACAACAAAGAAAAAAGTTCAGCCTTGCCCAGAGCGGTATAAACAATTTCATCCCCTGAAACAAGAGGTGGGAACGTGCTCTTGCAGAAATTATTCCCAATAGATTTAGCAAGAGTCCAGAAGGGTTTGCTTCCCTTGAGAGGACTTTGTTTTTGATGTTATTAAACGAGATTTTTGCCTCAGAAAGAATGCGGACATAGCGGTTTCTTGTGTCGTTAAATGCTTGACGGTTTTCTTGACTCAGATTGTATAGAAGCGTTTTGTGAGCTTTGACGTTTTCAAGTCTGACCTTGTCACAGGAATTAGAGAAGCAGGGCTTTTGAGTGGCTGAAGAGGTTTTCTGTGTACGTGGAACAAATAATTCCAAGCCAGCTTGGATAATTTCGGTAACGTTTTGTGAGTAATCAGAGGGGCCAGGATGAGAGAAGCAGACGGACGCCCATTGAAATGAGGAAATGTAATCCCTCATTTCGTCCCAGTTCGCGGAGTTGTAGTGCCAAACAATACATGGGTGTGATGACTGTGTGACCTCGGGTTGCATTTTGCAGGAAGCAGTGACGATGCCGTGGTTTGAGCGACCAAGGGGGCGGTGACTGATGTCTTATAGCATTCAGGTTTTGTAGTAAGAAGGAGATCCAAGGGATTTGAGCTGTGTGTTAGGATCCGATGAAAGTAAGTAGGTTGCTGAACCATATTGGCTAAAGAATTGCTGACTGCAAAGGCATCCGCTGCTCTACCTTGTGGATCGGTTTTTGAAGATCCTAGCTTTTCCTTATTATGAACATTGAAGTCGCTAAGAATAGTAACCTCAAAGGAAGGATATTCCGAAATCAGATGGTCGGTTTTTCAGAAAGGTAGTCGAAGAGCTGGACGAAGTTGTTGTCAGAAGGTGACCGGTAAATGCAACAGATGAATTTAGTTGTAGCCCTGAGAGAAAAAAGTTTAATAAAAAATGTATTAAAAAATATAAATGAAAATGTTATTATTCCCTCCAAACAAGACGCTTGTGATTACAAATTACAAATTTCATTTGCACTGGCAGAGTTGTCATTAAAAGTCTATTAATTGTGCCAAGTTTCAAGTTTCTGAGTAACGGCATTTTCGAGATATCCTAAAAAGACTGATTTTAAAGCGCCATATTTAAACGGGTTTGTGCCTACCCCCTACGAAGCACGTATGGATAAAAGTAAATGGGGTTGAATCGACATAAAATTACGTCTAGTATCGAAGGTTTCAATTTGGCTGGAAGAAGAGTTTCTGGACACTTCTAAAGGAGCATAAAAAGAGGGCTTATAGAGTTTTGCAATACAGGTCCTAAATACAGTTTTAATTGATCCCAGAAACTCTTTTGTATTCATTAGATGTTTCTCACGTGGGTGCCTAAAACCAATTTGGAATTATTTATGACCGCTTTCCTAAGGTTAGATTCGCACCCTTCTAAATAAATTCAACACTACTACTTTGAGTTACGTAAGTCATCTTATTTTCATCAAGAGCGTTGTGATCAGCATTACTAAAATATTCGTGTCTCTATCTCTGGTTTGAATGTTAATTATTTTTACATTTTCTTAATTATTCTGCTTGAGTGCTTCTAAGAAGTAAGAGGTGTAAGGATTACAATAATGAAGACGCGGGTTGCTGAATATTAAATAGTTTTTTGACGTTTCTTAACAGTGTTATTAGAAGCAAGTCAAGTCCATTTAAAAAAATTGCGGCAAGTGCCTTACAGTAGTGAATTTTTGTAAGAATCGTACACTATTATTATGCGTCATATTACTAAAATTTATACTTTAAACCAACACATACCTCGAAGATCGATTTTAGAGGTCCTAGTTCGCGCACATTTGAACAATTTTTTCGAAAGTGTTACCATCGATATCTCTCTATTCTCAAAAAAATTTTTTGTAACTCCTTTTAAGAAAAATGCCCAAAACCCAATTTTCTATGAAGCTAAAAGTTAAGTTTTGCTACAGCTGTAGATAATGTAAGTCTCTTTAAAAGAAACTTGTATTACAAATTTGATTAGTTACAAAACATTTCCAGAAGGAAACCTCATTCACATTTAGAAAAGTATATTATCTGCCAAATTATAAACGTATCAGTTATTTTTACTTATCAATCGCCAGAATGATTTTGTTTTAGTCAACCTTATCAAACCGGTTTTTAGTGAATTTTCATTTAAAAAAATCACCAATAGAAAGGTATCGATGGTGAGAATTTCGGAAAATCTTTAAATGAGCACAAATTAAGGCCACTGGAACCCATTTCCATGGTCAGTTAAAATTTATATATATATATATATATATATATATATATATATATATATATATATATATATATATATATATATATATATATATATATATATATATAAATTTGGCATCATCAACAGCAATTTTCCTTAAATGTATGGGCTGGAATTGTAGGGTGTATGTTGATAGGACCAATTTTTTTACCTCACAGACTTAATGCTACAACTTACCTTGAATTCCTGCAAAACTAACTAAATGGGTTATTAGAAAATGTACCTCATGCCATAAGACATAACCTGTGGCTTATGCATGAAGAAGCCCCCCCCCCCAACATTTCGCCCTAAATTTCAGAAATTAACTAAGCAATACTTTTGGACGCAGATGAATCGGACGCGGTGGACCTCAGCCATGGCCGGCTCGATCCCCTGATTTAAATGCTATGGACTTTTATTTATTGGGGCATCTCAAAAGTCTTGTAGATGAAGCAAATGTTGAAAATGTTGATGATCTGCAGCAAAGAATTGTACTTGGATGCGAACAAATTAGAAATACACCATAAATATTTCCCTGGTAGGTCGTATGCTCCGCAGAATACGAAAGTGTATTGAAGTGGAGGGTGCCATTTTTAACATTTATTGTAGTTAGGTATCATAAAATGTTATAAACGTTTTTATTTGTTGTTAACATTTGCAGACAATAAAATTAATTACTTGAGAAAAATTAATTTCTGAGCTACATTGACATACAAAAATTGAAATAATTCGAAAATGGTGGGTCTGAGAGATTTGGATCAAATATATATTTTTGCTTACAATTGATGAGGGCTACAATGTAGCTGTATGGTAGGTCGATATTACTGGGTGTCAAAAAATTATAGCCAATTTAATGCAAGCATAGTCTTACAGGTGGCTCCCTCTACCAGCAGTGTTATTAACAGTAACATATTTAAATTTCTTGCCGTCAAAAACCTCCGCATGCCAACTTTCATATATATATATATATATATATATATATATATATATATATATATATATATATATATATATATATATATATATATATATATATATATATATATATACATATATATATATATATATATATATATATATATATATATATATATATATATATATATATATATATATATATATATATAGGGTGTTTTAAAAATGATGGTCTATGTTACAGGTGCACATTCAGCACAAAAAAATAAGACTATTTTTTCATATAAACATGGGTCCGCAAATGCTTAGTAGTGTAAATACAGCGTGTTAAAGTTATTTGTTTTTGTCAGTTTTTCACGAATAAGTCTTGAGTCAAAATAAAATTTTGGCGTGAATATATATAAACATATAAAAATTGTGGTAGAAAATTTTCGTAAAAATATTTCAAATGCGATAGCTCAATAAATTTTCCCTTAAGCCAGAATCTTCAACATTGAACCATAGTAACACCTATGTAAACGCACCGAGGGTACTAAACTAAAGAAAAATAACATAATGAGCTCCGCGGATAACTGCAAATTTGTTCCAAAAAAACCTTTTTTGTTGTTTATTGTTTGCAAAAACTGGATGGGTTGACTAAAACAAAACCATCCAAGCAATTAATTTGGATAATACCTGTTATATTTATAATTTGACAGGTACATTCCCATTTTAAATAATTATTTTTTTTTCTGAAAAATTTTTGTAATTAATGAAATTGGCAACACAATTTTTTTAAAGACACCTGCAGTACTTACATATTATATCTAAGACCAATTTTTAATTTTTTAGCTCCATATAAAGTATAAATGTTTTCAAATAATCGCTAACTGGGACTCCAAAACCGATCTCCATGGTCCGTTTAAATTTAATGAATTAGTTTTAATAGTATATCTTACTAGTGCACAATTTTTATGAACATTCACTACTATAACGCACTTGGTGCGTCCCAAACTTTTTCAATATCAACAATAACAAAACGTCTGCTGAAAATTATAATTTCAGACTCAAAGGTTACAAAGTTATTAAGGCGTTTTAAACAAAACTGAGATCTTGTGCAAAACGTATAAAATCTGTGCACTATTGCTTCTCCAAATGTAAAAATAAAACAAAAAAACCATACATTCATCGTGCTGGAATCGATCACGCTACCTTCTGCACAGAAGTCAAGCATGACTACCAGTGAGCTACCTATGGATGCGTTAACTAACGTTTTGTTTACATGATACTTGGCACCGGCTTCATGCCCCGGATATTATACTAAAATTATACGTAACAATTAATTACAGAATTAATAGAATTGCCATTGAAACACATTCAACGACTGCTTCGGTCTTATATGAAGTCTTATGTTTAAGTTTAAAAGTAAAAGAAACTATTTTAGAATCATTTTTATAGAGACTTGGCTTGATTTTAATTACATGTATACTATATTATGCTACACTTTCAGTCTAAAACCACAGCGTAATATATCTATGCTGTGCTAAAACTGTATTTAGGGCCGTTCACCTTTAAAAATTGATTGAATATCCCAGGTCATCTACAATCACTTAGCAATTTTTTTTATATCATGTCTGTCATTTTCCATATTTGTGGCCGAGATTTCACGATTGTTGGTTTGGGTAGTATGCTGTATGCCCGTTATTTCCTTAGCTTAGTGATACCTGTTGTATAAATATGTTACCTACTCTGTCTGTCAGGCATTGGACTTTAACCACTAAGTCGTTGCAACGCATGTCTTTCAGATTTTAATTTTAATTTGGAAAAAACTCCAAATATTGTCTACCAAATTACTTACAATTCACAGCATAGGTTTATTTACACCATTTATAGCCACATGTAAAGTCTTATTCCAGTTACTCTGATACTTACAAACATATAGCGTTTTCAGAAATATTTTTGTATTTTGGGCCGGGTGGGAGGTAAAATGGTCGTTATAGCTGACACACGAACCTGTTCTCAGTCTTAATATAATGAATATATGTGCCAAGTTTAGTTCAAATCAGTTGAGTATTTTTTGGGTTACCGCTCGGATATATATATATATATATATATATATATATATATATATATATATATATATATATATATATATATATATATATATATATATATATATATATATATATATATATATATATATATATATATATATATATATGTAAACATATAAACAAATTTAACGGACTTTGGTTATGGGTTCTAGGGATCCAAATTCGCGCTCATCTGAAGAAATTTAAAGTTAGCAACTATTTGAGAACGCCTTGTATATGGCATATCGATTTTTTTTTTTTTTTTGACAAATTATATAAACGAAAACCTTCCTGAATGAGTCATTTTCATGGGGCTTCGATATCTATTGTTGTAAAATACACCTCTTGCGACATTTTTTTCTACATAACCCGTATTCGTTTCAGGTTCTTTGCCTAAAAGTTGCGAATTTTGACGTTGCAAATCGCGACTTTGAGGTTAAAAAAAACTATAAAATAGAGTATAAAGTATTCTTTCTGCTATTTCTTGGCGCTTTTGCGCCAGAAAAAGTTATTATTTTTCTATAATATACAAAATATTTTGGTCTTGTGCATTTTTCTGATCACCAGTGACACCCATGTTTTTAGATGCCTGTAACTTCTCTATCTTTTCAGTTGGGATTCTAAATCTTGGCACGTACTTTACTTTTTATAATGTAAACCTGTGTACCAATTTTGATTGTTCTGGCTTCCTTATTTCCAGAGATGTAAAAAAAAATTCGAAAGGAGTCCTAAAGTTTTCCAGGAAAACTAGTCAAATTTTCCTGGCTAACGAACGTATCCAAGCCACTTGCAAAAGATAGTTACCCATCAAATTTGATCAAAATCGGCCCATTATTTTTTGATTTATCGGTGTAAAACACACGCACGCACACGCTCACACACACATACACTTAATTTATTCTATGATTTATACCCGCAGTGTATTTCCATTTTAATTTAAATATTTTAACTGCCCTTGCAAGTGAGTTCTGGGGCTTTGCCAAATGTTTAAAAATGTTAACCTCGATCTTCTCATAAGCGATTGTGTCTACGAAAATTCGTTAAAAGAACGTAGGGACACATCATAAATGAATTACGATAACGTCATTCAATTTGCGTTTCATATAAAATTTAACTTAAAGCGAGAACACTGACGACGGACTGCGCCATTAAATTCACATCAGAAATTTTAATAATAAAATCACTTATGTGTTTTAGTAAGCTAATGTCATGTCCCGTTAGATGAATATAATAAATTGTATGTCGTTTCGTTTAAAGAGACTATATCGGTAGTCTCGATGGTCTAGTAGTAAGGACGTGTGACTCTGGACACATAGCTCCTATGTTCGTCTCCCAGTAGAAGCGTCAAACCATTTTTTCAGCACATACTGTAAGTATGTATCCAGTGAGGTAGCCCGACCGTGTCCCTTAATCTCACAACGTTTTAAGGCGCCTGGCGCATCGAATTCGAACAATTTGTAAAATTCAACACCAACAGAATAAGAATCAACAGATTAAGTAGCCGGTAAGGGACGAAATGGCACCTGACATTTTGGATGCTGTTGCTATGAACCCCCGTGTTTCAACCAGGAGGATCGCGGTTGATTCCGGTGTGAGTCAAATGTCAATATGCAGGATTTTAAAAGATAATCATTATCATCCCTACCACATTCATCTGCAACAGGCACTTGAACCGAGGGATTATCAAAAACTGATCGATTTTTGCCAATGGCTATTAACCGAAGATGAGTTCGATCGATCGATTCTCTGGACCGATGGGGCTACATTCAAAGGAAACGGGGAGATCAACATTCACAATGCCCATTACTGGTCTCAAGAAAATTTTCATTGGCTGCGTGAAGTGGACAACCAGCATTTGTGGAGCCTCAACACATGGTGTGGTTTCATCAGGTGCCGGATCATCGGGCCCTACTTTTTCGATGGCACCCTAACTGGTCGTGTATACGTTGAATTCATCGACAGCGTTCTCCGACAACTTCTGGAAGACGTCTCGCTCAATACACGAGAGTCGATGTGGATGGAGCAGGATGGTTGTCCAAGTCATTTTTCGCTGTAAGCACGTAATGTCATTGATAACCTGTACACTGGACGGTGGATAGGAAGAGAAGGGCCTGTAGCGTGGCTGCCCCGAATGCCAGAGTTTGCACTCCTGCCTTTTTTCTTTGGGGCAGGGTCAAACATATTGTTTACGGACATCAACATGCAACAAAAGATGATACGAAGGTGCGAATCTGGGAAGCCTGCCTGTCGTTGAACGGCGTATAAATCTTGTGAGCTACCGACAGCGTTTGAACACGGATCCAGGAATGTGTGAATCAAGGTGGTTGACACTTGGAACATTGATGAACGCTTACATTTTCTTACATCCAATCTCCCACACACAAAACAGCCACGTCCGTGTCGTTGAGTCGGTTTATGTTAAGAGCAGTTAAAATTAATGTTCAATGTTAATGGTGACATCTCTCGGGAAAGTGCTTCGGATGAAAGTTTCTTATTTTTTTACATGTAGTCTAAATCTGTATTAAAAAATTTTCCATTTAAAAATTCAAAATTTGTGTTAGAACGAGCTATTTCCGGTTTGTTTCGGAAGTCGACTCGATCACCAATGATAGAGAGTACCTGATTTGGGTTTGAAAAACATACTTTATTTTTTTCCTTAGAGTATCCAGTAGGCTTATAAACGACTGGTATGGGTGGTCTGATTCACCCTATATATATATATATATATATATATATATATATATATATATATATATATATATATATATATATATATATATATATATATATATATATATATATTATAGTGAGGACCTAAAGTCCGCTTCCCCCCCCTTGTAATTTCTCAACCGTCCGGTATATTTTGATGAAATTTGGAAAGATAATTTATGAGAAAGCTCTGCATTTTTTGCCATATCAACGACAGCTTTAAATGTCAAGGTGACAGCTGTGCGCGTTTTCGGAATATTTTTTAAATGGAAACGGGGGTCGAGTGATACCTCATTTTGAAAGTCTTTTAATGGTCAGAACATTCTCCAGTTTTGAAAACGTTTGGTTCAGTATTTTCCAAATAAGAATCAATAATATCGGTTTCTACGTTATGACTACCCTTGTTTAACATAACACACTTTTTCTAAAAAAGATTACTACTATTCATCAGTAGCAAATTATACACACATTTACATGTTGTTTAGAGAACCACAGGGGCTATTCAGCTCATCTGTGGTTTCTCCATTTTCTACACTTTTCTACCTATTACTTATTGATTGTTCCTGTTATTGTGTTTTATAATATCTTGATTTAGTATTGACAGAAAGTATTAGTTCGAAATTGATATAAATGGCTCGTTCTTTACAAGATAAATGTGAAGCGGTTATTATTTTTGGCAAAGGTAAACGAAATTACCATGATGCTGTTCGTATGTTCAATGTACACTATCCGGAACGACAAACGTGCAGAAAATGTTTACGAAAACTAATTTTAAAATTTCAAGAAATGGGTACGGTGAAAGAAGCTCCAGGGTATGGGAGGCCTTTTAGGAAGGTGTAAAAATCCAGGTATTAGCTGAAATGATTGTTAATCCCCAACGGCCAACGAAGCACGTGACTGAGGCATGTAATATTTCGCGTACTTCTGTCAAAAGAATTTTGAAAAGCCATAAGTTTCACCCATATAAAATGAAAATTATACACGAAATAACAGAAGACGATCCTAAAAGACGACTCGAATTTTGCAAAATTATGTCAGAAAGAATCTTAGAAAATCAGCACTACTTGCCGAATATCTATTTCAGTGACGAGAGTACTTTTTTCTACATGGAAAAGTTCATACCCAAAACTGTAGGTACTTGAGTGAGGAGAATCCCCATGTTTTCCGGTAGGGACACACACAGTTCCCCCAGAAAAAAATGTTTTGGCGGACATTTTGGGTAATCACATCATAAGTCCCATTTTTCAGGAATAAAATCGTAATGGCCCCAGATATCTGGATATGTTGTTGCAAAATACAATTACTCCACTGATTGATTATGTTGTTGCCCACAACCCACATGAGTTTCAAGAGGTTATATTTTAACAAGTCGGAGCCCCACCTCACTATTTTAGTCAAGTCAGAAATTACCTGGATGAGGGTTATGAAAATAGGTGGATTGGTCGTCGAGGTCTTACGGAATGGCCAGCTCGATCCCCAGACCTCACGCCTCTACATTTTTTTCTTTGGGGGTACGTTAAATCTGAGGATTATAAAACGGCTCCCGGCTCATTAGATGAACTTAGACAATGAATTACAAATGTTGTTCAAGAATAACGCCACAGATGCTTCATAATGTCAGAGAAGAATTTACCCGTAGAATATTTATTTGTCAGGAGGTCCATGGTGGTCATTTTCAGCATCTGTTGAAGTAACCACTTCAAGAGTTTGTGCCTTTAGATTTTATTTGAATTGTTTTTCAATTTTCTTAGTTAGGGTTAATTAGTTGTTATTTGTCTACTGTTAAATTGTGTTTTATTTTAAAACGTATATAATTTAAAATTATCTATGTGTACTTTACTAGGGAAACAGTACGGCAGGAACAATCAATAATGACATCTAATAGGTAAAAAAAATTGTGTTATAAACAAGGGTAGTCATAACGCAGAAACCGATATTATTGATTATCATTTGGAAAATACCGGAAAAAATGTTTTCAAAACTGGAGATTGTTCTAAGCTTAAAAATACCTTCAAAATGAGGTGTCACCCGACCCCCGTTTCTATTTAAAAAAATATTCCGAAAGCGCGCGCAACTATCACCTTGACATTTGAAGCTGTCATTGATATGTCAAAAAATGCAGACCTTTCTCATATATCATCGTGTCAAATTTCATCACAATATACCGGACGGTTCAGAAATTAAGGGGGGGGGGCGTACTTTAGGTCCTCACTGTATATATATATATATATATATATATATATATATATATATATATATATATATATATATATATATATATATATATATATATATATATATATAAATATATACATATGTATATATACAAACATACAGGCTGGTCCATTGGCACACGTAGGTCACTTGAGCGACTCCATACCACTTATCGTTAGTGGGTCAATAATTCTTAATTACCAAGCTATGGGGTGTTTTCTTGATCAGCTATATCGATTTCTCAATTAAGCGGAATCAAAATACAGGTCAGGTCAGAAAAATGTTGCTGAATTGTTAAATCTCAAAGAACACACCCTGTAACGAAAATGTTAAAATATGTTTTAAAATTTGGAAAGAGCATGAAACATAAGGCACATGAAGTACATTCTCAAAATGCGCGTCTCAGTTTTCTGTTTTTTTTTTTTTTTGATGAAAGAAAATGAAAATTCTACAAAACGTAGCATCTCATACAAAATACCGTTTTCTCTTTATAATTGACTACAAATTTATAGTCAAACACCTTCATATTAGAACCTCGGTGATTCTGGGGTAAGAACGTGTGCCTCTGAACCGAAAGGTACTGGGTTCGATGCCAGGGTACTCCTTTCACTTTTTCAGTACAAACTGTAACATTAACATCAACCGAGGTTCTGGCATTGTATTTGAGCAAGTTGAATGTCTGCACGTTCCGCCCTTCGGAGGGGGCGTAAAGCCATCGATCCCATGTCCATGCGATGTTGGGCACCTTAAATATCCCTACCCTTTTTACAGAAAGGCAGGAGTTCGGCAAAGTTTCCAGGATAAGGAGGTGAAACTGCTCCCTGACGTCAGTGATTGGCCATAGTCGCAGAAGTAGGCCAACGTGAAAGAAACAAAACACACAGACACACACCTTCATATTCAATAAAAAGTTCGGGACGTAGCAAGTGCATTATAGTAGTGAATTTTCACAAGAATTGTACACTATTAGTAAGGTATATTATTAAAACTAATTTTTTAAATTTAAATGGATCTTAGAGATTGGTTTTAGAGGTCCCAGTACGCGATTACTTGAAGAAATTTTTATTTTCTATGGAGATAGAAAATTAAAATTTGGTATATATATATATATATATATATATATATATATATATATATATATATATATATATATATATATAGTTAAATCAATCGAACTAGTTTTTGCAAACCAAACAACCAAAAAGGTATTTTACTATGGCTCAAGATTGAAGATTATAGCTTAATGGGAACTTGAGTTTTCGGATTTGAAATCTTTTTACGAAAATTCTCTCCCACAACGTACTTGCTACACCCAGACCCTCTTCATCGCTTATTAACTGTTGCTGTATACATACTTTTTTGAATGATAAAATATTGTAGCTCTTGAGAGAGTGACAAACAAGGCAACGTCAAATTAATTTTTTGAAAAATATTTTAAATAAATGAAATGAGGTAACAATTTAAACACAAATTGAAAATCTTGGTTCGTGGCTTCGTCGCCGGAGTTCTCCTCCCCCTTCTACATGCCTACAACCACCCTCAATGCATAAACAAGAACAATATACGAGGGCGGGTGAATAAGTCGGTGACTTTTTCAATGAAACACAGGTTTCTTGACAAAAAATTATTTCATTTCTCAACATAGTCTCTTTTGAGCTCTATACACTTCGTCCAACACTTCTCCTTTTTTTATCCCTTCCAAAAATAATATTTATCGAGGTCCTCAAAATAGGTATTTGTTTGTGAGATGATTTCATCATTGGAGTCAAATCTCTTTCCGCCTAGCAATTTCTTTAGGTTTGGAAACAAAAAATAGTTACTCGGGACTGAATCCGGAGGATAGGGCGGATGAGGGAGCAATTCGTAGCCCAATTTATGTAATTTTGCCATGGAGACTACACATGTGTGCACCCTTGCATTGTCTTGGTGGAAAATAATTTTTCTTGACCAAATGTGGTCGCTATTTCTTCAAATAGTGATTGAGTCGATCTAATAAGTTGGTATAACCTTCGCCATTGATAGTTCTTCCCTTTTAAAGGTAATTAATGTGGATTATACCACGTACATCCCAAAAAACGGTCGCCATGACTTTCTTGGCTGACAAACCCACCTTGACCTTCTTCGGCGCTGATTCGCACGGAGAAACCCACTGTTTTGACTGCTGCTTGGTCTCTGGTGTGTTGTGGTAACTCCATGTTTCGTCCACGGTTACGAAACGGCACAAAAACTCATCCCTATTGCCGTTGAACAATACCAAACACTCCTTCGAAGTTGTCACACGATTGTGTTTATGGTCGATTGTGAGCGAACGCAGCACCCATTTTGCGGATAGCTTTCTCATACACAAGTGATCATGCAAATCGAAACCATTGAGCCATGTGATATGCCTATGGCTTCCACAATCTCCAGCACTTTCAATCTCCGATCGGCCAACACCATATTTTGAATTTTTTCAATTGTTTCGGGCGTAGCGACCTCAACTGGGCATCCAGAACGTTCGGCGTCTTTTGTGCTTGTATGGCCGCAACGAAATTTAGCAAACCAATTTATCACCATGGAAATTACTGGTGCAGAGTTCCCATAGTAATTATCAAGCTTAGCCTTGGTTTGAGTGATGTTTTTGTTTCTCATTTAGGTTATAACTCAAGAGGTTGTCTGCTTTCAATGGCTATCTGACACAAACTAAATGACGCAGCTTGTTCAAAATTTGACAGGAGTCAACTGACAGATGCGTGTTGACAAGAGCAGTGTTGCCCTTCCTGTGAAGAGGCGGTAAATTCAAAAAGTCACGGACTTATTGACCCGCCCTCGTAAACAAGTAAAATTTCTTCGGAACAACCCCCAAGAAAGTTGAAGGACCTGCGGTAAATAAGGGTTTTGGGCGAAGTAAGCAGGATTTTAAGTAAATATAGCTGCAAAATGGGTAAACGATACCGTATAGAGGTCCAGCTAGGCTGGTTGTTTCGAACTTTCCGCTTACATTTTCTTTTTATGTTCTTCTCTGCCCAGCACCCCTATTCGTTCGTGGTCCTGTAACTTTCTTAGGGGTTGCTTGCAAGAAATTTTTCTTGTGGTATGTGCATCCAGAAAGGGTTCTAATCATGCTTCTGAATTTTTTTTACAAAAGTCGCCCGTGTGCTAAACTGCAAATTTACCGAATATTTAATTTTTATTTCCAAAAGGAATGTACCTGCTAAATTATAAACGTGGCAGGTATTTTTCCTTATTAATCGCTTGGACGATTCATTTTAGTCAACTCAAATCGAACCAGTGTCTGTAAACCAAACAACAAAAAATGCTTTTAAAAGAAAGTGTAGTTATTCTTTAAATCTAGTACCTACGCTGCCCTTATATGGGTTCTAGATTCTAGTTTAATAGGAAATTAAGTTATCACTATTTGAAATATTTTTACAAAAGTTCCCTGCCATAACGCAGCTGCTGCACCTAAACTCTTTTCAACACTTATTTACTATTACTGTATCCATACTTTTTGAAAATTAAATAAATATAAACACTACAAAATTTTGAAATTATAATTTTAATAATTTACACTGTGCATCTGATTATATATGTAATTTAAACTGCTTTATGTTGTTTCATAAAGAGTAACAGCTAAAAGTAAAGAAACCATAAGTACCTAGATACCGTAGGTATTTTACTAATATTAGTTTGAGGTAGGTATATTTCTTCTTGAAACACTTTTGTTTCAGTACCTACATGCATTGATTAAGAACCTGAATCTGATGTACATAACCACTTTCTTATTTGTTTGATTGGATGTTAGAATCATAATGTACTACAGTGACAGTCGACGCCCGAAGGCATTTGTTAAAGTTATGTTAAAATTAGAAGTTGAATTATTATTTAACTACTATTTGTATTAACCTTTGAATATAGGTAGTTGTTTTATATTCTGAGATTCTAAGGTATCAGGGGAGTTAAAATTAGAACTTGGGTTATTATTTAACTACTATTTCTATTAACCTTTGAATATAGGTAGTTATTTTATAGTCTGAGATTCTAAGGTATTAGCGGAGTCGAATTCGAGGTTATGCGCAGAACGTACACATTTCTTTCATGGCTCCTGTTAGTTAATAAATCACAAATAGTGGTGTCAGATCAAACTAGAGAGACAAAGATGGTTTTTAAATACCGTGAAAATAGGAAGCTTAATATTTATATGTATAGTATATATATATATATATATATATATATATATATATATATATATATATATATATATATATATATATATATATATATATATATATATATATATATATATATATATATATATATAACATTATAAAACGTAGTTCTAGATTGGTTTTAAACAAATTGCATCACTTTCATTAAACTTTCTATTTATTTACATTTTTCTGATATCTACAGATTTAGATGAGAGTTGTCGTAAATAGCAACCCCGCCGATTGTTTATTGTGACATATTTTCGTACCCTGTACGTTTAAAACCTAATTTGGAGATTTCGTTTGCAATGGCAGCGGAACCCTGATTTATCTGTCTGACCTTGTCTAACATTATAAACATCCATTTAGAGGTAATTTCAGATCATATAGTAGATTATTGATTTTTTATTTAGTTATAACTCAAGATCTACTGAACCAATTGAGTTCAAATTTGGTAGGTAGTCCCACTTGTACACGTACACCAATGTGTACGTGCTTATCAAGTTTTAGTTTATTATTTCTAGTAATTTAAAATATATTGCGTTTTTTTCCATTTTTTTCTAAAAGTATTCGAGCGTCAAAACTGTCTAACGAACTCAACCAAGCTATTAACAGAATGAAGGGAATTGCCAAATTTCGTTTCGATTGGTGAAGTATATTTTAAGTAACTCTTTTAATTACCGTTTTCGGGCGTGCATAGATGTCTTCGGATGTCATTTTGAATACCTTTTGTACTTAAGATTGATTGTATTTTAGTAAAATAGTGTTTCTTCTATTTTAACGTCACAGAATTTTTGCAATATTTATTTGTAATCAACTTGTTTCCTTTCTGTGTTCGTTATTTGACCACTGAATTTACAGACAGTAATAAAACTGTCAGTTTTTGACAAATAAATCATGGCCCTCGAAAAATGAAAATAACAAAATCTAATCATTTTGGGTATAGGGAATGCTTAGCAAGAAAAAGTATAATGATAGTACTTTACGATAATTACATAATATACAGGGTGATCAATTTAAAAAACTAAGAGACTAATGGACTTTTGTTTTGACTCACTCAGCAATCGAATTAATGAAAGTTAAGAAAATCAATCATTTTTATAAATTTCAACAATAACTAAAAACTTACGGCTGCAATGTATAATTGTTCTTGTACCCCTTTTAAGTTATACAGGGCGCTGAAATTGTTACGATTTTCATGGAACATTGGTTATAACTCTTTAAACAACCTGTGTAACATATTACAACCCTATATACTTGTAAAGAGGAATTAAAGCGTATTTCAAATTTAAATTAAAATACAGGGTGTTTAAAATAAAAAACAGATAACTTTGTACTGGTACGGCGTTACGAAACACACTGTAACATTGCAACTAAATTCAGAATATGAAGCTTAATGCTTGCCACGATCTCTCCAAGTTTGTACTTTGATACGTCGAAAGATATAGAGTATATTAGACTTTATCGTACTAATCAATCACCCTGTACTTCCAGAAAAATTAAAACAGACGCTAGATATGAGTTCTAGAACGCCTAGTTTTCACCTATTTGGAGATTTTTTAAACTCTAAAGACATCATATAAACAGCGATTTGTTTTCTATGAAACTACGATAATCAAAATTGATGGGCACATAACCCTATATTTTACGTCACATTGGACCTTAAAGATTGCGGTGAAATTGACTAATGCCTAGCTTCCCCTCTAAACTAATATTTTCTCTATGACTTATCAAAAAATATATCTGTCTGGTTGAGCTGCACCTGTTGCAGCTATTTTTGCCGAATACAAATGAGATCACACCAAAAGTAAGAATTTTACATATATTTTCTTTAAAGCAGACAGTTTTTGTCTCATAACAAAAATATAACTCTATAAAAATGAGTTATGAAGGCATATGTAGACCATGTATCAAAATGCCAGGAAGAAGGATGTTTTCGGGGGATGAAAAAAACACTCTATTATATCATCCCCTGTCAACTATCCTACTTCCCGTGGGAAATATCTCTTTTTGTAGAATATTTAAATTGTCATAAACTCTTCGCACAGCCTTTCTAATCTTTCTTTTTTTATGTTTCACATTTACTGTAGGTGTGTGCACTTAAGTGAGGCATATTTCACACTTGGTCCATAGTTGAATACATGTATGAAAATCAAAAGGTTAAAGCGAGTAGGTAAATAGTATTACGGCTTAAAAAGCAGCTCATCGGCGGAAATCGATGAAGTGCCGATTGTTTTAATTAAAGAATGTTCTCTAGATCTAGCCTCATATTTTACTTTACTTATTAATAAGGCATGGAAAAAATGCAGACAAAAAGACGAAAATATCCGCATGTAAATGCGTCAAATTGACAAAAAAATGCAAAGATTTTAGAAAAAAGTTATGCCTAATATGAAGTTTGCTAAATCACTGATTATGAATTCTATTGTTTGTTTTTTTATTAAATTTTGTTAAAAATAAAACTTCAAGTTGAGTAAAATGAATTGGACAATAATAAAAAAACTCTAGACGCAGCAAGTGTGTTATGGAAGTGAATTTTCATAAAAATCAATTTGGTTACAGGTATACCCTATATAGTAGGAACAATGTACCATATTTTATCAAAATAATTATTTGAAAATGTATAGAAATGTTCCAAAAATAAACTTTAAATGTTTCTGAGAAAACTGGTCTCCTAGACAATGAACCTTAGGTTAATAGCAAATTGAGTTATTGAAATTTGAAACATTTAATGAAAATTCGCTACCAAAACGCCCTTGCTGCGTCCATACAAAAATTTTCCGAAAATATAGTTTAATGTTTGTTTCCTAACCAACAAAAATTACGTTAATAGCAAATTGAGTTATTGAAATTTGAAGGATTTAATGAAAATTCGCTACCAAATCACTTACTGCGTCCATATTTATTTCTTTCAAACATGCATCATATCTCGATAAAAAATGCTAAAATGCAGTAACGAATTTGTTCTACGAAAATGACCTGAAAAAAATTATAGACCGTTAAACCATAAAGTTAACTAAACCTACAAATAAATATCCAAAAACGCATTAACTTAACTAAACTAACAGCCAAAGCTATTTGAAATAAATATTCTGTAAATATTTTAGTAAAATGAAGGGCAATGACGGTTGAATCTGAAACATAAGGGTTTACAGAACACTCTTCATGCAACATTTTCTTTTCACAATCGGTATTTGTTTTACATTCCTTGCCTAAACATTGCCAATTTTGACGTTTAAAATTGCGAGTTTGACGTTTTGAGGAAAACTCCAAAATTTGTTTTTTTAACTGCCCATAACTTCTTTGTCTTCAAAGCTAGGGACCTAAATTTTGGTACAGAGTTTACCCTTTATAATACAAACACGCTTACCAAAACTGATTGCCCTTACTTTGTTATTGCGGAGATGCGAATTTTTTTAGAAAGAAAACACAAAATTTTCCCGGAAAACCTGATCCGATTTTCCTGGCTAACAAACTTATCCAAGCCACTTGCAAAGGGAAGGTGCTCACCAAATTTTATTAAGATCGGTCCATTATTTTTTGAGTTATCGGTACGATATATATATATATATATATATATATATATATATATATATATATATATATATATATATATATATATATAAACACGGATCTCCTCATTGGTAATTTTTTTAAAAGAAAATTCACTAAAAAAGAAAACTTGAATCACCAACGACTTATGGGCCAGCTTGTAAGTGTATAAATATTTTTTTAAGATGTAGCTCAAGACACCCTATAATTAATGTATACATTTCTTTTCGTATCGTGCATAATAACGGATATATTGAACTTTAAAGATTTTTCACGAAAATTCGACAAAATCGATATACCATTAACCGATAAACTCTATAGCCAACACTACTGCCAAATCATCAGAGAAGGGGTCTATTTGAAATGAATTTTCTGGGAATATTTTAGTAAAATGAAGGACAATGATGATTGAAACCAAGACTTCAGGCTTTGTAAAACATTCTTCTTAAGACATTTTCCTTCCATAGCTCATATTAGTTTCAGGTTCATTGCCTAAATATTATCAATTTTGACGTTTAAAATCGCGACTTTGACGTTTTGAGGAAACCCAAATTTATTTTTCTTTAAATGCCTGTACCTTTTTTGTCCTTCAACCTACAGAGCTAAATTTTGGTATGTAACTTACCCATAATGACATAAACACCAAATTTTCCGGGAAAACTTCGGCGGATTTTCCTGGCTAACGAACTTATTCAAGCCACTTGCGAAAGGAAGGCACTCACCAAGTTTTATCACAATCGCTCCATTATTTTTTAAGTTATAGGTGTGACACACACACACACACACACACACACACACACACACATATATATATATATATATATATATATATATATATATATATATATATATATATATATATATATATATATATATGTATATATATATATATATATATATGTATATATATATATATATATATATATATATATATATATATATATATATATATATATATATATATATATATACATATATATATATATATATATATATATATATATATATGTATATATATATATATATATATATATATATATATATATATATATATATATATATATATATATGTATATATATATATATATATATATATATATATATATATATATATATATAGATATATATATATATATATATAAACATATAAAGTCTGAAACCGACCTCGGATTTGGGTTCCAGGGGTCCTAAATAGCGCTCATTTGAAAATTTTTTTTCAAAATTCAAGTCGGGATCTCCTCATTAGTGAATTTTTTTTTAAGAAAATTTACTAAAACACAATTTGTTACAAAATACAAGTTTTTTATTCATAAGTATCATAATTCATAAGATTATTCATAATTAATTTTTAAAAATGAAATAAAATTATTAACACAACTGTACGAAACAGTATATTAAACATAAATCATGTCATACAATAATTATAAAAACAATTAATTACTAAGTGTTTTTCAAAGTTTTCTAGAAGGAAACTTTGTCTTTTGTCAGTAAACATGTGTTTGAAAATCGTTCAACATCAACGCAAATAATAAGACCATATTTATATTTAGAAATAATGTTTGCGTCTAATTCTGGTACATTTACATCATCTTCAGTTACCTACAAATATTTTCGGAATATTTTTTAAAATTTAAAATTCTGTATTATTTTGAATCAGAAAGTTAAATTCATTTACAATCAGACTCAAATTGATTTATCAAGGCAACTGGCTCTGCTAATGAGACTCTTGTACTCTCTAATTTTAATAATGTTCAAGATACAAAAGAATAATTGGTTATATATATATATATATATATATATATATATATATATATATATATATATATATATATATATATATATTATATTTTTCTTTAAGGCTGGATTTTTACAAAGATTTTTCGAGTTTATGAGAGCGGTTCAGAGCGTTAATAACGTTTTCAATAACGTCGTAATTATCAGCATAAAATATAGCTGCACCAAGCCATGTAAGTAGATAGTCCGCCACCTGGGCTCATCCCCTCCACTTTTTTTCTGCGCATGCGCGTGACGTCATGCGCATGCGCTGACCTGCGCAGACCTGTGACAGTTGACAGCTGACCTGTCAGATTTGACAGGTGTCAAATGTCACTGACCTGACAGCTGTCAGTTGTCAGTTGTCAGCTAACCTGACAGGTGTCAACGTCAGTTGTCACCTGACCTGTCAGATGACGTCACAAGCGTTCCAAGATGGCTGACCTGTCATAGACAGCCACACCCCGGGTCTCTATGGAACTGTCTGACCTGAGATGACGTCACAAGCATTCCAAGATGGCTGACCTGTCATAGACAGCTGCAACCCCGGGTTCTCTCTCTCTATGGAACTAACCTGAGATGACGTCGCAAGCGTTCCAAGATGTCTGACCTGTGTGTCCATAGATATCTACAAGTCAGGTCTCCATGTGTGTATTTGAAGAATACCATCTGTCTGATTGTTTATTTAGGTTAAGTGTTGTATGACATGCTTAGTACCCGCCATCTGATTGTTTATTGAGGTTATGTTTGTATTTGTTTATTAAGGTTATGTATGTATTTGTTTATTAAGGTTAGGTGTTCGTATACAGACTGATTACCAAGCCATTTTGATTGTTTATTAAGGTTATGTTTGTATTTGTTGATTAAGGTTATGTTCGTACACACACAGCTGTCTGTATTTGTTTATTAAGGTTATGTTCACACACGTGTTGATTACCAATCATCTGATTGTTTAGTAAGGTTATGTTTGTATTTGTTATTTGAATGCAAACAGACATGATAATACAAGAGTGTACTTACATACAACAAGAGACGTCAGCCTTCTTTCACAGTTTAACACACACTACTGAACAAGTGTCTTCTGTGTTGAGGAAACAGACAGACAGACAACTGATTGCCATTGTTGAAGCTTGTACATGCTGTTTGAAAGGATATAACACACGTCATGACAGTTCAAAGTCTTTGCTTAGACTGACAGATGCATGTGTATTTGAAAGAAAAGCATTCGCCTGAACTTAGATTTGAACCCACGCACCTCGAATAGGCCATAGACAGCTTTTCTCAGATATACTATTGCTAAACCAATAGCTCCACAGACGCACACGTTAAAAGTTTGTTCGCAGTTGTATATATAAAACAAAAGCCAGTTGTTGTTTACATATGAGGTTAGGTGTTCGTATACATGTTGATTACCAATCATCTGATTGTTTAGTAAGGTTATGTTTGTATTTGTTTATTAAGATTAGGTGTTCGTATACAGGCTGATTACCCAGCCATCCAATTGTTAGTAAGGTTATGTTTGTATTTGTTATTTGAATGCAAACAGACATAATAATAAGAGTGTACTTACATACAGCAAGAGACGTCATCCTTGTTTCACGACTTAACACATACTGAACAAGTGTGTCTCTCTCTTGTATTGAGGAAACAAACTGATGTAAGAGAGAGAGAGAGAGGCCTTACAAAAGGATAAACAACGTTTTACAGTTGTTAACCTTGATCCTGTTTGAGCTTGTCTGTGTATCTGTTTAATATACACAAGAGAGAGGTCCTCTTAAAGGTAAACAACGTGTCAGTTGATGACCTTGTGTTATATCTGTTCAATAACCCCACATTATTCGTGTTTGAGCTTGTCTAGAATACAGTCGTTAGAAGTATGACATCATCCATGTAAAAAACAAATACAGTTTAAAACGGTTACTGTGGGTAATATGTATAAATTGGCTACACACAGACACTCTTAAACATATTCACAAGTCAGTTGTTGTTGAGAAAAGACTTACTGCAGTTTGTTCTAACCCAAATCTGTTTCAAAATGGCTACATTAAGTGATGTGTGTTACCAACAAATTAAAGACAACTTCTGGTATGGTCTATTTGGAGACTTTCAACTTATTATCGATAAGAACACTGGCTATTTTAATGCAACTAAACTGTGTAAAACTAGAAATAAAAAAATGTCTCATTGGATGGAAAATAAGAAAACTAAAGAGTTGATTGCCTATTACAACAGTCTGCTAAAGGAAGAGTTAGGGTATCGGAATACTGATACCCTAAATATTTCAACCGAGGGAGCCCACTTAGAGTTATCGCCAGGGAGCCGGACTACTAGCCCCCTAAAAACGAACGCAACAGCTCAAGTAATACCAACAACAGCTACATATGTGGTGGACTTTGGTGGGAGACAGGCTGAAAACAACTTGATATCTGGTACATATGTGTGTAAAGATTTAATATTAAATTTGGCTTGTTGGATATCCAATCAGTTCTATAAAAAATGCAACCAAATTATTTCTGATTTTTTCCTAAACGAATTTGATCAGAAATACAGGGACAGCCTAGATGCGATTGAAGTAAAATTAATGGAGATAAATGATGAGTTGCAGCGTATGCGAGAAACAAATGCTAAAGTCACAGAATATCTTGAAGATATATCCCCAAAGCCAAGTAACCTGGGAAAAATAAGTGTGTTTGGTTTACTTGCAAGAAACGAGACAGGCGCCCCCTATCCATATCATGCTGTAAGAACACAAAAGAAAAGTTTCCCCAGGGCTGTGAGGAACTTTAAAAATAAGCACCCCAACGCCCAAGTGATCCTAAACAAGCTGTACGATCCAAATTCAGTAAACCTCTTTAACAGAATCAAGACTGAAGTGAAATACCTTACAGCACATAGAAACAACCTACATATAGCCGATGTACCACAAGATAAGTTTGTTCAGGATATTATTGCTTTAAGACATACTTTTTAATTGTATTACAAAATAAAAACACATTAATTTTAACAAAGACTTTTATTTAATTCTAAGTACAAGTATGTAAACTCTTTGTTGGAATACATTTATAGAAATATTAACATTAGATTGTTCAGTGTTGCGTTGGTGCTGTTGTTGTTGTTGTCGTTGGTGTCTCTTCATGGCTGTGGGTTTACTAGGTGATAACACTAGCTTCTTTTAGTTCTTCCAAGATTGACTGAATTTCGTTGTTATGAGCATTATTACCTGCAACTTGGGAAGCCACTAAAAGTCTAAGTCTGTCAACCAACTCGTTTATGTCATTCCAATACACATAGGCTATTTGTTTGTTATTTTGTATCATATAGTTGTTGGTGCTGATGTTGTTGTTAGGGCTCATGCCGTTGCTATCGCTGCTCTTATCACTCTGAGTTTTAAGTTCAGCCTTTTGTTTTTTGTTAAGATGTCTGTCGTTGCTGTCGTCATCGTCTTCCTCGTAGGTGTAACCAAAACCTTGAGGTGTTGAGGATCTACGACCTCGTGGATTTATCACTGGTTTTATTAGAGTCAGATACTTTTCAGAGGAACAACCCTTGGTTCGGGCGTTAGGATCATAGTTCATTTTTATAAACACTAGTTGCTTCTAGAATATCTCTATAGTGTTGAAGATCGTCATAAGTATACCCCCGGGGTCTTTTCATAAATAACAATTCTAGCAAACCTTGTGTTTGCGGGTATCTCCTTTGGCCCAGTTGAATCTCAGCATCAGTAAAGTCTAAGTGTTTGTTACCAAGACTCCAGCTACCGGTATCTTTAGCGTAGCGGGCACCATACGTTTGATCAATGGTACCGAGCCTTGGTGGTTCAGTAAAATACTTGTCTACATAATATCGAACTCGGTCAGGATATTGCTCCAAAAATTCTTGATATGCAGGGTTGGTTGTGACAGTTTGTAGGTCTGCCTCAAGCTCTTCAAATGTTGGGATATCCTCATCGGAACTTGCCGCCTCAGCCTCTTCCCTTGGTTCAGCTTCAAAAACTTCATGGTCTTTCAGGAACTCTACTTGGCGTTTCGTTTCTGGTATATCGACTTCGTCTTTGATTTGTTCAGCCTTTGGTTGTTGCTGGGGTTGCTGCTGCTGCAGTGCTGCTGTGTTTTTAGATATTTCACTTAGGGGCTCAACAAGTGGTTTATATAAACGTTGCAGAGCATCATCATTCTCAGCTCTGTTAAGTTTAAGCATTAAATGTTTTTTTCGAATATTGTCAGCAAGTTGTAAAATCCTTTTCTTAACTTTTCGCTCTTCCTTACCCAACACTTCCATTGTGCTACAACTGTTTGGTGTTACCAGACGGTCTAATCATTTGTTTGAGCGATACAGGTTGTGTGGTGGTTTAACATATACTGACTCAGTCATGGTACATGCCTTCTTATTTATCACGATATCCGGCTGTCTTGTTAGACAGCTGTATGACAGCTGTGTGTTAGACAGCTGTGTTAGACACCTGTATGACAGCTGTGTTAGACAGCTGTGTGTTAGACAGCTGTGTGTTAGACAGCTGTGTGTTAGACAGCTGTGTGTTAGGCAGCTGTGTGTTAGACAGCTGTGTGTTAGACAGCTGTGTGTTAGACAGCTGTGTGTTAGACAGCTGTGTGTTAGACAGCTGTGTGTTAGACAGCTGTGTGTTAGACAGCTGTGTGTTAGACAGCTGTCTGTTAGACAGCTGTGTGTTAGACAGCTGTGTGTTAGACAGCTGTCTGTTAGACAGCTGTCTGTTAGACAGCTGTGTGTTAGACAGCTGTCTTAGACAGCTGTGTGTTAGACAGCTGTCTTAGACAGCTGTGTTAGACAGCTGTGTTAGACAGCTGTGTTAGACAGCTGTGTTAGACAGCTGTGTTAGACAGCTGTATGACAGCTGTATGACACCTATGTTAGACAGCTGACTGTCCTGTCTATCATTGTTAGAATAATATATATCTATCGAATCCTTTTCTATATCGGCCTTTGTGTACATCGTTTTCCTTCACAATCACCAACACACCATACTTATTATCTTTCCAGCATTGGTAGCAGATAGTTTTAAATTGTTTAAAGTCCATATCGGTGGTCACATGATCGTCGTACACGTGTTTTAAATTGGTTTCATCTTGCTTGAATAACACAATAACATTGGTGTTGTCACGTACCAGATGTTTGGGTATTCGTGTATATGTTTGACAGAGATAGAATGAATCAATATTCTGATGTCTGCCCATACTGAAGTATGCTCTTATTTTATCTTGTTTGTCACAAGCTACATCATCAAATATAAACACAGAGTTGTCCTTCGCATCTTCCGGATCTAATATTTCATCGTTTTCTCTATAAGGATAGTAACCAACACCTTTTGTGGCATTCATCACCTCCTTTAACATCTTGTATTTCGGTTGATACAGAGACTTTGAATACACATACACGTTATCAAATTTTAAACCGTTTGCTTCAAACAACAAACTCAGCATGACATTAGTTTTACCACACCCACTCGGACCACATATGATACAGCGAATGGTGTTTGGAAAGAGAGGACCATGCCTCAGTTGTTGTTGAGCTGTGTCCGTAACAACATCGTCTATATTTGTAATGGGTAAGGCAGAACCGTGTTTGCTGGTACGCATCTTAACTTAAACTAAACTATATTTTATTTGGGTGTGTATATATATGAATGCAAGTGAGACACCCAGTCAGTATGCATGTTGGTGTCACAGAGTGAGGGTTGTTATTAACAAAGACAGATACAGGTTTTGCTGAAACGTTGCGGGGGCGTTACAAACACCATGAAAGTTAACAGAAAACTTGATGAGGGGTTTTATGTAATCAACTCGAAGCCAAAGAAGAAGGTTCCCTTTAAAAACATACTAAGTCAGATTGAGGAAGTTATAAAAGATAGAAATCTTATTCCAACAGCGAACGCCGTGTTTGATATAGCTCATACAATTGTTAGAAACATTGGTGGACGTAAGAATGTGCAGAAACCTCGAGTTATTCCAATACCTAAAAGCGGAGGCTTCCTTCCGCTGTTGCCTCTGATATTTGGTGGGCTGTCAGCACTAGGAGCTCTGGGTGGTGGTGCTGCAGGTATTGCCAAAGCCGTGAACGATGCCAAGTCTGCGAAACAGAAACTAGAGGAGGAAGAACGGCACAACAAAACAATGGAAGCCATCGCGATGGGTAGGAGAGGGAGTGGCTTGAAATTTAAGCCAAAATGCAAGAGACTGGGCAAAGGCATGTGTCTCAAGAAACAGCGCTCCGGTTATGGGTTGTATCTGCAAAAACCATTGCAATAAAAGACTCAAACAGTAGCCTGTGTGTATCAGTCATGGCGCACACCTTTGTGTTGAAAGACCGCAGCTCCCATCTGTCGTCAGACTACCATCCACCAATTGTTTTGGATGGTAATTATGCTGTTGCCTTGATAGGCTTTCACACCTACAACAACATACCCAACATCTATGAAGGTAAAAACAAATTTCATGTAAAAGAAGGAACCGGTTGGCGAACCATCACGATACCCACCGGTGCTTATGAAATAACACACTTGGAAGAGTTACTTCAAAATGAACTTGTTGGTGCTACAGCAACACACGAACAAAAGCAACAGGCTCTGATTCTGAGACCTAATCCGAACACCATCAAATGTAGACTAAAGTGTTATACAAATGTCAGTTTTGAATTTGATGGTTCGATTGGGCGAATGTTGGGCTTTTCAAAACAAGTTCTTCAGCCGGACACCTTTTATGAATCTGATTTACCTGTTGAAATAGTGGATGTTAGACAGATTCGCATCGAAACCAATATTGTGTCTGGTTCCTATTATAACGGACAACCCTCACATACGCTGTATGAGTTTGCTCCGATGGTTGATCCTGGCTACGCAATCGACATAGAACCTAAAAATTTAATTTACTTGCCGGTGAACAAGCAAGAGATTTCCAATATAAGCATCGACATCGTCGACCAAGATTCAGTTCCTGTCAACTTTCAAGGTGAAGAGGTGTCTGTTCGCTTGAAACTTATAAAAGTTGCTTAGTATGTTGGTCTTTAAGGATATAAAAGCAAGTGCATCTACCACAACAAATTCAGTTGAGTCAGACACGTCAAAGGGTACGCTTCGTCCCGATAATATTGAGTTCCTGCAAAGCCTGGGTTATCATGTCGTCAAAACTAGAAATATTCAAAGAACCCGTGTTTGATGATGGCATCGATCGAGAAGAGCTGCGCTCTTACTATTCACCAACTAAATCGTTTGGTAACAGCGATGAAATTGAAATAGCCATCAACCAACAAGATGCGTTCGTATGTCTGGCCGAGTCAGCTCTAATAATCGAAGGTGCTCTGGAACCTGTAGCAGTCCAAAATGCCACTGGTGCTTGTTATCTGTCAAATAATGGAGGAGCAGCTCTGTTTGAATCAATGACCTATGAGTTAAATAACAAGGAAGTGGAACGAGTGCGAGACCCATACACCACAACCATCATCAAAAGTCTGCTATCCTTCAGTAAGAATGAAGCCCAATCTCTTAGCAACGCCGGACTGAATGTGTCGTCGGAGCACATCACCTTAAATGATAACAAGTTTCACATGCTCATACCTGTCTGGTTCCTCTTCAGTTTCTTTCATCATTTCAAAGGAGTTCTCTGTGGCAAACATACTTTCCGCTTTACAAGAGCTCGAAACGATTCCAACGGCTATTACAGCACAGGTACGGCACGAGCAAAAATTACCGTAACCAATATGTTTTTAAAGGTAAAACATGTATTTCCCAATGATAAAATGAAATTGGAACTGATGGATAAAATAGCCAAAGACACCTCTATATTTCTCGCATACCGCAAATGGGACATATATGAGTTACCAGCACTCAGAGATATCAACAGAGATGTGTGGGCTGTTAAAACGGCAACCAACTTGGAAAGACCTCGATATGTGATTATAGCATTTCAAACAGATCGTAAGGACAACGTGAAGAAGAGGTCAGACTATTTCGATAACATTGGTATGTTGGACCTCCGAGTGTTTCTAAATTCAGAATGCTACCCTTATGAATCTATGAATATGGATTTTGAGAAATCGAAATATGCAGAAGCCTATAACATGTATACAGATTTTCAAAAAAGCTTCTGTTATAAAAACATGTCGGAGCCTATCTTGAATTATGACGAGTTTAAAGACAGAGCTCTATTTGTGATTGACTGTCAGCACCAGAACGAGTCAATCAAGTCTTCAACGGTGGACATTAAGGTGGAGTTTATGAGTCACGCCAACTTCCCAAAAAATACTCGTGTTTATTGTTTGGTTATTCATGACAGTGTAATGGAATATAAACCTCTAACGGGCATCGTTAGAGCCATTATGTAATAATAGTATGTCATTTATGTATGTCATTTATGTATCAATATGTACAACTTAATTAATCCTAATAAATTTTTATTGTATGTAAAACAGTTGTTTTATTTTTATTTTGTTGCATTTTTATTAACCCCTTTCTGTCTGTCAGTCTAAGCAAAGACTTCGAGCTGTCATGACGTGTGTGTTAAACCGTGAAACATGTATGACGTCTCTTGCTGTATGTAAGTATACTATTATATTATTTATGTTTGCATACAAACAATACTTATCAAACAATCCTCGTATATCAAAGTTTAGTTTGATGTTTTAAATCGAGTTTTGTTACTTGTGTTTTTTTTGATCACTCCCTATATAATATTGTTTGGATTCACTGTGATATAAAACACTAACATAAACAAACCTCCATAAAACCCGGTCTCCAGTTTTATTACCCCATTAAACAAGCTCATTAACATAGCTATATGTAAATACATTTTGTTATTGATAGCTCGCTTCAAACGTTTTTGTTTTTAGATGATATTAGATAGGTAAATTGGAACGTCTTTAAATATCTTTTACTATAAATATACAATTGTTTTAAAATTACCGTACCTATTATATATTCAAATTGGAATGTAATAGAGATACCACCTCTGCCCACACACACAAACTGATCAGCCTGATAAACTCGTTTTATGTAACAGGTTTTTGTTTTATATATACCACTGCGAACAAACTTTCATCGTATGTCTGAATAGCATGATCGGTTTAGGGACGTTTGCATATCTTAGTAAGCTGTATGGTTGGGGGTTCAAATCTAATTTCAGGCGAATGCTTTTCTTTCAAAATTCATATTTCAAATTAAAATCCTATTTCAAATTACCCCGCTCAATATCTTCCTCATATATGTATGTGTGTGACTAAACCGAATGACTGTGTCCAACAGATGTCTCCCCTCGAGCTAGAGAATATTCTCTCACTCTACAACTTTACAAATAGAATGTTCTCTAGCTCGATGAGTCAGATCTCTGGACACAACAGACACAAATTTTCAAACAAATTCAAATTTCCCGCCAAAAACGAAATACCCTAACAAACTTCAATACACCTTAACAACACAATAAACAAACAAACAGCTGTGTGTGTACGAACATAACCTTAATAAACAAAATACACCTTAACAACACAATAAACAAACAAACAGCTGTGTTTACGAACATAACCTTAATAAACAAAATACAAAACATAACCTTAATAAACAAACAGATGAATGGTAATCAACACGTGTGTGAACATAACCTCAATAAACAATCAGACAAATAGTATTCGACAAACACACATGGAGACCTGACTTGTAGATATCTATGGACACACAGGTCAGACATCTTGGAACGCTTGCGACGTCATCACAGGTTAGTTCCATAGAGAGAACCCGGGGTTGCAGCTGTCTATGACAGGTCAGCCATCTTGGAATGCTTGTGACGTCATCTCAGGTCAGACAGTTCCATAGAGACCCGGGTTGCGGCTGTTTATGACAGGTCAGCCATCTTGGAATGCTTGTGACGTCATCTGACAGGTCAGGTGACATTTGATGTTGACACCTGTCAGGTTAGCTGACAACTGACAGCTGACAGCTGTCAGGTCAGTGACATTTGACACCTGTCAAATCTGACAGGTCAGCTGTCAACTGTCACAGGTCTGCGCAGGTCAGCGCATGCGCATGACGTCACGCGCATGCGCAGAAAAAAAGTGGAGGGGATGAGCCCAGGTGGCGGACTATCTACTCATGTACCCCAACAAGTTTAACAGAACGAAATATTTGGAATATGTTCTTTGTAAAATTGAATGCGTATTGCAGCTTTTCAAAATACTTTTTTAATACAGTTCATAAGATAATTTACTAAAGGAAACTGCTCTCTTATACACTCTGCTAATCTATTAATGCCATGAGCCAAACAAGTTACCTGTAATACGTTGGAATAAAAGAAAATTAAATTTTGTCCATGCTTCAGCATGAAAGCTGCGGATAAAACTAAAATGAATTTTTCTGAAGGGACATCAGGCAAAAAAAAAATTATCATAGAATCTTGAACCAATCTGGTTATAGTAAAATTATTGGCTTTTTTAAGTTTTTTTTACGCAAAACGATAGGATCTGCCTGGACGCTCTTCCCTGATACGCCAGTGAATGCACGGGCGATATATCTACCGCACAAATCTGTACTTTCATCTACTACAACATAAAAATAATTTGAACTCACAGCATTTTTTATATTCAGTAATGTTTCTTTAAAAATGGTGTCGACGCATCCTTTACGCAAGGTTGACTCGTCAAGGATATTATGCTTGTAGTACTTTCCTAGAAATTGCTTTATGTTTGGATTATTTCATTTTCTCAGCGGTATATTGCTGCCAATAATCGCATTGCATAAATCTTCATTGAACTTCTTCACAATGAACTTTTTGTGGACATGAACCTGTAGTGACAAAAAAACAACAAAAATGTTAAATTTTTTGGTGAAAATGTTTGTAAAAGGAAGATATGTTTACGCTGGACCAAAATTAGTTTCATTTTTTTGTGAAAATTCAAGTCTTATTGTCGGTATAACTGTTGAATTTTGTTTTTGGTATATAAATTTTATGGATACATTTACTTTTAAATAAATAAAAACATATGTAGTAAAAAACAACAAGTACGTATATTTTTTGAACACGGAATACAAAAAAGTTGATCTCCATCCAATGTAAATTCTTGGTAATTCTTTATCTAAAATGTATTAAATTTTGTTTTAGGCATTTTAATTGACAACAATCTTCTTCACTTTCAACACTTCCAAAAATATGTTGCGCACCGAATTTTTAGTGCTCTCGTTAAGATGAACTGAGTGATACTGAATAATATT
Organism: Tillus elongatus; assembly: GCA_964006375.1. NCBI lineage: Eukaryota > Metazoa > Arthropoda > Insecta > Coleoptera > Cleridae > Tillus > Tillus elongatus. The sequence goes on along the minus strand of OZ023270.1, from coordinate 14,168,965 downwards.
TACTAAACTGTCGGTTATTCTAGCATTTGGAACTTAACATTTATTATTTGTGCCTTAAATTATGGTAATTCCAACATCTGGGTTTTTCTCGGTTGCGGTTATATAATATCTATAATGAGCTATTTATCATCGTCTACGATTCTACGAAGTTCATCGGCCGCCTCTCCCAGCGTTAAGTTCCAGGAACTGCACTGGCTCTCTTTATATTTTTAGGTCTAACTAAATAAAATAAACCACACAATATAGCTTTATGTCCTTTGCGTTTGACATAATTTAAAAATTTGTGACAAAAAATGCAAAACCTACTGCTTGATTGACAAGAATGCATTTTCTACGAAAATAATGCAAGAAAATGCAAATTGCATTTTTCCGTGCCTTACTTATTAATTTATCGGTTGAGAATAGTGTTTTTCCCTCAAAACTGAAATATGCAAAGCCGCAGAAGTGTAGAGGTATATCGAAGAAGATTTCCTAATCGTAATATACCACATCGTCAAATGTTTACCAATGTTGAACGTAGAGCTCGGAAAACGGGTTCCTTTTTCATTAAAAATGCTGGAGGACGCGTTCATGCAGTGAATGCACTAACTGAGGAGCGTCTTCTAGACAGTATTGAGATTGAGCCTCAAACCAGCACTAGACGACTATCCAGGCAGTTTCATATAACACAGCCGACGGTCCGTTGAATTATCCGACGCAATCTGCTGCATCCTCATCACCTTCAAAAGTGCAAGAACTGCTACCACAGGATTTAGAAGCAAGACCGTTTTTTTTTTCGTCTTACATCAAAACATTGATTTTCACAAGACCGTTCTTTGTACGGATGAAGCTTGCTTTACAAGGAGATGGATTAAGAATGTACACAACCGCCACGAATATTCGTATGTAAATCGACATGCTACAGTAATCCACCATTTCCAAAGAGAATTTAAAATAAATGTGGGGGCAGGTATTGTTGGAGGACATATGGTTGGCCCGGTTATTTTACCAAACCGCTTAAACGGTGCAATATATTTGCTTTTCTTGCAAAATGTTCTTCCTGAGCTACTGGAGGAGCTGCCCTTACAACTGCGCAACGAAATGTGGTTTATGCATGATGGGGCGCCACCACATTTCACTACTAACGTTCGTGGATTTTTAAACCAACAGTTTCCAAATCGATGGATAGGCCGTGGAATGAACTGCCCTTAACATTGGCCAGCACGATCACCAAACTTGAATAAATGTGACCTTTTTCTCTGAGGGGTTTTAAATGAATCTATGTATTTGACACCAGTTCACACTGAGGAAGATTTGTGGAGTCGCATCAATAATTAAGTGGACCATTATTAAAAGTGACATCCAATTACTTAACAGAGTCAACTTTGATTTTCGATGAAGGGTGCAGTTATGTGTGAGAGAAAATGTAAGTCATTTCACACAATATTCGTTGTGTTTTTTATGGTTTTCTTATTTATTAGTTTTTAATAGCGGTTGTCAAATTTCAGATATGTCAGTGTTTAATAAAATCTTCGAGGGACATCGTTTTGTCTTGATCTCAACTCTAAAAATCTCACTTTTCTCAAAAACGGGTGGTTTGTGGAAAAATTGACAAGAGGATAAAAAGGTACAAAATTTAATTTTATATAAAATAGATGTATTTAACTTTTAATTAGGTTAGAATTTCAAAAAATCAAATCATTAAAAAGGTGGCCCACCCCTAATTCACCACTTTTTGAGTTTATATACACTTCAAATTGTTGTCAAGTAACGATGTTGATAAAATAAAACCATCCACCAAATTTGATTGTTCAATGTGAGGGCACTGCTGCAATACAGCTGTTTCTTGTAATTATTAAAGAATCTTCCGAGGTCAATATCTAACCAACCATGAACGTCAGAGAAAAAAATTCATACAATAAATCGGCATGTTTTGAGGTTCTCTACACGCACACATTCTGTGTCCATTGCGTTATGAATCACTCTGTATATAAGAGAGTGCGCGCCCATCTGAAGAAATTTTTTTCACAGTCGCAATCTTCTCATTAATAAATTTTAAAGAAAGAGTATGTTTTTGCAAAAAAAAGCCGTACATTGTTTCTATATAAATGCGCTACCATAAGGCACTTGCTGCTTCCAGACTTTTCGTTTCGTCAACATTTTCTTTCGCAAACAGTTTTGCACTAAAAATATTCGAATGAAAATTCCATAACCCAATTTTCTCTGTCAAAATTTCAAGAAATGGGTACGGTGAAAGACGCTACAAGGTCTGGGAGGCCTAAAATTGTAGAAGATGTAAAAATCCAGGTCTTTGCTGAAATGACAACAGCCAACGAAGCACGTGGCTGAGGCATGTAATATTTCGCGTACTTCCGTCAAAAGAATTTTGAAAAGCCATAAGTTTCACCCATATAAAATGAAAAGTATACACGAAATAACAGAAGATGATTCTGATAGACGACTCAAATTTTGCGAAATTATGTCAGAAAGAATCCAAGGGAATCATCACTACTTGCAGAATATCTGTTTCACTGACGAGAGTATTTTTTTTACATGGAGAAGTTAATACCCAAAACTGTAGGTACTGGAGTGAGGACAACCCCCATGTTTTCCGGAAGGGACACACACAGTTCCCTCAGAAAATAAATGTTTAGGCGGGCATTTTGGGTAATCACATCATAGGTCCCATTTTTCAGCAAGAAAATCTTAATGGCCCCAGATATCTGGATATGTTGCAAAATAAAATTACTCAACTTATTGATGATGTTGTTGCCCAAAACCCACATGAGTTTCAAGAGGTTATATTACAACAAGACGGAGCCCATCTCACTATTTTAGACAAGTCAGAAATTACCTGGATGAGAGTTATGAAAATAGGTGGAGGTCTAGGTCCTACGGAATGGCCAGCTCGATCCCCAAACCTCACGACTCTAGATTTTTTCTTTGGGGATACGTTAAATCTGAGGTTTATAAAACGGCTCCCGGCTGATTAGATGAACTTAGACAACGAATTACAGATGTTTGTTCAAGAATAACGCCACAGATGCTTCATAATCTCAGAGAAGAATTTACCGTAGAATATTTATTTGTCCATGGTGGTCATTTTCAACATCTGTTGAAGTAACCACTTCAACAGTTTGTGCCTTTAGATTTTATTTAAATTGTTTTTCAATTTTCTTAGTTAGGGTTAATTAGTTCTTATTTGCTAACTGTTAAATTGTGTTTTATTTTGAAACATAAATAATTTAAAATCATCTATGTGTACTTTACTGGGGAAACAGTACGACAGGAACAATCAATGATGACATCTTATAGGTAAAAAAGTTTGTTATAAACAAGGGTAGTCATAATGCGGAAACCGATATTATTGATTCTCATTTGGAAAATATTAACCAAATGTTTTCAAAACTGGAAAATGTTCTGAGCATAAAATGACCTTCAAAATGAAGTATCACTCGACCCCCATTTCCATTTAAAAAATATTCCGAAAGCGCGCGCAGCTGTCACCTTGACATTTAAAGCTGTCATTGATATGTCAAAAAATTCACACTTGCTCATCATATATTATCGTTTCAAATTTTATCACAATATACCGGACGGTTCAGAAATTAGAGACGGGAGGGGGACTTTAGGTCCTGACTGTATATATATATATATATATATATATATATATATATATATATATATATATATATATATATATATATATATATATATATATATATATATATATATATATATATATACAAGGTGGCGCATTGAAAACGAAAGAGACGATTTGCGTCTAGAGAAATTTCTTTTTAAGGAATTCTTTATAGCGATCATCATTTTCAACAATGTCAATTAGTATAGGGTAAACGATATCTTCTAGTAACTCCAGATACGTTTCGCCACTCAAATTGCCATCAAGAAAAATTGGTCCGATTAAACGGTCTCCAAAAATGCCAGTCCAGACATTCAATTTCTGTGGAGTTTGAGTGTGGACTTCGTGAAAATTTCTTGGATTATTATCTGCCCAATAACGACAATTATGACGAGTGACTGTAGTTTAATAAAAACGTACACTTGTCTGAAAAACAGATATTGAACAGAAAGTTCCCGTTATCAGCTATTCGTGCCGTCATAACTTCACAAAACTTCAGCCGCCGATCACAATCATCTTCATTCAGTTGTTGTACAAGATGAATTTTATACGGGTGAAATTTATGATGCATCAATCTTCGCTGAATAGTTCTTCTTTTGATGTTTGAAACAGTGGCCAATTTTCTCGTGCTCAAAGTTGGGTCTGCAGCAAATTGTCCTAAAACTTCAAACTCAGTAGTCTCATTTCTAACCGGAAATTCACGTTCAGGATCCCGTTTTTTGTGGCCTCTGAACCACTTTGTCAAAACTTTGCAACTAACTCCAAAATGTATTTTCTGTTAACATGTGTGTTCAGATGTCGTTCATTAAACAAATTTGCGGTGCGGTTGGCACAGTCATCGTTTTTGAAAAGAAGAGTGATTATTTCAACTCTTTCTTCTACAGAAATACACCATTGTGAAATTAATTTTCGGTAGTACTATCAAGTATCAAACGGACCGATAAACTGAAATAATAAACCGCATTTCTCTCATTCCGATAAGAAATGTTCTGATAGTCAATTTTTTGTTTACAAACCAACAAAACATTGACTATCAGCACATTTCTTATCGGAATGAGTAAAATGCGTTTTTGCCTCTTCAACTGTGAATAATTTTTAAACGAGTTGATAAAACTTTCAAAAAAATTAGTGTGCTAAATTCAGAAAAGAAAGAGCTTTCAAATGATGTAACACTCGACCCATGTTCCCTATTGAAAATATAAGGGTTGTTATCACCACCCTTAAGGGGTTGATGTGACAAAGTTGACTTTTATGTCAAAACATGTCCTCCTCAATATTAAAATTTACATGTTTCAGCGTTTCTTAAAAAAATATTCTCTGGACGCAAATCGGTCTGTTTCGTTTTCAATGCGACACACACACACACACACACACACACACACACACACACACACACACACACACACACACACACACACACACACACACACACACACACACACACACACACACACACACACACACACACACACACACACACACACACACACACACACACACACACACACACACACACACACACACACACACACACACACACACACACACACACACACACACACACACACACACACACACACACACACACACACACACACACACACACACACACACACACACACACACACACACACACACACACACACACACACACACACACACACACACACACACACACACACACACACACACACACACACACACACACACACACACACACACACACACACACACACACACACACACACACACACACACACACACACACACACACACACACACACACACACACACACACACACACACACACACACACACACACACACACACACACACACACACACACACACACACACACACACACACACACACACACACACACACACACACACACACACACACACACACACACACACACACACACACACACACACACACACACACACACACACACACACACACACACACACACACACACACACACACACACACACACACACACACACACACACACACACACACACACACACACACACACACACACACACACACACACACACACACACACACACACACACACACACACACACACACACACACACACACACACACACACACACACACACACACACACACACACACACACACACACACACACACACACACACACACACACACACACACACACACACACACACACACACACACACACACACACACACACACACACACACACACACACACACACACACACACACACACACACACACACACACACACACACACACACACACACACACACACACACACACACACACACACACACACACACACACACACACACACACACACACACACACACACACACACACACACACACACACACACACACACACACACACACACACACACACACACACACACACACACACACACACACACACACACACACACACACACACACACACACACACACACACACACACACACACACACACACACACACACACACACACACACACACACACACACACACACACACACACACACACACACACACACACACACACACACACACACACACACACACACACACACACACACACACACACACACACACACACACACACACACACACACACACACACACACACACACACACACACACACACACACACACACACACACACACACACACACACACACACACACACACACACACACACACACACACACACACACACACACACACACACACACACACACACACACACACACACACACACACACACACACACACACACACAAATATATAAATATATATATATATATATATATATATATATATATATATATATATATATATATATATATATATATATATATATATATATATATATATATTCAACCTCACCAAATCTCAGTCTTGCTTTCTTTCTCATAAGAAATACACCAGCCCTAGACCCATCACAATGAACAACCAAGTTATTCAAAGTAATGAGTCCTTTTCTCTTGTTGGCATTTGTGTGGATCGAAATCTTAATTGGCACTAACATGTCACATCAATTGCAGAAGCGGCTGCTAAGAAATTAGGTTTCCTCTTCTGGGCTCGCAAATACTTTTCACCAGCTAATCTCTTTACGTTATATACTTCACAAATAAGGCCAAACCTCGAATACTGCTCCCACATCTGAGGTGCAGCTGCCGCTTCTACACTCGCTATCCTGGACTCCATTCAAAAGAGAGCTATACGTCTCATCGGTGACCCTACCCTCACCCAAAGGCTGCCATCCCTTGCCCGCCGACGTGCCGTTGGTGACCTCTCTCTCTTTTATAGATATCCCCATGGGCACTGCTCAGAGGAGCTTTCCTCTATAGTTCCCCCACCTGCTGCCCCCAACAGATCTACCAGGGGAACAGAGCGAATGCACCCGTTTACTGTCCAGGTCACCAGACATAGAACATCTTGTTATGCCCGCTCTTTTGTCCCGAGGACTTCCAAGTTGTGGAATTCCTTGCCGGCACATGTTTTTCCTTCTCCTCCGAACCTCCAAACCTTCAAGTCCAGAATTAACAAGTTGCATCTTTCCTCCTTGTAAACACCCACGGTACGATAGTATTTAGGCTGTAAGCCCTCGTGGTGTGTTGTTGAAATTACATATATATATATATATATATATATATATATATATATATATATATATATATATATATATATATATATATATATATATATATATCACAACGATAACTCAAAAAATATGGGCCGATTTTGATAAAATTTGGCACGTGCCTTCTTTTTGCAAATGGCTTGGATAAGTTCGTTAGTCAGGAAAATCAGACGAGGTTTTCCGGGAAAATGTTGAGTTTTCATTCGAAAAAAATTTTACCTCAAAAAATAAAAAAGCTATAATAACCAAATTTGGTAGGTAGGTTTATGATATAAAAAGTAAGCTATACGACAAAATTAAGATTTCTGTATTACAAGAAAAAAAAGTTATAATAAAATATTTTGTGCCAGATCGTTTCTATGAAAATTCACTACCATAACGCACTTGTTGTTTTTATTTCAGTTAAAAGGGAGCAATAACCTGTATCGGTAATATGTGCCCAAATCAATACACATTAATACGCACATGATGTTTGTATTGTGAGGTAGCCCAGTTCCTAAATGTGCCGATGCTATTTTATGTATAATCCTAGTTGCGTTATCAGGGATAAAACACGTTCACGCACAGATACACATACAGTCACACGTAGGCAACTAGACAACTTAATAGTGCGTGTGTTCACCGCTAATGTTCAATTTACTACCCACAGCTGAATATCATGTTGAAACATTGATGAATTATTGAATGGACGAATAAATTATATATTTGCACTTTCGGTAATCGATAACAGATCCTGTAGCCATTATTTTATGTCCTTGCTTTACGAATTTTGGATGATTGATTATGGGGAAATTGTCAAAATAATTGATGCAAATTGCCATTGAATATGTGCTATTGAGGTTGCTCTTGGTAGTTGTTAATTTTAAGATAGAATAATGCGGCTTGCGAGTTAACTTTCTTGTTAACACACTTGAATTTTTAAAAGAATTTATTGATTATAGTTACATAAAATACTTATGAATAATAATAAAAAATGATAAGGAATGTCCGTCTGTGGTCTAGTAACTTCCATATATAGTCTCTGGTGGGGCGTGGACCGAGAGGCTGTTTCCACACTAGGTTGCAGTCTTGAAGGTGATCCTGGCATCTGGCTGGTTGCTGAGTTGAAGGTCTAGTTGTTTACCCATCTATAAATAGTCTATTCTTCTAATTGCCCTGCTATTAATTAACCCATTCGTCAGCGACCTTGGGTGTTGAATCTAGATCTGTATTTCTTATATACATTGTATGAGTTGGCTATTGTTATCTCCTCCATCCTTTAGAGAACGAAGCCTATGGTTCGTTCCGAATAGTCATCGGGAATCCAGTAATTGGTTTGGAGTCAGCTGAAATTAGTATGGCTTGTGTTGTTACTGCTGACATCCATAGCGTGTGGATATCTTATATTATTGTCATTAGGGTCGTACGTCGGTCTTCTCATTGAGTATAGATTTGAAGGGCTTCCCGGAAATTGTGGGTGAGACGTTTGGGGTCTGTTTGAATTATAGTTAAAAGGTGCACGATAATTTTGTTGTTGGAAGGGTTTCTGAAATTGAATGTTGTTAAAATTTAGGGAATTTTTTTGGAAAACCGATTTTTGTTGCTTGTCGTGCCTGTTATTGTTATTATTATGAAATTTGTCCTTTGTAATAATCTGTACCGATATTCATAATTTTCCTCGGAAAATATAAATTTTAACGCTTGTTCTATGCTATCCGGCCGAGTCGACTGAACCACCATACCAAGGGGATTTTTTAAGCCCCCGATAAATGCTTTGACTGTCTGTTGTCTGTACATATTTTGTTTTGATGCTAAAATTCTCTCGCTACGTTCATTTGATATTAAATTAGAGATGAGTAATTGTTCAATGTGTCTGCAACGATTACTAAACGCCAAGGAGTCCTCGTTATGTTTCTGTTTCAGTGTCAGTAATTCGCCTAGTAAGCTAATTTCATCTCGCAGGTCTGTGAAGTTTTCAACAATGGCCCGTCTTATTTAATAGAAAATGGTTAAGATATAAATTTGGATTATCTGCATCATAGAATTGATTTATTACTAGATTACAAGCTTTTAAAAAGTTCCCTACATTTTCAGGCTGTCCGTTAAATTTGGGGATTGCTTTAAGGTAAAACTCCTGGTATGGATTTGCCATATTTAAATTGTTTCTAGAATTATGTATATCGGTTTGTTCCACAATATCAATTTCGCCAATACTAATATTCCTTAATCTATATTCTAAATGTTCTAAATCATCAATATCGCTATCAGACATATAATATTATCAATATATGAGGAGATACAATCTATATATGGGAAAATAAAGGAAGCAAACAACTTACAGAATCGATGCTATTGCTGCTGTCTTCATGACTTTTCTCTTGATTGGTTCTTTGGCTGTTAAGCTTTGAAACGCAAAGAATCAATATTCTTTTGGTTCTTCAGCACTATCCTACCGACTGCGCCAGTTAACTTTCTTGTTAACACACTTGAATTTTTAAAAGAATTTATTTATTATAGTTACACAAAATACTTATGAATAATAATAAAAAATGATAAATATAAACTATCACAACTTAAAAGAGACTCAAGCAATAACAATGTAGGAATGTCCGTCCATGGTCTGGTAACTTCCATATATAGTATCTGGTGGGGCGTGGACCGAGAGGCTGTTTCCACACTAGGTTGCAGTCCTGAAGGTGATCCTGGCATGTGGCTGGTTGCTGAGTTGAAGGTCTAGTTGTTTACCCATCTATGAATAGTCTATTCTTCTAATTGCGCTGATATTAATTAACTCATTCGTCAGCGACCTTGGGTGTTGAATCGGGATCTGTACTTCTTATATACATTGTATGAGTTGTCTATTGTTATCTTAACACACCACGAGGGCTTACAGCCTAAATACTATCGTACCGTGGGTGTCGACAAGGAGGAAAGAGGCAACTTGTTAATTCTGGGCTTGAAGGTTTGAAGGTGGGGAGGAGAAGGAAAAACATGCACCGGCAAGGAATTCCATAACTTGGAAGTCCTCGGGTGAAAAGAGCGGGCATAACAAGATGTTCTGTGTCAATGAAAATAAATTTCCTACTGGAAACTTTCCTTAAAGTGGAAACTTTCCAATTGCCATCTCTAGAAAATTATTTAAAATGTGAAGCTTTTGATCAATATTCGGTTCAGTTAGCAACCGATACCAGCCCTAAGGGGTCAATCACAAATGAAAACATCATAACTGAAATTTCTGTGTGTTATATTCTTCAGCTAAGACCTGACTTTGACCGTAGCAATGTCATAGTAAAGTAGTCGGTGGTCCGATAAATTACCAGTGTTTAGTATACCGCAATTATTAATTAAAACTCTGGACGCAGCAAGTGCGTTATGGTAGTGAATTTTCATAAAAATGTTTTTATTGCAAATATGTGTGTTTTCTTTCTAAGAAATCAGGCATCAATTTTGGTTACCAGTATAACCTGTATAGTAAAAACAATGTACCATGTTTCATAACAATAACTTTATTGTGTGAAAATGCACAAAAATTTCCCAAAGTAAACATAAAGTGTTCCCGGAAAAACTCGTTTCTTGGTCAACCTTATAGATTAATAGCCAATTTGGCTATTAAAATATGAAGCATTTGATCCAAATTTGCTACCATAACGCACTTGCTGCATCCAGAATTTCTTTTCCTACAAACATGCATTATATTTCGATGGAAAATGCAATAACATAAGGCGTGTTTGATTAAAAAAAAAAGAAAATTTGTATCACCAACGACTTATGGGCCACCCTGTGATTGTAGAAATATTTTTTAAGATGTAGCTCAAGACACCCTATAATTAATATATACACTATTTTTTTCATATCTTGTATAATAACGGATATATTGAGCTTTATTGATTTTTTACGAAAATTCAACATAAATTATATACCATTAAACGATAAACTCTATAGCTAAGACTACTGCTAAAGCATCAGAGAAAGGGTCTATTTGAAATGAATTTTCTGCAAATATTTTAGTAAAATGAAGGACAATGACGGTTGAAACTAAGACTTCAGGGTTTGTAAAACATCCTTCTTGAGACATTTGATTTCCATAGCCCCGTATAAGATTCAAGTTATTTGCCTAAATGTTGCCGATTTTGACGTTTTAAATCGCAACTTTGACGTTTTGAGGAAAACCCCAATTTATTTTTCTTTAAATGCCTATAACTATAAATTTTGGTACGTAACTTACCTATAAGGATATAAACCCGCGTACCAAATTTGCTTGCCCTTACTTTGTTAATTCCGGAGATACAAATTTTTTTCGAAAGAAAACCCAAATTTTCCGGGAAAACTTGTATAACTTATATATATATATATATATATATATATATATATATATATATATATATATATATATATATATATATATATATATATATATATAAACATATAAAAATTTAAACTGACCCCCGATATGTGTTCTGGGGGGCCTAATTAGCGCTCATTTGAAGAAATGTTTTCAAAAATTAGTGAATTTTTTTTTTAAAGAAAATTCACTAAAACCAAAGACTGTGAAAATGGGGTCAACAAGTGTAGAGGGGTATTTGTAATTCTTGTGGGTTCATTAATAATTTGTGCTAAGAAGCATCTAAGCAAGAACTAAGAGGATTTGCTAAATTTAATAAATTAACATTAAAGTTACAAAAACATATATTGTAATCCAATTTGTTACAGTCAGAAGAAAAGCTTTCATCAGGGGGATCTATAAAAACATGTATAATATAGTTTGGTTGCCTGCAGGGGCACAAAAGCATACATCTTACTCTCAAAACTAATTACCAGTGGCAGTCTCTCTAAGGAGGCAGAGAAGGCCGGGCCTCCCTAGTCAGAATTAGTCACATCCTCACTATTCAAGTAGTCAGTTAGTTACATATAACTTTAATCCAATATTCAATATTAAAGTCATACTTATTCATATTATTAATTATTATTCAAACCATATTCATATAAAAATTATCTAATTCTGCAATTACAACCGGCAACGCTGCTGAAAAGTATATTACCAAAACGGCTCGATCTTCTTGTGTGCTTGTGTGACGTCACGGACTCCCGGTTCCGATGTTTTTGACTTTGGACAATACTTGAACACATTTATTTGAATGCATGCAAGCATTAGCGCCCTAGCAAACCAATTAAAACCGCGCTTAAAATCACGTGCTCGGAAGCCAGACTCCCCTGCTAATGTGACCGTTGATAAGGTGGAATTTTACTTCTAGAATAGTTTCTATAGTGTTGTCAACCATAAGCAAATTAATAAAAGTTTCTGATTATATTTTAAATCAGGATGATTTCAAACAAGATTAACAAACTCTGAGAGAATCTATTGGCCTAAAACGTCCTCTTAACTATCCCCATTTTCTTTTTTTACACACTTTTAAATTTATATTTGAACATACCGATGTTGCATTTTTAATTTTACAAAATAAAAGCACAGATATTTCTTACGCTAAGAAACATCTGATTGTATTAACTATTAACTACTACATTGCAAGATTTTAGACATAATGAAATTCATTTTAACCAAATCTACAACTCCTTATTTGAGGATTTTGAAAATTACAAGCCAGCACCAAAGAAAAGAAAGACAACATTAGGTATTCAAAATTTAAAACACAATTATAAACAAATTTTTAAGGAAATTTTAGATTTAGACACAATAATTAATCAACTGCAAGTAAGATTTTCGGATTTAAGCAAACTAGAATTATTCGATTTAATAAAGAAATACAATTTTGTTTCGTATTCAAAAGACTTTCCAAAGGATATCTTTAAATTATTATTAAAACAATATCCTTTGTTTGATGCAATTGCATTAAAAAACGAACTGACCACTGTATACACAGATACAGAACTGTTTCAAGATTACCATACGCCTATCGAAATGATCTCATTTATTTACAAGAATTACTGAATTTCTTGTCTAACCGAGTTTTATAAGCTGCTTGCGTTAATAGTCACAATTCCTATCACATCTGCTTCAGTAGAAATAAGTTTTTCTGCACTTAAACGCATCAAAACATTTTCCAGAAATAATATTAGTCAAGACAGGTTAAAAAACATATCAATGATTTCTATAGAAAAAAGGCTTGTTAAAGAACTGACACAGCGGACTTCATTTTACGATAAACTAATCGATATTTTTGCCGAGCAAAAAGATAGACGGATTCCATTAATTTATAAAAATATTTAGGAACGTATTAGTTTATCAGTTAAATTCAGTAATAGATGCTTAACACCTCCTATTTTCTTGTTTCCGTTTTATTTATTTATTTTTATTTTCGTTATTGTTATTTAGAATTTATAGTTTAGTTGTTTTTGTAAATATGTAAATAATCCGCGAATCCCATTTTCCCGGATTCCTGACACCACGTCCCACGCCCCACCTCTTGGTAACTTCCATTAATTTACAAAAATATTTCAATAACAGATGCTCTACACCACCTATTTTTTGTTTCCGTTTTATTTATTTTTATTTTCGTTATTGTTATTGAAAATTTATTGTTTATTTATTATTGTAAATATGTAAATAATCCCCGATTCCCATTGTCCCTGATTCCTGACACCACCCACCCCTTGGCAAGTTATACTTTACACCTCCGCGTTGGTTCTTGCTGGACAACAGCGACACGTAAGGCTAGATGCACTCTCACCATAATTAGAACCGTAGACTGGTTTAGCTCTAATTAAAGCTCGTCAATACGGCATACTAATTGTAGCGAAAATACACCTATAAAGTAATACGGCTATGGTAGCGAGCCTCCTAACACCAAGTGAGCTATAAGACACGAAGCACGTGCCGCCACCTAGTTGCGGAACTAAGTAGTATGTTGTCACGGCAGCTCCAAATAATACAAAGTGTTAAATATTAGAAACTGTATACAACCAACTAGCAATTTAGTTAATTGTCAGCCCTGGCCCATTTCTACCCTAATATAGGGACAAACTATGTAAGACTAGATCGCATTACTTGGTGACGACAAGTGAAACATAATACATAATATTATTATGCTTACATTTATGTTTTTATTTCTTATTAACAATAAGACAATGCGTTTCGCTGGCTAAGTAGAGTTTGGTATGCAAAAGAACGTGTACTTATTGGCTGTCTCTGTACTGTGAATTAAATGTCCTGCCCCGGATCCCGGACTTGAGCGTATAAATCCCGGAATGTATATAAAAAAAATCAAAATACAGCGAGTAAATTAAAATTCGTTGATCGTAAATTTCACAAACGACTGCAATTGGCAACAATGCCTCTGCGTTTTGCATATCGTCATAGACCACTCATTGGATTGGATCACTCATTTAAATTTATTTATTTATTGAACTATGTACAAGGCTTTCATTAATTCCCGAACCCCACGTGATCGCTTAAGTTAGGCAACCCGGCATGCACGGTTGTACAACCTGAATTAATAAAATCCCTAAGATACCAGTGTTGTCTCATATTTCCTTTGGGGTTATATAAAAAATATAAAAATTATAATAAATTGAAACAGTAAATGTCTTAAATGTATTTATTATTTAGTATTTTTTAACAGCAAGTCTGTTCATGTATGGTTTACTGTTATTGATTGTTAAAAAAATAAATTAAAAACATAATAAAATATTACTTTTATTTTGTATAGATATCAAAATTTTGTAATGTACGTAAACAAATTGAGGTCCGATTATTTAAACTTCTAATTTACGGTTTTAGGAATGTGTATTGTGTAACATGTAACAAATATGTACCTGTTTGGGCAGATTACCGACGAACAGATTTGGTAGGGCTTCGTTCCATGCGATGTCGAATATCGTCAATAACATAACTTTAACATACCTACACTTTTAACTTACGTAAAAACGCAATGAAAATGCTAAGTTTTGATAAAAACTGTATATTTTTATTGTCCAACAGATAGAAAATTATTTGAAGAAGGTAAACACTGGTTGAACTTGGAAAATGCACAATATACATACAAAATAACCGTCAAAAGGGATATAAGCGCCAATGGACTGAACTGTCAATTGTCAAGTGATTTAGTAACTTTAGGGTCCCTAGTCTAGTGTTTTTTTTGGTTACTTTTCGACTGCCAACTCATAAAATCATATTCCCCTAAGAGAGAGAGAGAGAGAATCCGGTCACGTTAGGTTCGGGAATTAATGAAAGCTCTGTATAATGTATATAGGATTTCTATTGAAATTTTATTTTAATCTATAAACAATATTTAACAATTTAATAAGCCTTATGTGTTTGTTCCTGTTTATTTATATTATCAGTAGTTCGTGAATAAATTATTTAGAAAGGTATCAAATTTCAAAAATTATTCTTGCGAAAGTCTATATTTTTGTATAAATGGATTTTTTACTAAAATTCTGAAGTGCCTGGAAAACGTGTTACCTTGAAAATTTAAAAAATTACTGCCTCCTCTATCGCGACACTCACGAGCCGCCACTGCTAATAACTTAACAGAGTTATTAAATTCGGCATAGAAAATTACCCTTTACGTTAATTGTAACACCACCACTTCCACCCACAGGTCTGTCGCAAATAAATGATTGATATCCACGCAGAGAAAAAGCATCCTCCGTTACATCAGCTGAATTATAAATATTATAAGTAATTACAATAATTATGCGTACTGAACTGAAATCCTCGTCCTCTTCTTTTGCCTGCCAAAACGTTTTTTACCTGACGCGTTTCTAACTAGATTGTGCACAGAGGCAAATCCCCAAATTAAACAACCCGAATGAACCTACCGTACCTATTTTTTTTATTCAGTTCCCGCGAGCGCGGAGTAATTTTGTCACAATTAACCCTCTAACCCAGTGTATATCTGCTCGGGGAATACGGGGCACCGGTGCCTCATTGCATTATGTATAAAAGTGTATAATGCAGTCGGGGATTTTATATGTATGCCCTTTCAACTTTATAATGATACACCGGTAGGTACCTTGTGTAATTCGAAATACATAACAAGTTAACACAGGTTGTGAATTAAGCAGCTTGCTTGTATATACATGTTGTGTAATAAAGTGGAACTGGGTAATGAATCGTATAATTTGTAACAGATTTTAATGGTGATTATTAAAAAAATTAACTCCTGGGACAAGTTAACAATTTATTTAAATATTGATTTAGTGTAAGAAAATAGGAAAATATCTAATTAAAAGGTTTATTGAAGTAAACTGGACATCGTATTGAAATGTTATTTCTTAGGTATATTAAGTACATGTGCCACGGACTGATGCTGTTTGGGATGTGCTCTCTGGCACATCTACGAACTGCCTTGGGTTGCTCTTGTCCAACCTCAGGAAACATCATCGGCTGCGTGTTAAGGGACATGCCGTGTTGTTAGCCTACATTCGGCCAACCTGGCTTTAGGAGTTCCACCGACGTAACTGTAAAATTCATCTCGTCTATGATAAAGCAATCACAGTAATACAAACAGAACGCTGGTCTCTAGAAGCTAGAAGCAAAGACATACTTTGAATGAAATGCTCTCTCAGGGCTGCAACTAAATTCATCTGTTGTATTTACCGGTCACCTTCTGACAACAACTTTCTCCAGCTCTTCGACTACCTTTCTGAAAAAACCGACCATCTGATTTCTGAATATTCTTCCTCCGAGGTCACTATTCTTGGTGACTTCAATGTCCATAATAAGGAATAGCTAGAATATTCAAAAACCGATCCACTAGGGAGGACAGCGGAGGCCTTCGCAGTCAGCAATTCTTCAGCCAATATGGTTCAACAACCTACTTACTTTCCTCGCATCCCAACACACACCTCAAATCCCTTGGATCTCCTTCTTACTACAAAACCTGAATGCTATAAGACACCAGTCACCGCCCCCCTTGGTCGTTTAGACCACGGCATGGTCCTGCGCAACGCAACTCGAGGTCACGGAATCATCACACCCACGTATCGTTTGGCACTACAACTCCGCAAACTGGGACGAAATGCGAGAATACTTTTCCTCATTTTCATTGGCGTCTGTCTGCTTCTCTCATCCTGACCCCTCTGATATCATACAAAACGTCACCGAGACAATCCAAGCTGGCATGGATCTATTTATTCCACGTACGCAGAAAACCTCGTCAGTCACTAAAAAGCCCTGGTTCTCTAAATCCTGTGACAAGGCCAGATTTGAAAAGGTCAAAGCTCACAAAACGCTTCTACACAATCCCAATCAAGAAAATCCCAATCCCAATCAAGAAAAATCAAGCATTTAAGGACGCAAGAAACCACTATGTCCGCATTCTTTCTGAGGCAAAAAATTCGTTTACATCTCTTTATTAGTTAATTTTCTTAAAAAAAATTCACTGATGAGGAGATCCCGACTTTTGAATTTTGAAAAAATTTCTTCAAATTACCGCTAATTAGGCCCCCCAGAACACATATCCGGGGTCAGTTAAAATTTTTATATGTTTATATATATATATATATATATATATATATATATATATATATATATATATATATATATATATATATATATATATATATATATATATATATATATATATGTATCACACCGATAACTCAAAAAATAATGCGCCGATTTTAATTAAATTTGGTGAGTACCTTACTTTTGCAAATGGCTTGGATAAATTCGTTATCCAGGAAAATCGACCCAGGTTTTCCCGGAAAATTTTGTGTTTTCTTTTGAAAAAAATTTATATATCCGGAATTAACAAAGTAAGGGCAACCAAATTGGTACACGGGTTTACATCCTTATAGGTAAGTTATCTACCAAAATTTAGGTCTACATGTCAAAAAATAAAAAAGTTATAGGCATTTAAAGAAAAATAAATTGGGGTTTTCCTCAAAACGTCAAAGTTGCGATTTAAAATGTCAAAATAGGCAACATTTAGGCAAATAACACACATATTTGCTATTAAGAAAATATGTTTATGAAAATTCACTACCATAACGCACTTGCTGCGTCCCGAACTTTTAAATTATTGTTTATACTCACTAACTAAGATTTGAACTCGTCTTATAATAGGGCTCGATTACACACCGCTCAGCCCACTCGACCACCGTCGACATGACAGATGTATATACTAGCAGGTATATAAGGTAGTCTGTTAATTTTCTAACGTCTTTATTATTTAGACCGAACAATTTTTATTTACAATGGATTTTTTGCTCATATTTTAACGAAATGATGGAAAATAGCGAGTAAAGCAGAGATCTAGGAGCTTGTTAGTCATGTCGAATCGTGTTTTTCACTCACAATTGTACGATCATAATTTATAAGCGATATCAATTTATATTACAATATATATATATATATATATATATATATATATATATATATATATATATATATATATATATATATATATATATATATATATATATATATATATATATATATATATATATATATATATATATATATATATATATATATTCACATAAATAGACAGTTACAATGATTATACAAAATACCAACAGAGGCAGAATAAATCCAAACTATCCCACAAGTCAAAGACTTGTACGTGGGTCTGTAATATAAATGTTGTACTTAACAATCCTCAATCCAGCGCAACATCGCTATCTCAAGAATGCAGAGAGCGCATGTCTACAAGGAAGATTACAAGACATATTTCATTTACACTATATAAACATTACTTACAAAACTAAACAATCCTAACTATTGCAACAAATAAGCCAATCAAAATGGTCACAACTTAAGATCCAAGACAAAACAAATAAAATACAGTACAAAATTAGAAACAATCACACTCACACATACTTGCTCACTCACTCACTCACTCACTCACTCACTCACTCACTCACTCACTCACTCACTCACTCGCTCACTCACTCAATGACTTACCTGCTCATTCCTCAGTCACTTTTTTACATAACACATGTTCATATGACACAGCTTCAACAAAACAGGCATTACCCGTGAATTATCCTACGAGCATTCAGTCTTGGCCAGTCGAGTATCCAAGCCTTCAGCAGTACCTTAAACAATCGCATGTCACATACAGATTGTACATTCGGTGGCAAGAAGTTGTGTAGTCTTGCTCCCATATGAACATGACATCGCCGGGTCTGAGATTTATTAAACCTCGGGATCATGCTGGCAATCCCAATCGATCGAGTCTGATAGCCATGGGATGCTTCAGTGAGTCTTCCTTTATTCTTTTGTTGCCAGATACCCACAGACTCAAGGTCAATTTGATAGAGATCCGGGACACGCATTTCCACATAAAGGTCATCACTTGGGTAAGTATAACATCTGTTCCCAATTATTTTTTAAATTGACTTCTGAGCGACTTCCAGTCTTTTTATATAACATCTTGCAGCTCCTCCCCAGATGATATTAGCGTACTGCAGATGTGTCTCAACCAGAGATTTGTATATGACACATCTTCAACAAAACAGGCATTACCTTTAGATGCTTTTGGTTAAACATATCTCGGTACATTTTAAACCTGCTGCTTAAAAATCGTATTTTGCACATCTGATTGTTTATGTGCTCATCCCATCTCAGATGACAGTCCACTGTCACCCCCAGGTATTTCACCGTCCTCACGACATCTATCCGCACGGTTCCATGACCTCCATCTTTAATCTTCAAAGCCGCGTATAACGGCAAGCCGCTGTCGTAGCTACAAAAAGGCAGACATTTAGTCTTGTTGAAGTTAATCGTGATGTTTTTGAAGTCATCTTCGGCTTTACTTTTCAGCTCTTCCCATGTTTCTCCCTTGTAGAATATGGTGGTATCATCTGCGAAGCCAACGACAGTACCCTGAGACGACTGTGCAAACAATTCGTTAATGTATATGTTGAACATTATGGGGCCGATGACTGTGCCCTGTGGAACTCCATATTCTATTATTTTTGCTCACTAATGTGTTCACGTATCTTTACACATTGTCTTCTTCCCAGAAGGTAACTCTTTAGCAACCTGTGGATGTTTCCTCTAAACCCGACAGATTCCAAAACATCCAACAGCCTCCCATGGTCCACGGTGTCGAAGGCTTTCGCGAGATCAATAAAAATACACATGCTTGGAGATCCGTTGTCCATCTCGGCAATAGCCCTCTCAATAACGCACGCTATGGCATCCTGCGCGGATCTACCATCACGAAATCCATACTGTCTCTCCGACAGCAACTTAAATTCTTTTAGATAGTTGGTCATCCTAAGCTTTATAACCTTCTCAAAAATCTTTGCAATGTTGGAAATCAGGGATATGGGCATATAGTTCTCCATTAAAGTTGTGTCACCACCTTTGTGTATGGGAACAATAGCAGACATCTTCAATACCTCTGGGAAACATTCATTACGAAAGGACATATTTATTAAATACGATAGTGGGGCCGAAATGCTGCTTGAAATATCCCTCAAAGCGGATATATATATATATATATATATATATATATATATATATATATATATATATATATATATATATATATATATATATATATATATATATATATATATATATATATTGCTATAGATAGCAAATATGGGAGAAAATAGAAAAATTAGAAATATTATTGTGGAGTAAAACGGGCAATGTACATAAAATTAATACATCCTAAAATTTAAATGCCCTGTATAATTGAAAGTGTAAAATATGTTAGGGCTAAATAAGAAATAGCATTAGATAGCAGAATAAAGAACAATGGATTTTTTTTACATGTAGTGCATTTTAAAATTTCACGAAGCCAAAGTCCTTATAATATGAAAATAACTCAGAACAATAGCCCTGTTTTTTATCCATGGGATTTTACTGGAATATAACGATTTTATTTTATTTTTTAGCCAGTAGGCACATTTACCAATATTATACATTTAGAATGTTAAGGTAAAAGTAAGTTTTTTGTAAATAATTTTAAGCAAAGACACAGTGATAGTTACTAAGGATAGTTTTTTTGTGTGTGCGTGTCTTCAAAGGAATAGTGCGAGATACAAAAAAAAAAGATTCGAACAATCGAATCACGAAAGGCCTATGAACTTTGATTACCGAGACACAGCTCGAACAGGTTTTTTGTAACACAGCAGAGTTTATTTAAGCGTCAACGGGAGTTTGATGGAGACGACAGGTAATTCAACTGCAGGACGATTAGAAACAGTACCGCGAGAAGAAAATAAGAATTCAACTGTGACAATAAGTAATTCAACTGTGAGAGAAGAAGTAATTCAACGGCAGGACGATTAGAAACAGAACCGCGAGAAGACAATGAGTAAATACAAAATACCTGGTACAAGGTTGGTGGAAAAAGTTAAATAAGACAAAAATTAATTAATAATTACTGCCAAGCTGCCAAATCCAAATAGAAGAACAAATAGATATTAATAATCACAGAAAAAAATGGAAGGATCCATCAAGACAACATTCAGTAAGTCGTTCTAGAACTTTATCGGAATAAATATGATGACTCTTTTTTCTATAGTGTGAATAGCTTTTAAGGATATTTTCCTTTCATTTAGGATGTTAATGTAAATTTTAGTTCACTAAGGGGGTGCAATATAAAGGCCGAATCATTGTATTATAGTTAGATAATTCATTTTGTTAACTAAATTTGATTTTACATATTTGAAATAACCCTTTGTTAATAGAAATTTATTAATTTGATCAATCTGTTTAAATTTGACCTCAAATCAAGCAAATATTAATGATATGGAAAAGTAAGGCTATTTTTTACCGTTAAAAAAAAGTAAAATCAAAAGACCCAATCATACATTTTTTTTTTTGAAATTTCCTAACACTCAGGAATACTAGAGTTCATAAAACCGATATATTAAATAAAAATGCTAGCCCATGCACAGTACCCTACCCATGAGATGAGAGAATAATTAAAAATCACAGCAGTAAATAAATTATTTTTGGCATAATTTCAGGATTTTCAATATTAGCGTTTTTTTTTTCTCTTTTAAATAAAGACACAATTGCATTCTCATGCTCTACAATTAAAAGTGCTATTAAGGTATAAAATAAATTTAATAAAAGAAACCACACAAAATACCATAGCAATATATATATATATATATATATATATATATATATATATATATATATATATATATATATATATATATATATATATATATATATATATATATATATATATATATATATATATATATATATAAAAGAAACCACACAAAATACCATAGCAATATATATATATATATATATATATATATATATATATATATATATATATATATATATATATATATATATATATATATATATATATATATATATATACAGGGTGTCCCTCTAACAATGGGCCAAACCCATATATTCGGATAGAGCATCAAAAATTAAATAGACTTTCATTCATACGTTTTGTCCGATTGTTGCTTGTTTTCGATATACAGTGTGTTAAAATTGACTTTGAAAAAAATTAAATCACTCGTTTTTCTGCTAATTACTGGAATATTGATTTGAAACTTTGTAATAGGGGGTTATCGAGGATGCCGCTTCCAACCGTGATACCTATTTTGAGCTACATCATAGTTGGCGCCACCTACACTAAACCCGAATGTTTTACAGGGGCATAACTTTTTCAATGATCAACTTTCAGCAAATCTGTTCAGAAAAATTGAAAACTACTAATTTTTTGTACGAAAAAGGTATGCTTAGTTGAAACTCATAAAGTGAGTGGTTACCGAGATATTGCGGTTTTAATAATGGTGTGCATTGAAAATCTCTCAAATCTGAAATTTTATTAACATTATTATTATCACTAAATTATAAGAAAAAATTGACAATTATCGAACAATTCACTTAATAAGATTCTCAAAATGGCCTCCGCCTACTTCAATACATTTTTCTAGTCTCAACCCAAAATTTTGCCTCACCTTAAAAAAGTTTGATAATCGTTTTTTAATATATCACTGGATTCGATTATCCTAGCCCAAAGTTCATCTCTGGAGTTACAAATATTCTTGTATACTAATTCTTTCAAGTGACCCCAGAGGAAGAAATCTAGAGGATTGAGGTCGGGGCTACGTGCAGGCCAAGGAAAATCTCCACCTCGACCTATCCATCGGCGCGGATAATTTTGGTTCAGAAATTCTCTGACAGGAAGTCCATAATGGGCAGGTGCCCCGTCGTGAATGAACCATAATCTCCTGCGCACGTCTAGAGGGACATCTTCCAGGAGAATAGAAAGTTGATCTCTCAAGAAAATTGAATAATCCTCCACATTGAGCCTTGCAGGAAGTTCTATTGCTCCTAACAACACGTCGCCTAGTATGCCACACCAGACATTAATGGAGAACTCATGTTGAAAATTGTGTTCTCGCGTCAAATGAGGATTGCTGCTGTCATATGTGTGAGCATTTTTGAAATTGAAAACTCCTCTTCTTGTGAATGTCGCTTCGTCAGTGAATAGAATGTTGTTGAAGAAAAACGGATCGTCATTCTGATACCGACGAATGCGTTCACAAAAATCCAATCTAGATAGAAAATCTAGTGGTAAAAGATTCTGCACTGGTGTGAAGTGGTAAGGATGTAACTTTTCTTTTCTGAGAAGTCTACCAATACTTGATTTATTTATTCCAGTTGCTGTAGAGAGGCGTCTTACGCTTATTTCCGGATCTTCTGCAAGGCGTACTAATATCTCTTCCTCTTGATGTACAGGACGTCTTGGTCCACCAACTTCCGACTTCGAATTGAAAGAACCAGTTTCACCTACGAATACATTAGGACGAGATGATACGCATCCGTGTAACAAAATGTGTATTTCACGATTTTTCCAGCCCTCAGGTGTGAATTTTGTCAAAACTTTCGTTTCAGAAATAATCAATGGCAATGAGTGCATATTACTCTTTTACATACCTAATTTATCGTATAATCTTCTAAAGGTCTTGTGATCTGGTTGTCTACGACTAGGATATAATTCCAAGTATCTGGCGGCGGCTTGGTGGCTACGGAAGTTTGATTGCGCATAAATGCAGATCATATCTCTCTTCTCAATATTGCTAAACTCATTATGGCGAGGCATTTCAGAAATAATAACTACCTACTGCTCTTAATTGAAAAACCATGTGCTTGTCAAAATTGACAGATTATGTTTATTGTGTTACGCAAATGACATCCCTATGAAAACGAAAAACAAAAGATATTTATCTACTTCATTGACAGTTGTTGACCCGGCCAATCAACTGCTATAGTTATTAGCGCCGTGATATGTCCACAGGAATACGTCTTTTATTTGCCAAAAACATACTTATTCTATGAAATCGAATTAAATCCAGAGAAGCTTCCCAATTTTTAGGAATTGATTTAGAATTAGAAAATTATGATTAAAATACACCGACCTCAATCCTCTAGAATTTTCCATTGGGGTTACTTGAAACAACTGGTACATACACAATAATGTTTGTAACTCCAGAGATGAACTTCGGGCCAGAATAAAATTTCAGATTTGAGAGATTTTCAATGCACACCATTATTAAAACCGCAATATCTCGGTAACCACTCACTTTATGAGTTTCAACTAAGCATACCTTTTTCGTGCAAAAAATTAGTAGTTTTCAATTTTTCTGAACAGATTTGCAGAAAGTTGATCATTGAAAAAGTTATGCCCCTGTAAAACATTCGGCTTTAGTGTAGGTGGCGCCAACTATGATGTAGCTCAAAATAGGTATCACGGTTGGAAGCGGCATCCTCGATAACCCCCTATTACAAAGTTCCAAATCAATATTCCAGTAATTAGCAGAAAAACGAGCGATTTAATTTTTTTCAAAGTCAATTTTAACACACTGTATATCGAAAACAAGCAACAATCGGACAAAACGTATTAATGAAAGTCTATTTAATTTTTGATGCTCTATCCGAATATATGGGTTTGGCCCATTGTTAGAGGGACACCCTGTATATATATATATATATATATATATATATATATATATATATATATATATATATATATATATATATATATATATATATATATGAACATATCAAAATTGAAGCTGACCCTGGATATGGGTTCTAGGGGCCTAGTCGGCGCTCATTTAAAGAAATGTTTTCAAAATGCAAAAGTCGGGATCCCCTCATTAGTGATTTTTTAAAGAAAATTCACAAAATATTTCTAATAAGGTAATAGGTTGATGTACGTCTATATTTTCGTTATGTAGAACCTGTTTTATTGCTGCTATTGTTAATTAGTTATTTTATTATTATCATTGTTTTTATCGTCTTTATTGCTATAAGTTAATTTTATTTCTATGCTAATTATTAATATACATCACATAGTTTGACGGACGTCCTGTATAAATACAGACTGCTTATGTTTCCGCTCATTCACCAAGCGTATTCTAACACAATGCGAGATAAGGCCATTTCACAATTAATCACATAGCTATCCCGGAATTGGAATTCTAGCAGCGCTTATTGCATTATGCGACATGTTTATGTATACATTTATACACATGCATACAAATATACACTACCAATCGTATTTTACAAGGACCACAGTTAGTTAGTTGCTTCCATTATATACAACAGATTATTTCATAGAGCAGAATATTATCATTCACTATTAGTTATATTTCTTTTAAAAAATTCACTAACGAGGAGATCTCGACTTTTGAATTTTGAAAAAATTTCTTCAAATGTGCGCGAACTAGACCCCCTAGAACCCCTATCCAGGGTCAGGTCATGTCAGGAATGTATATATGTTTACACAAACACACACACACACACATATACATATATAGGGGAAGTACGGCTGTGATGGCCCCCTTTTTTTTGATCACTTGTAACTTGCGTTAAATTTGTGATAATTAAGGTATATTTGCAGTTATATGTGTAATAAAGTGTTTACTAACTAATAATAAATAAATTATTTCTAAACATTTATGTAAACCGGGGAGAATTAAATTTATGTGAGTTGTGTGGTGTGCCATCATATCTGCACATGTTCAGATATGATGGCACACTAACAGCTTTCAATTAATTTAAATGATATGTTATTTGAAATTCATAATAAAACATTTTGTTAAAGTAAACCTGTTATATAATGTCATTTAAGGAAAAAATTCAGGAAATCATAAAAGTTATTGAAGATATAAAATCTGTTTTTGCACTAATATATTAAGAATACAATAAATAAACTGTCATTATGATATACTCGTCGAAAAAAATTAAATAATTTTCATATAAAACAATGTAATTTAAAATCATTGAAAACGGTAGGGAATTTAGTCACTGCATAATTCACAGATGAACATCTTAGTTTTTCTGTCGATACCTGCACATGCATTGTGGCACCACTTCTTGCAATGTTGGCACTGGATCCAGGGTTCCTTTGGCCTGGATAATGAAAATAAAGAATTGCAATATATGCAACCCACATCATCCTCTTCCTCGTCTGCTGGGAAAGGTTCTTCTGGTTCATCATCATCTTCCTGTATTTTCAACACTTTCTTTGCAGAGCGAGCAGCTTTTCGTTGTTCAACGATTTTCTTCTCATCGTGTCTTGCTTTTGCCATATCAATGTCAGGTGTTGTATTTAATACTCCTACCTCGCCGCCTTTTCTTTTTCGCTTTTGTCGAGAAGTTACTTGCGGAACAGGAGATATTTGTGATATTAGAACTGAACAATTAACATCTTCCTGTATATCACCTTCAGTTGTAGTTTTAGGTAACTCTTCATCTCTTTGAAAAGATTGTTCATCTTCAGCATGGTTAACTTGATTATTGCATGAAGTAGACGCTTTGGATTGTAGTAATGTTACTTCTTGCACTGAAGACTGTGATGGTTCTCCTGAAGTAGATGATAAATTGTCTTCTGCCACATTGGTTGTTTCTGAAGGAAGGAATTGCCAGTCAGGGAATATATCTTCATTAAATGGGCATATCCCTGTTTTTCGAAAGCCATTAACAGCATTGGCGACGGTAGCAGCTTGAGTATAGGCTTCTGCGAATAAGTGACCAACTTGAAAGTGAGTTACTGTTCGACCAGGATGAGTATGTAGCCACCTTCTAAGAGCCTGATTATAGTAAGTAGTTAGAGGGCCATAGAAGCTAACATCTAATGGCTGCACCCTATGGGTGCAGTGTGGTGGAAAGCAAAACAAAATTATATTATTTTGCTTTGCGAACTCTAGCACGTCTAGGTGTTTGTGGCTGGAATGGCCATCGAGAAGTAATAGAATCTTCTTTTCAGCTGAGGGTTTTGCAAATTTAATAAAATGTTTTAGCCAAAAAAAGAAAACTTGCCCAGTCATCCAACCACTTTCTTGAGGGAATCCAACGCACCCTGGGGGCGCATTATCCAACAACTCCTGTTTCATGTTTTTTCTCGGGAAAATTATAGCAGGAGGTATGTAATTTCCAAGGGCATTGATGGAGCATACAACAGTAAAATGTTGTCCTCTTTCTGCACTCGTTACCGACCCTACTTGTTTTCGTCCTTTTGAGGCCAAAATTTTATCCGTTCTTGATTGTACGGTCGATAATCCCGATTCATCCATATTATAAATCTGGTCAGGCTCAAACTTGTATTGATCTATAATAATTTTAAGGGTAGTAAAATACTTGCTTATTGTAACTTTATTAAAGGCTTGCGCCCGCGCTAGTGATGTGGCCTCAGGCTGCCTTAAACTAATCGACGGATTCCTTTTTACAAAAGCATGAAACCAGTCCCATCCAGCCATTCGCTTTTCTTGGTTAAAACTGTGTTTGCATTTCATCTTTTCAGCTAATTCAAATGCCAGTTTTCTTAAATCAGAACACGTCAAGCCAAAAAATCTAGATTCCAACGATTTTACGTGATTAACTAGTTGCATTTCAACTTCATCGGAGAAAACTTTAACACTTCCGCCTAAAAAACCCTTTTTGCTACCACGTAATACTTTATTTTTGTCCTCTGCTCTTCGCCTTAGAGTACTTTTCGGTACATTAAATGTTTTGGAAGCCAATTTCCATCCCATTTCTTTAGACCGGACAGCTTTGATTGCTTGGTTCATATTCTCCTCAGACCAGCTCTGCCTATCAATTTTTTGCTTTTTGTTGTTCATGATTTCAAGAGAGGGGGGGGGGTTAATGGCTGCAATACAACGATAATATCTTTTACTAAGCGAATTATATTTAATCAATAATGTTGATGGTTTGGCTATGATGGCACACTATGCCATCATAACCAATTATTGGTGTGCCATCATAGCCGAAATCCCTTTACTTTAGAAAATTGAATAGAGAACGGCAACCGTGTAAATAAATAACGTGCAAACATGCCACATTATAGGTTAGGCACAACGAAACAATTTAGTAGCTATAAAAGTATTTTACCTTTAAATTTAAGTGAATTATTAGTCATACTAGAACATACAAAAATGAACTTGAAGCTTACCAAAATATATTTTTTATTGTATAAAGTTTATGAGTTAAACTATGATGATTAAAATTACGCGGCGCAGCTTTCGCATCACACTACTCAAGTACAGTACACGTTTGTATCGCTGGCTGCATAAGAAGTGGTGAATATCAGAGGTGTGCCAACATAGCCGGTGTGCCATCACAGCCGTACTTCCCCTATATATATATATATATATATATATATATATATATATATATATATATATATATATATATATATATATATATATATATATATATATAAATAAACATATAAAAATTGAAACTGACCAGGGATATGTGTTCTGGGGGGCCTAATTAGCGCTTATTTAAAGAAATTTTTTCAAAATTCAAAAGTCGGGATATCCTCATTAGTGATTTTTTAAAAGAAAATTCACTAATAAAAGGCTGCGTAAATAAAAACCACCTTTGTGTTTACTTTTTTCATCTACGTCTCGTAGTCTTCCAGAAAAAGTGGATATTATATTCCTTGCCTTTGAATAACTATCTACTATAAATATTTCAATGGTCGATATATTGCACAAAAAAAGTCTGGACGCGGCAAGTGCGTTATGGAAGTGATATTTAATAAAAATATTTTTAATAGCAAATGCGAGCAGGCACCAATCTAATTACCGGTATAGCCTATGTAGTAGAAACAATGTACTACATTTTATCAAAATTACTTATTGTTTGAAAATGTACAAAAATATTACGAAAATAAACTAAAATGTTGGTTTCCTAGCCAACAAACCTTACGTTAATAGCAAATTGAGTTATTGAAGTTTGAGGGATTTAATGAAAATTCGCTACCAAAACGCACTTACTGCGTCCAGATTTTTTCTTCCAAACATGCATCATGTTTCGATAAAAAATGCTAAAATGCATTAACGAATTTGTTTTACGGAAATTAACTGAAAAATATAGACCGTTAAACCATAAACTAAACCTACAGCGAAAACATAAACTTAACTAAACCTACAGCCAAAGCATCAGAGAAAGGGTCTATTTGCAATGAATTTTCTGCAAACATTTTAGCAAAGAGAAGGGCAATGACGGTTGAAACTAAGACTTCAGGGTTTGTAAAATATTCTTCTTCAGACATTTTATTTCCATAGCCCGTATTAGATTCAAGTTCTTTGCCTAAATGTTGCCAATTTTGACGTTTTAAATCGCAACTTTGACGTTTTGAGGAAAACCCCAATTTATTTTTCTTTAAATACCTATAACTTTTTTGTCTTTTGACCTACAGAGCTAAATTTTGGTAGGTAATTTACCTATAAGGATCTAAACCCACATATCAAATTTGCTTGCCCTTAATTTGTTAATTCCAGAGATATAATTTTCCGGGAAAACCTAGGTAGATTTTCCTGGCTAACGAACTTATCCAAGCCATTTGCAAAAGAAAGGTATTCACTAAATTTAATCAAAATCGGCGCATTATTTTTTGAGTTATCGGTGTGATATATATATATATATATATATATATATATATATATATATATATATATATATATATATATATATATATATATATATATATATATTGAAACTGACCCCGGATGTGTGTTCTGGGGTGCCTAATTAGCGCTCATTTGAAGAAATTTTTTCAAAATTCAAAAGTCAGGATCTCCTCATTAGTGAATTTTTGTAAAGAAAATTCACTAAAAGTTACATTAACCAAATTTGGTAGGTAGGTTTACGGTATAAAAAGTAAACTATACACCAAAATTTGAATTTCTATGTTACAAGAAAAAAAAGTTATAATAAAATATTTTGTGCCTGATCATTTCTATGAAAATTCTCTACCATAACGCACGTGCTGCGTCCAGGCTTTTTTTAAAGAAAGCAGGCATGAAATTTCGTTACCAGTATAACCTATATAGTAGAAACATTGTACCATGTTTCATCAAAATGACTTTATTGTTTGAAAATGTACAAAAATTTTCCGAAAATATACTTGAAATGTTCCCGAAAAAACTGGTTCCTGCCCAACGAACGTTAGCTTAATAGCAAATTGCGCTATTGAATTTAAAACGTTTATCAAAACTCGCTACCATAATGCACTTGCTGCGTCCAGTAAAAATTGAAATCGGTTGGAGAAAAGAACAAGCACTTGTGAAGCCACGGGAAAGTCTACGGCTGTATTAAGTATGGAACGGTTTCACTAAGTTAGGGCAATAACACACAACCAAATGTGCTATTCAAATTACATTACATCTTAAAAGTTTTCATCTCGTCCTAATTGAATTTGTCATACAAAAACTCGCTAAAAATTCATCGGAATTACACAGTCTTATCAGATAACGGTAATCTATAAAATCTAAATCCAAGATACAACACATAAAAATCTTAAAAAAAACAAACTATAATCTATAGCAAATAGCATACATATTAATTGACGTCCCACCTTGGGCGCCAATTGTTGTGTATCGAATGTTGTGTCCCACGATTGGGCGTCAATGAATATGTATTCTATTTGCTATAGGTTATATATTTTTTTATAAGATTTTTATGTGTTGTATGTTGGGTTTAGATTTGATAGATAAATTTATATGAAAATTTGTGTATATTATGTGTCCAGATGTTATGTAAGTTTGTGTATATTATGTGTGAAGCTCAAACTTAAGGGTTCTTAGAACACTCTTCTTGCAACATTTTCTTTTCACAATTCGTATTTGTTTCACGTTCTTTGCCTAAACATTGCCGATTTTGACGTTTCAAATCGCGACTTTGACGTTTTAGGGAAAACGCCAATTTTTTTTAAGTGCCCATAACTTTTTTGTCTTTAAACTTATTAAGCTTAGAGACTTAAAGTTTGGTACGTCGTTCACTCTTTATAATATAAACACGCGTACCAAATTTGGTTGCCCTTATTTTGTTATTTCCGGAGATATCAATTTTTAGAAAGAAAACACAAAATTGTCCGGGAAAACCTGTGCCGATTTTCCTCGCTAACGAACTTATCCAAGCCACTTGCAAAAGGAAGGTACTCACCAAACTTGATCAAGATCGGCCCATTATTTTTGAGTTATCGGTGTGATATATTTATATATATATATATATATATATATATATATATATATATATATATATATATATATATATATATGTATATACCAATTTAAACTGACCCCGGATATGTGTTCTAGGGGGCCTAATTAGCGCTCATTTGAAGAATTTTTTTTTATATTCAAAAGTCGGGATCTCCTCATTTGAATTTTTTTTAAAGAAAATTCCCTACAAGTTACAGGCATTTAAAGAAAAAAAACTGGGTGCCACTGATGGGCAGATAAACGCACGAAAGTAAAGTATTTTGTGCAAATAACAAAATCCTATGTATGTTACAGACAAAGACTTAAGTTTTTTGGCACAAAAAAGTCAGGTCAGGTAAAATTACTTAAAATTCACAACATAGGGTTATTTGCACTATTTCTAGCCACATGTAAAGTCTCATTCCAGTTACTCTGATATTTACCAAAATATAGTGTTTTCAAAAAGTTTTCCCCGATTTTCCACCGGAAAAAGTTGAGTACAAAGGTTGATTAACGAACTAGACATCGGCTTTCGCTCAGACAAGATTTTTGCCAAGTTTGATTGAAATCAGTTCAGTATGTTTTGAGTTATCGCTCGGATACATACATATATATATATATATATATATATATATATATATATATATATATATATATATATATATATATATATATATATATAAATTTTAACGGACCTTGGTTTTCGGTTCTAAGGACTCTAATTCGCGCTCATCTGGAGAAATTTATACAAAAGCTTTTCATCGTGACCTCTCTATTAGCAAATTTTTCTTAATGAAAATTCGCTAATAAGACGGCGTCCAAGATCGAAACAATCGACCGGCAAATTGTCAAGTCACAATCTAATTAATTAATTCTGTAATTATCTATTTACTGACATATACTTTTAGGATATAATAAAAAAATTCCGGGGGCAGCAAATTGCCGTCTTGATAATTACCACGTAAAATTTTATATATATTTTATTAGCTGGAACCTGTAGTTCAGTGGTAGAATGCCTGCGTGATACACAGACGGCCCGGGATCGTGTCCCGCCAGATGCATGTAACATTTTGCTTTGTTGAGTGAAGATTGGAACCTGTGATGAGCACTGATAACCGACGATCGTTTCGCTAACAAGGGGAAGAGTAAACTCTCAGTTTACTCTTCCCCTTGGTAGTCACATTTTTAATTTAACACATAAATTCAATCTTAATTGCAATCACCATATTTTATCAAAATAACTTATTGTTTTAAAATGTACACAAATTTTCGAAAATAAACTTTAAATGTTTCCGAGAAAACTGATTTCCTAGCCAACAAGGTTCCTTCCTAGGTTAATAGCAAATTGAGATATTGAAATTTGAAGCATTCTATAAAAAATCGCCACCAAAACAGACTTACTGCGTCCAGATTTTTTTTCTTACAAATATGCATCATACTCCGATAAAAAATACAAAAATGCAATAATATAAGGGTGTTCGGAAAAAAAATGTAGGTATCACCAACAAGTTATGGGCCATCCTGTGATTTTTCTGAAAATTCACTACCACAACGCACTTGCTGCGTCTAGACTTTTTTTTTCAGATAAAATAATTCCACCAAATCACTAAACACATCGGAATATTCCAGCGTAGAGCACAATTGATTTTCTATATCCGCAGAGTAGACTATCAGCTAGGAAATTGATTTCAGCATTTCTCTAATCAAACCCATTCATTTATAACGAAGTTCAAAAGTAAGTTTTGGCGAGCTAATAAAATGAATTTAAGGTGAAAGAAAGTATGAAAGCTTTCAAATAGTGTTTGAAGTTTAAATTGCATTCGAAGATGAAACGCAGCTTGGCTTTTCATCGGATCGGAGATAAAGACGATCTTTCACGTTAGTAAATAGACGATAATTTATACTTTTCAATTTTATTGTGTAATAAAAAGCTTAAGAGTAATCTTTTTGACGTCTGAAGTAAAACGTCCAGAAGAGCATTAGTAGGCGTTTAGTAGTGAAAAAGAAATAAATAGTTTAACTCAAAGAGAGTATAAAAAAGTACACACATTTTCCCAAAATAAACTTAAAATGTTCCTGCAAAAACTGGTACGATTTTCCTGACCAACGAACCTCTTCAAGCTATTATTTACACACCTGCCAAGATATAATTATATTGACAAAAAGCTTGTTAATGAAAATTCCAAAATATTTACGTGAAAATTAAAAAATATCCTTCACAAAAATTCGTACTTTTTTTACAATTGGCTAAAGTAATGCTACACGCAAATTATATTTTTACGAAAGTTTGCTAAATAATATATTATAACTTATTAAAAACTAATTTTTAAATACCAGAATGTCATAAAAATTAAGTAGTAAGTGCGTTATGGAAGTGAATTTTCACAAAAATCTTTTTAATAGCAAATATGTCGGTATAACCTATATAGTAGAAACAATGTACCATATTTTATTTTCAAAAACGTATTGTTTGAAAATGTACAAACATTTTTCAAAATAAACTGAAAATGTTTCCGAGAAAACTGGTTTCCTAGCCAACAGACCTTAGGTTAATAGCAAGAGTTATTGAAATTTGAATCATTTTATGAAAAATCGCTAGCAAAACGCACCTACTGCGTCACGATTTCTTTATTACAGATATGCATCATATTTCGATAAAAAATGCAAAAATGCAATCATATAAGGGTGATCGGAAAAAATATTGGAGGTATCACCAACGACTTATTGGCCATCGTGTGATTATCCAAAAAAACAGCGCAAAGACACCCTATAATTAAGGTATACAATTTTTTCTGGTATCTTGTATAATAACAATTATATTGAGGTTTTCCGTAGAAATGCGTCACCCTGTATATATGTAAACAGATAAAAGTGCGTTATGGTAGTGAATTTTTATTAAATGTTTCAAATTTGAATAACTCAATTTTCTATAAACTTAGATCGTTTAGTTTTGGTATGTTGTAAGGTCTTTCCTATGCCAAGATATCCACCAAATTTAATTAAAATAACTTTGTAATTTTCGGAGAAAAAAAATTTTTTCGAAAGAAAATTTAAAATTTGAGTAACTCAGTTTTCTATAAACTTAAAAAGTTGAATTTTGGTACGTAGTAAGGTCTCTCCCAAGGCAACATATATAGTACATTTCATTAAAGCAGCTTTGTTATTTTCAGAGAAAAAAATTTTTTTTGAAAGAAAACTCAAAATTTTCCCGAAAAACCTTGTCCGATTTTCCTGGCTAACGATCGTCCAAGCCATTAATAAAAGAAAGGCACTTGCTGAGTTTCATTGAAATCGGTTAATTATTTTTTGAGTTATCAGACGGATACATATATATATATATATATATATATATATATATATATATATATATATATATATATATATATATATATATATATATATATATATATATATATATATATATATTGAACGGAGGAGTAACAGTCGTTACACGTTAGCGTGCTAATATTTGTATACTTTTATAAATATTCTATATATTTCGCCTGTATTCCAGGCATCCTCAGGTGCACTGAAAAATTGCATAAAAGTTAACATAACACGTAAATTATGCAACAATGAACACTTACAGCACTGTAACTAATTGAAAAACAAGCCAGAAACATTAAAACATAGAAATTCTGCCACAAAACACATTCAAAAAGCAGGAAGTGCAACAACCATTCAAAAACAACACGTAACTTTATGCGAACATTTGTACGTTAAAAAACATTCAAAGCCAGTCATGAAAAAGCATAAAAAAGAGTTAACAAGTTTAAAATATTAAAAAGGCTTTGAAAAATTCACGTGTAATAATTTGGACATCTAACCCCATTTTTATCAAATTAGACACCGACCATAGACATCAGTGATAACTGCAAACCAAGAAACAATCATTGATCATAGACTACTGTTACTCTGTTACTATATTGCTAATAGATTTTTATAAGTTATTTTCTTATTCTAAATCATAGAACCGGCCAACACAGAGGCGCCATCAGACTTATCAAATAGTAATACATAACTATATATGTTATTTAATTTTGGATATCCGATTTTGAGTTCATAGTGTCATTTTCAAGAATATGATACATTTCCAGAAATGAAAGTTTTTTTTTATATTTGTTTCTCTATCCAAAATTTTAACATTATCAAAATCTATGTTATGACCTAATGTTGACACATATGTGCCAAGGCACATCTATCAGGTCTGAGTCTGGAATCACTTCTATGTTGACTAATCCTCCTACCAACAGATTGTGAAGTCTGACCTCTATATGAAAGAGAACAGTTTTTACAGTCCAACTTATAGACCACATCAGGTTGTTTATACATTGGAACTTTGTCCTTGTTAGTGAAAAAGTTTTTGTTGGTCAGAACATTGTATTTTGCCACCTTTATGTACGTACAATCTTTGAAAAGCTTTATAAGTATGTGTGTCAGTCCACCGATGTAAGGTAACACTGCATATTTGATATTCAACCGTGGATCAGAGGTGTGCCCCCCTCCCCCCATGTGCGGATGGAGAAGGCCTATCAGCTGCTCGGTAGGGCGCAGGTTTGGATGGAACGCTGAAAAGTAGTTTTATCATCTAACCTCTCTTATGGTGAAAAATAGTTATAAGAGAGGCTACATCATGAAACTACTTTTCAGCGTTCCATCCGAACCTGCGCCCTACCGAGCTGCTGATAGGCCTTGTCTACCCGCAAATGGTGGCGGGAACTCGATTCGGCAAGCCCGTCGTGAGTTGAATTTAAAATATAGTTCGGTACGAAAAATTTTGAAAGAAAATGGTTATCACGATTATAAACTTCATAGCTTAGAACACTTGTCAGGTCAACATCAACAACGAAGAATTAATTATATTGCCTAAGTAATAATAATAATAATAATAATAATAATAATAATAATAAGGTTTATTGAGTTGTAACAAACATTTACAATTAGATACAAAAGGCTACCAAATACCTATACACAATAAAAAAATATAGAATAAACATTCAATACAACAAATCAATAAACGCGGATCTCGTACATTCTAAAGTAATCAGTTAACAATTATCTTAATAGTTATAAGACTTAGACATCTTCACAAAAGCAAACTTGCTTGTTAGCGAAAATGTCTATGCGACGTGATAAACAAACTGAAAAATACAACACAAAAAACTATCATAATATTAGTGTAGAGTATCATAAAGTGAACAATATTTGGCAGCGTTCTACAATTAATAAAAGTCAAAAACAGCAAAACCAACTCTATATGCCCACACCATACAAAACACAACACATAACAGAATTATGACTGTCAAGGAAGTAAAACCCAGAGTAATTGACAGTCAGGAGATAAAATGCCCTCCAGAAAAACAACAAACACAAACAACACCGCCTCAAGCAATGGTGTATTGTAGCGTCTGCTGTAACACCAAATTCTCCCCCCGCCGCAGCAAGCGCCGCCAAACATCCGTGGCGACTCTCCCGACAACAATCAAAAACGACCAATCAAAGCGTGTAACTTAATCCCATAATCATGATAACATAACATTTTAAAGCTGCAACCGGCCAACAATATTTAAATGAAACTTACGGAGAAAAATGGACAGGTATAAATGGACCGATACAGTTGCCGCCTAAATCACTGTACTGGACCCCATTAGACTTCTTCTTGTGGGGAGCTTTGATAAATAAATTATACAGAACACCATTTGGTAACTTGGAACATTTAAAAGAAAAAATCAGAAATGCTGGGGATCAACTATCTAGAGAAATGTTTCATAAGGCTTCAGTGCAAGAAGTAGGGCGGGGATTGGATAAGTGTTTAGAAGTAGGAGGTGGTCACATTGAAAATTTGTTGCAATGATTGGCTACATACTTTGTTTATTGCTGTGGTAAAAGTAGTAACATATAATGTGTTTTATAATGTTAAATTAATATATAACTTTTTAACGCAAACATATAGCAATTTTTTTTCTTTACATAATCTTATTATATGAAACACTCTAATCTTAGACATAACACTTAGTATCGCATTGACTACAATTATTTACAGTTTGTGACTAGCACAGAGCAGATCATTCAGTCTTTCAGTCAGACAGTTCTGGTGTTCCGTTAATTCCTTGAGGAAGGACTCTGGTATTCCGAATAGGATGAGTTTCAATAATGTAATATATAATAATGAGTCTGATATAGCAGATGCTTTTGCTGCACATTTTCAATCCTGTTATTCTGGCCATGGTTCCATTGATGTGGACTTTTGTGATGTATCTAATATACGGTCCGCACATAACTTTTCTATGCATATTTTTACAATTGAGGAAATCGAGGATAAAATTGACTCACTAGATGGCAAAAAACGAGCTGGTTTGGATGGTATTACTTCTTCATTCTTAAAAAATTGTCGACACTCTTTGAGGGGCCCTTTGTGTAGTATATTTCAAAGGTTTTTCAATGCCGGTTTTTGCCCCTCACTCTGGAAGTTGTCTACTCTGATCCCCATTCACAAATCAGGTCATAAGACACAAGTTGTCAATTATAGAAGTGTTTCAATTGAACCTGTAATACCGAAACTATTTGAATTGAATCTGTCATTGCGGATGATATTTCCAATACCTTGAAACACATTATTGTTGGAGAGTAGCATGGTTTCTGTAGTGGAAGGTCAACGGTCACTAATCTCGCCATTTTGCAACCTTACGTGACGGATGCATTGGAGGCTGGTAAACAAGTTGATGTTGTATACACTGATGTATCAAAGGCTTTTGACAGTGTGTGTCATACCCTTCTTTTGCAAAAATTGTTTGCAATGGGCATCTGTGGTTGTTATCTTTCGTTGATTCGATCCTACCTATCTGACAGAAAGCAATTGTTAGCATTGGTGGTGCTCTATTAGATGAAGTCCTCGTCTTGTCTGGGGTACCACAGGGATCACATAGAGGTCCCGTTCCCTTCAATCATTTTATTAATGTTGTTGTGAGTTGTTTTGAGTCATCGAAATATTTATTGTATGCAGATGACTTGAAGTTTTTTTTCTGAAGTTGTCCATAATGTCTTTGCAACATGATCTCGACAACTTAACTCGCTGGTGCAGTTCAAACTTGTCGCTTAATGTGGGTAAATGTAAGGTTGTGAGCTAGTTTAGGGGTCAGAATCGGATTGTTCATAGCTATACCATTTATAACACGGTGTTGGACGTTGTCACTTCAGTTGCAGATCTTGGTGTAATTTAAAAAAATGATTTGTCATTTAATCTGCATATTGATGCTGTGGTTATGAAATGTTGCAGACTTTTGGGGTTTGTTAAAAGACACACTAAACATATGACTGACACAAGGGCAATCACTAGTTTGTATATATCCTTGGTGCGAAGTAATATTGAGTACTGTTGTGTTGTATGGTTTCCATCCTATGCTTGACAGATTAATCGTATTGAAAGGATACAAAACAAATTTGTTAGGTACTTTCTTTATAAGCATCACTTTCCATGCCAAAATATTGGGTATGATGTCAGATTGCTTTTTTGTGGTATGGTCAGTCTCAAAGCGTGACATGAGTATCTTTCATTGATGTTTATATATAAGTTAATTAATGGTCACATTGACTGTAATGATCTGCTCGAGTTGGTCCTTTTCCATGTTTCACCACGCTCAACTCGCCAACAGCAACTTTTTTTTGAGCGAACACGCAAGACCAACTATGGATGTAACAGTTTCATGGACAGATTGTTGCATAATTATAATGCTGATTTTTCTAATTGTGATATCTTTTATATTGCTATGTCTAGGATGAAAACTGTCTTAAGACAGTGATTTTGTTACTTTGAGTTATTTTTTTTGTTTTATTTTTAAGTACCATTTGGAATTGTTTAATTCTGTAGGTGCAAATTTGGATAAATAAATAAATAAATAAATAAATAAATAAATAATTTGTCCAGAAAAAATAGTTATTTTTATATCTGCCAAAATATGGGTATATTTCTGGGAAAAAATTCCATGACGTCATTACTTCAGTTTCCAAATATCCAAAAATATGCAAATTTGGTTTAAAATGGACCCTTACTCAATCGCATTTAAGAACTTTTTCAGATTTTTTTATATCGCTTTTCCTTTCCTTAAAATAGAGCTAGGACATAGAGTTTCCCTCACCCTGTACTCAGCAAGTTATTGGAAAAATTTACATATCTAATATGGTAGTTGATATTATCAGTGGATATAAACACGTAAACATATACAGTGTGGAACAGCCAAATGGAATAAATTCGATAACGGATAAATGAGGACGTGTTGGGAAAAACGCTTGGACACGTCGATTTGTATTTTTAACTGCGCATCTTTTTCAAGAAAAAAAAATTATATAGGGTGCGTCATGTGACAGTGGCCAATACCAACTTTCTTATTTTAAATACAAGCCCCTGTATATTATTAATTTTTTGGATTCTTCAGAAAATTCTAGACATAATTCATGTACAATGTCCTATACCTATCTTCAACTGTTTCGGAAATATTAAGTATTTTCAGATTTATTACAAAAATTAACATTAAAAATAGAAAATTATTTTATTTCACAAATTCGCTACATTGCATTCAATACTTATTTCCCATTCAGCTCTTGATAATGAGAAAGTAAACAAAAACCATTCCTGCGTTTCTTTTTACTGATATGAAATGAAACAAAAACAAAAACAGTTTTCTTTCTGTTCGTATAAAACTCGTAGCCTTAGCAACTTGTTGTCTGCCTGCATGACAGTAGTGATTAGTGTCAGTGCTATTGTCGTTTGAATTTCGTTAACTGTACGTAATAATATCAGAAAAATGGTTCATTTAACAGAAATGCACAAAATAACCATTCTACAAATGATTGGTTATGGAGATAACACACGGACACAGATGGAAGTGTCTCGCTTATTTCACGAAAAATTTCCAAATTTGCCGCCTGTATCCCAAGGAACAATTAGCAAAATAGAAAAGCAGTTTCGCGAGCTTGGTCATGTGAGACAGATAAAAAAAGTAGCTGCCAATGCAGTAAGTGATGATACGAAATTGGATATTACGCTTGAGTTTCAAGAAAACCCACATACTTCTGGTCGACAAGCAGCCCAACTATTCAACGTTAGCCACACAGCAATTTTTCGA
Source organism: Tillus elongatus (assembly GCA_964006375.1). Taxonomy (NCBI): domain Eukaryota; kingdom Metazoa; phylum Arthropoda; class Insecta; order Coleoptera; family Cleridae; genus Tillus; species Tillus elongatus. The sequence continues at coordinate 14,128,160 of OZ023270.1, read as the reverse complement.
ACATTAAAGGAAAGTAAAATGCATCCCTATAAAATGATACCAACTCAGGAGCTCATGGAGGACGATTTCGATAGGAGAACGTATTTTTGTGAACAAATGATGGCAATGTTAGATAACAATGTGATCCAATTAGAAGATGTTTTGTTTTCTGATGAGAGCACATTTACACTTCACGGTCATGTTAATCGTCAAAATTGCCGCTATTGGTCTAATGAGAATCCTCATTGGATGAGACAGGAACATACGCAATATCCTGAAAAAGTTAATGTTTGGGCAGGAATTGTTGGAAATCATATCGTAGGTCCCTTTTTCATTGATGGCAACTTGAATGGGGATAAATATTTAGAACTGCTCCAAAATAATGTCGTGCCAACTTTGACAAACTTATATCCAGATCCAGCAAACCCACAAGTTCCTGCCAATAAAATATGGTTTCAGCAAGATGGAGCACCGCCCCATTACCAAATCAATGTCCGGCAGTACCTGAACCAAATTTTTCCAAATCGGTGGATAGGGAGGCGCGGATCGATAGAATGGCCAGCACGATCTCCTGATCTGTCGCTATTAGACTACTTTTTGTGGGGATATGTCAAAAGTATTGTATACAAAACTAAGCCCCTCAACTTAGATGACTTAAAAAGACGAATCACGCTTGCGATTAGATCAGTCACGCCTGAGATGTTGAGTAATGTTAGAAGACATTTCTATACCAGATTAGCATGTTGCCAAGATGTTCGTGGCGAGCATTTTGAACATTTACTACATTGACATTAATTTTTTTTTGTTTTTTTAAATTATTAAGAAATAATCAGTATTTCTTATTAGAATTTGTGAAATAAAATAATTTTCTATTTTTAATGTTAATTTTTGTAATAAATCTGAAAATACTTAATATTTCCGAAACAGTTGAAGATAGGTATAGAACATTGTACATGAATTATGTCTAGAATTTTCTGAAGAATCCAAAAAATTAATAATATACAGGGGCTTGTATTTAAAATAAGAAAGTTGGTATTGGCCACTGTCACATGACGCACCCTATATAATTTTTTTTTCTTGAAAAAGATGCGCAGTTAAAAATACAAATCGACGTGTCCAAGCGTTTTTCCCAACACGCCCTTATTTATCCGTTATCGAATTTATTCCATTTGGCTGTTCCACACTGTATATCAGAGCCTAATGTTTGCCGACTCATATCAACAGGTGCGGGGGTGTAAAGTCACTAACCGCAAACTATTCTGATAAGACCTTATCAGTGTACTGTGGTCACGTTCTTATTATAATATGTGCTATCGGCTTGCTTAAACAATATTACATGTGTATGAATTTGTTTATTAAGAATCGTTAGTTCTGATCTTGTTACACGCCTTTTTAACAGCTAACTAACATAAACGAATACGTGCGTGAACGTGTTATGTAACACACGTACATATTTTACTCTGCGAAATTATGAATCTGTGGTGGCCACTAAGAAAAACGCTTCGCAGGAGCGAATTCCCTACGCATTTTTTACATCTAACTGTCATTATAGTGAAAATTTTCTTTAAAAAAATTCACTAATGAGGAGATAGCGACTTTTGAATTTTGAAAAAAAAATTGTTCAAATGAGCGCGAACTAGGCCCACTAGAACCCATATCCGGGGGCTCAGTTTCGATTGCTATATATCTGATACATATATATATATATATATATATATATATATATATATATATATATATATATATATATATATATATATATATATATATAAGTCTATGTTCAAATGATTATCAATTAAAAGAGTAAAATTAATAAAAAGTCAATTGAAAATATATTAACGAAATTTTTAACACTCTGAATTAAGAAAAAAAATATACAAATAAGTTACATCAAAACAAAAATGGTAGCCCAATTTTAGAACTCTACCCATGAGATAAGAGAAAAATTTACAGATACAGCGGTAAGTAGTAGTAGTAGTAGCAGTGGTGGGGAGGCCAACGCCAAGCAAGTAGGCCACCATGCGCCCTTTTTGCCAACCCCAGCAACCATGCTCTACTCCTCCTTGGTTCCGTCGTCAAACCGCCTCAACCTCGAGATGAAGGCCGTGACGGTCTTCAATTGGACGGTACTTACCCGATTCCTCTGTAGAGTCCTCGATCCAAACAATTCTGCTCGATGACTTCCAAAAGCCTCGCATTCGCAGAGGTAGTGGTAGGACGTTTTCTCATCCTCGCTGCATTCCTGGGTAATGGGATCCCTCTCTACGCCTATCAATGTGAGGTGTCTTCTAAAGCGCGCAGTGGCCTGTGAGCACCCCAAGCATGCGGCGAAGCGTAGGTCGACTCCTTCCGAGTAGGCAGACAGCTTTATCTCTGTCCGGCCCCTCCACAAAGTCCCTCGCCTGCCTGCAGCCACCAACCGACCCCCAGTGCCTCTTCATTGCTTCCTCGGTCCACCTGTCTAAGGCGACGGAGACCGACTTCCTACTTATACCTATGGCCGGCTCCGGGCCACAGAACGGCCGCCGGAAACCAAGCCTTGCGAGATTATTCGCGACCTCATTCCCCGCCACGCCACAGTGTCCCGGAACCCACGCTAGTTTTACCTCCTTTGTCCTGGCTAGCCCTCTGAGGGCGTCAGCGCACTCCTGAACCAGTGAGACCTGATGATTCTAACCCGCGCAGACTGCCCGGAGGACTGCCTGGCTGTCCGAGCAGATGTACACACATTTCTCGGGACTCCTTTTCACATCCTATCTGTTGGCCACAGACAGGATAGCGTACACCTCTGTTTCGAATTTTGTAGTATATAGCTCTCGCACGCCCCCAGGCTCTCGATCTATATTCCTTCCCCGGAGGATTGTTGGTCCTCCAGCCGCGATCCGTCGGTGAACCAGACCAGGCTTGCGGGCTGGAATTCAACATCATTTTCCCTCCACTGATCCCTACTGGGGATCCTGAGGGTGTATGGCCTAGTCAACCTAATATCATCCTCGGCATCCCGCACCTTTATGGTGGAAATCGAAATTTCCTTTTCCACCTCCTTGGAAATTCTTGCATGCCCTATTACTGCTCCCTCTCGGCACCAGTTTCCTGCGTCTCGCATTCTGAGATGCGACGCCATCGCCTCCCTCCTGACACATATGGGAAGCGGTGGCAACATCAACAGGACCTCTAGCGCGGCTGAGGGTGTCGTCCTCATAGCGCCTGTGATATCCAAGATTGCCAGCCTTTGGAGTTTGGCCAGCTTCCTGCTGGTAGTTTGGTTCACACCGCACCATCAGACCAACGCCCCATAGAGGATTTTCGGCCTGACGATCGCAGTGTAGATCCAGTGAAGGATCCGATGGTTAAGTCCCCAGGTTCTCCATATCACTTGACGCAGTTGCCAGATGGTCGTTACTCCCTTGCTTACAACCCGTTCTATTAGCGACCCCCATGTTAGTTTGGAGTCCAGGATCACTCCCAGATATTTGACCTCTCGCCCTAAAGCTAAAGGCTTTCCAAACATCACGCGCGCCCCAAACCCCTCTACCTTGCTCTTCTTGGTAAATAGGATCATCTCCGTCCTCGCCGGGTTTACGGAGAGTTCCAGCTCACCACACCACCTTTCGATTATACCACAGGCAGCTTGCACGCACTCACAGACGACGCCGAGGAATTTGCTGGTGACTAAGACCAGCCCATCCTCAGCGTACGCCTGGGCGTAGAAGCCGTTCTCGGAGAGCCGCTCCAAGAGCATGACCAGACACAATAGATAGGGCGAAAGGCAGCTGCCATGAGAGGAGCTGCCCGTCACTCCGACGTCCAGCCCCCCAAGGTCAGCTAAACTCTCCTGTCTTCCAGCATGCTCGCCACTCAGCTTATTAGGGACCTCGGCGTTACCCTTTCCTGTAGGGCGGTACAAACCGTATCCGTCCTTGCCTTATCAAAGGCCCGCTCCACATCGAAGAACACAGCTAATGTGCTCTCCCCGTAGTGTAGGGCCCTTTCCACCTTCCGCGTCACAGCATGGAGCGCCGTTTACGTCCACTTCCCCCGCTGGTACGCGTGCTGACCTTTATGGAAGGGGTGATCCTTTAGGAACTCTCCCAACATAAACCTATCTACTATCTTTTCTAATGCCTTAAGCAGTAATGATGTAAGGCTGATTAGCCTGTACGCCTTGGCCAGCGTATAGTCCTCCCTTCCCGGCTTGGGAATGAAGACCCCCCTAACCCGGCGCCAGGCCTTTGGGACGTAGCCCCACGCCAGGCTGGCTTGGAATAACTCCCTTATGTTGGGAAGCACTGTATCCAGGCCCCTCTGGAGCAGTGCCGGAAATATCCCATCGAAGCCAGCGGACTTGAAAGGAGCGAACTCGCCCACCGCCCAGGCTATAGAGCCATCCGTAACCACCCCCTCCGCCAGCTGCCAGTCCGCATTCGGGACCGTCCACCGGCCCAGGTCGGCAGCCCCTGTGACGGCTCCACCGCACGTGAGGTGAACTTCGGCGAGATGACGCAGGGTCTCCTCACCGGTGCTTGTCCAGCTCCCGTCCGGTTTCCTTAAGGATTACTGCCTAACTCCTGTTTGAGTACCGTTACCAGCCTGGCTGCGTCAGGCAGCGAATTGACTTCCCCGCAGTACGCGCTCCAACTGGCGCGGTAAGTAAACAAATATTGGCATAATTTCATTTTCATCAATGTTAATACTTTAAATAAAGAGGAAAACCCATAATAACTGAAATTCTCATGCTCAACAATTAAAAAGTGCTAAAGATACCATAGCAATATATATAAACATATAAAAATTTAGGGGGCTTATTTCGCGGTCATTTTAAGAACTTTTTTCAAAATTCAAAGTTCGAGATCTCCTCGTTAGTGATTTTTTTAAAGAAAATTCAGTAATATACATAAAACAAAAGATTTACCAGGATCTGTTACGTGATGAAACTCAAAAAGATCATAAATGCCACTAGCTCAATTAACTAGTCACATCATCATACGACAGTGTTTTGTTTCTTTTGCCTTTTGTTTCCAGAGGCAGAGATGAATCTATGATGAGTTGAGGGAATGTGCCAGTGTAGAATGAAAGGACAGTGAGCGTAAAACTTAACAAGGGATAGACAGGTGTAACACATGTCTGTTGATACTGGAGGAATGTAATGGAAAATCGTAATCCAAAGACATACTAAAAGCTTCCTCAGAAGGATTTATTACAAAAATATCTCTAAACATTTTACCGTCATCCTTCTAGTTGGCATATGGGGTATAAATGTTATTATATTTTTATGTTAGGATATTAGATATGGCAGCAGTTACTAAAATGCTTCTAGAAAGTTTTATAGGTCCAGTAGCTCACTGAAACTGCTGTTATGAGAAATCAGTTTTCATATAGGTATCGCTTTCTAAACAAATAAGTACACTTTAAAGAACTCAATTAATCACAATACAGTTTTCAGACCTGACGACCGTTTCCCTAAGAAACTTAACGTCAGCCGAGAGATAAAAGAATCTGGACGCAGCAAGTGCGTTATAGCATTGTAATCAGAAAAAATCTCTGGACGGAGCAAGTGCGTTATGGTAGCGAATTTTCTTTAAAATATGTTTAATAGCAAATGTCTTTCTTTGATGAAAGCAGGCATCAAACTTGGTTGCCCATATAGTAGAAACAATGTACCATATTTCATCGAAATAAATTTATTGTTTGAAAATATATAAACATTTTTCAAAAGTATAGATGCAGCAAATGTGTTATGGAAGTGAATTTCCATAAAAATGTTTTTAACAGCAAATGCGAGCAGGCATCAATCTGATTACCTGTATAGCCTGTGTGGTAGAAACAATGTACTATATTTTATCAAAATTACTTATGGTTTAAAAATGTACAAACATTTTCCAAAAATAAACTTAAATGTTGGTTTTCTAACCAACAAAGCTTACGTTAATAGCAAATTGAGTTATTGAAATTTGAAGGATTTAATGAAAATTCGGTAAATTTGTAGATTAGCTCCCGAACGCTTTTCAAAAAATTGTTTTCTGAAACATTACTAGGACCCCACCTGGATGCACAAACCACAAGAAAAATTTATTGTTCACACCCCCCCAAGGAAGTTATGGGACTGGGAGTGAATAGGGGTGCTGTGCGGGGTAGGCAGAGTTTAAGGGGATATGGCTTCAAGATGTGAAAAAGACAGCTTTCAAGCCTGTTTTATTCGAATTTTCTGCTCATATTTCCTTTTTACTACCTACCCCGCCCAGCACCGCAATTCACTCCTGGTCCCGTAACTTCCTTGGGGGGTGTGAACAAGAAATTTTTCTTGGGTTTTGTGGATTCAGGGGGGACTCTAGGCAGGTTTCTGAAAACAGTTTTTTGAAAAGCGTTCGGGAACTAATCTGCAAATTTACCGAAAAATTGCTACCAAAACGCACTTACTTCGTCCAGATTTTTTTCTTATAAAAGCATCATATTTCGATAAAAAATGCAAAAATGCATTAATAAATTTATTCTACAAAGATTAGCTAAAAAAAAATTATACACCCCTACTCACTCCAGATCCCGTAACTTTCTTGGGGAATGTGAACAAGAATTTTTTCTTGGGGTTTGTGGATCCAGGAGGGGGCCTAGGCAGGTTTATAAAAACAGTGTTTTGAAAAGCGTTCGGGAGCTAAACTGCAAATTTACCGAAAATTCGCTACCAAAACGCACTTACTGCGTCTAGATCTTTTTCCTACAAACGCATCATATTTCGATACAAAATTCAAAAATGCATTAACGAATTTGTTCTACGAAAATTAGCCAAAAAAATTATACACCCCTACTCACTCCTGTTCCCGTAACTTCCTTGGGGAGTGTAAACAAGATTTTTTTTGGAGGAATAAGGGTGCTGTGCGGGGTAGGCAGGGTTTAAGGGGAATATGGCTTCAAGATGTGAAAAAGACAACTTTCAAGCCCGTTTTATTCGAATTTTCTGCTCATATTTGCTTTTTACTACCTACCCCGCCCAGCACCCCTATTCACTCCTGGTCCCGTAACTTCCTTGGGGGGTGTGAACAAGAAATTTTTCTTGGGTTTTGTTGATTCAGGGGGGACTCTAGGCAGGTTTCTGTAAACAACGCTACCAAAACGCACTTACTTCGTCCAGACTTTTTTCTTATAAACGCACCATATTTCCATAGAAAATGCAAAAATGCGTTAACAAATTTGTTCTACGAAAATTAGCTGAAAAAGATTATAGACCGTGAAACCATAAACTTCACTAAACCTACAAATAAATATCCAAAAAAACATCAACTTAACTAAACTGACAGCCAAATCATCAGAGAAAGGATCTATTTGAAATGAATATTCTGTAAATATTTTAGTAAAATGCAGGGCAATGATGGTTGAGTCTTAAACTTAAGGGTTTGCAGAACACTCTTCTTGCAACATTTTCTTTTCACAATCGGTATTTGTTTCACATTCATTGCCAATTTTGACGTTTAAAGTTGCGACGTTTTGAGGAAAACTTCAAAATTTGTTTCTTTAACTGCCCATAACTTCCTTGTCTTTAAAGCTAGAAACTCAAATTTTGGTATAGAGTTCACTCTTTATAGTACAAACACGCGTACCAAATGGTTGCCCTTACTTTGTTACTTACGAAGATATGAATTTTTTTAGAAAGAAAATACAAAATTTTCCAGGAAAACCTGGTCCGATTTTTTTGGGTAACGAACTTATCCAAGCCACTTGCAAAAGGAAGGTACTCACCATTTGATCTATATATATATATATATATATATATATATATATATATATATATATATATATATATATATATATATATATATAAACACAGATCTCCTCATTAGCGAATTAAAAAAATAAAGACCCAGCTAAAATTCAAAAATCCAATATGGCGCGCATAAGAAAATTTAAAGTTAAGTAATGTAACGCTTGTATCAAGAACGCCTTGGAAAATATGATGACAGATTTAGACTGCCCATAAAAAAGTGTTCTAACAATATCATAGTTAAAAAAGTCTGGACGCAGCAAATGCGTTATGGTAGTGAATTTTTATTAAAATGTTTTTAATAGCAAATATTCCTTTGTTTTTACAGAAAGCCGACGTGACATTTGGTTACCAGTTTAACCTAGATAGTAAAAACAATATACCATATTTCATCAAAATAACTCTATTATTTGAATATGTAAAAAAAAATCGAAAATAAACTCAAAATGTTCCCGAAAAAACTGGTTCCTACCCAACGAATGTTAAGCTAATAGCAAATTGAGCTATTGAAATTTGAAACATAATGAAAACTTGCCACCATAACGCACTTGCTGCATTCTGAGTTTCTTTTCTTACAAACATGCATTATATTTTGATGGAAAATGCCAAAATTTAATAATATAAAGTGTGTTTGATTTAAAAAAAAATAGAAGATTTGCATTACCAACAACTTATGGGCCACCTATGATTATAAAACTCGTTTTATAGGATGCAGCTCAAGACAGCCTATAATTAACGTGTACAATATTCTCGTGTCTTGTATAATAACAGATATATTGAGCTTTACCGTAAAAATGTTTCACCCTGTATATATAAAACAGATAAAAACTGAAACTAACCCCGGATGTGGGTCCTACGGACCCTAGTTAGCGCTCATTTGAAGAAATCTTTACAAAATTCAAAAGTAACTTTTTGCCTTTAAAACTACAGATCTAAATTTTGGCAGGTAATTTACTTGTTATGATCTCGCGTACTAAATTTGGTTGCGATAACTTTGTTATTTCCGGGAATATAAAAATTGTACGAAATAAAACACAAAATTTGGCAATTTGAGTGGCGAAACGTATTTGGAGTTACTGGAATATATCGTTTACCCTCTACTAATGGACATTGTCGAAAATGATGATCGCTATCAATACAATCAATTTGTGTTTCAACAAGATGGAGCTTCTCCGTATTTTTCACAACGTGTTAGGGAGTTTTTGAACAGAGAGTTTCCAGGACAATGGATTTGGCGTAGAGATGCTATTGAGTATCCCCCTAGATCACCGGATTTGACTCTTTTAGACTTCTTTCTATGGGGTCATTTAAAGAGTAGAATTTACGCAACAGAGCCAGAGTCTCTGAAAGAATTACGACGACGCATTGTTGAAGAATGCCGTCTAATAACCACAAATGCTCCAGAATCTCAGAGCTCGTTTTGAACAAGATTTGTACTTTTGTATGGAAGCTGGTGGTCAACAATTTGAACACTTACTTAACCAAATAAACATTTTTAAACGTTTGGTTATGTTTTTTAGTTTTTTTTAACGAAAAATTGACTAATTAGTGCATTTCTTATCACAATGAATGAAATACGTTCTTGCAACTCCAACTGTGAATAATTTTTAAACGAGTTGATAAAAATTCCAAAAAAAATTGTGTGCTGAATTCAGAAAAGAAAGAGCTTTCAAATGATGTAACACTCGACCTATGTTCCCTATTTAAAATATCACCACCCTTAAGGGGTTGATGTGACAAGTTGAGTTTTATGTCTAAACATGTCCCCATCAATATTAAAACTGGCGTGTTTCAGCGTTTTTTTTTAATCTCTGGACGCAAATCGGTCTCTTTCGTTTTCAATGCGCCAGCCTGTATGGTACAGCACAGTGTTGATTCTTTTCATTTCTTTTCATTCCCTACTCATTTCTTTTCATTCCTTATCTGGCGAAAGAAATTAACGCATCACCATAAATTTATCATCATTTTGAGGTCAAAATTTTCGGAACCAATCGTCCAATTTTGGTGATCTTTTTTTGTGTTGTACAAATACTCTTCTATAATTTTACTACGCCATTGATTCTTTCAGAAGTTCATGTTTCTCTTACATACGGGGTGTTATTCTGATACTGGATTTTTCGATTGTTTTTAAACACCCTGTGAATAATAGTTGCATTACTAACAAATCCCAATCAGACTCAAACATTAGCCTCTTTAGTTCTTAACATTCCCTTTTTTGATTCACCTTCTTATCTCTTTGGTTAAATGAGATACACATTTTTATAACACTGAATGTTTTCAATTACTTTTTATTGATAACTCGACAAATTAACAACAGTTAACATACTCAACACTTAACATTAACAACACCTAACTAATATTCAATGTTCCCTCCTATTGCACGAATCCCTGCCTCACATCGACGCCTCATACTGAAAATTAAGTTCCTAATTTCACCTTGGTCAATATTTTCCCAAATTTGCTGCAGACTCTGCCCAAGCTTTAGTTGATTAATTGTATGACGAGTAAGTTCTCTCAACCGTTTGCCCATAATGTCCCAGAGATGTTCTAGTGGATTAAGATCCGAACTTCTGGCTAGCCATCGCATTCTGGGAATATTAAATTCGGCAAGATATTGTTGTACAATTCTGGCACTATGCGGTCTAGCATTATCATGCATGAAAATAAAATTGTCCTCTACAAAAGGCGCAAAAGGCATTACATGAGGTTCTAAAATGTTTTCAATGTAACAGGCTGCCGTGATATTTCCTCTTGGTATCACCACCAACTCCGTACGAGCCTCTGCAGTGATGCCTCCCCACACCATAATAGAGCCTCCACCAAACATAACTGTTTGAACAATGTTATATTGTGCATAACGTTCACCTGGCCGTCTATGCGCACGCGCCCGTCGATCATTGTTATAGAGGCAAAATCTGGACGCGTCACTGGACATAATCGGTCTCTAACCAGTTAACGTGTCCTTGAGCAAATGTTAATCTGGCTCTGCGATGCTCTGCGTTAAATTAAGGGCCCGTTGCAGGTCTTATGGGTCTTAATTAAAACCACGCAGCCGCTTTCGTATGGTAAAACAACTTACACGAACAGTGGGCTTCTGTTCCGGCATCTTTTGTAGCCTTGGAGCCGTAATAAACCGTTCCCTTAACGTTTGCAGCAACAAAATCGATCTTCGACATTATTTTCGGCTCGTCTTCTCCCCTGCCCTGGTCTTCTCACGTGCTCTTGAGTCTCACGGTCCCGCCGCAAGATTCAGGATACGGTCGATTGATTAAGGCCAAGACGTTGAGCGATGTAACGCGAATATTGACATTCATGATGCAATATTGCACTTACTGTTAATCTAGGTGAATATAAGATCCGCTTTTACACGTGTTGCCATCTTGTTGCGGAACCAAGTAGTATGTTGTCACGGCAGCTCCAAATAACACATAATGTTAAAAAATGGAGACTGCATACAACCAACTAACAATTTAGTAAATTGTCAGCCCTGGCCCATTCCTTCCCCAATAAAGGGCAAAGTATGTAAGGCTAGATGTATTCTTACTACAATTAGAACCGCAGACCGGTTTCGCTCTAATTAGAGCTCGTCAGTACGGCATACTAATTGCAGCGAGAACACACCTATAAAGTAATACAGATATGGTAGCCAGCCTAGCAAAACTAGGTGAGATGTAAGACCCGCTTTTACACGTGTCGCCATCTCGTTGAACTGCCGTGACAACATACTACTTTTTCCGAAAGTTTTACTATTGTTACCTCTCCATTGTTGAATTTTCTTAATGAAAATTTACTAAAATAAGGCACCATTGAAAAGAGATGTGAAATGAAATGAATGAAAAGCTCTAAAATGATGTGATACTTGACCATCCTTGTCATCTAATATTTTAGGGATGGCTCGCACCACACAGGGTTAGTGTTGTGAGGTTGAAAAAAACTCTGGACACAGCAAGTGCGTTACGGTAGTGAATTTTTATTAAATGCTTCAAGTTTAAATAACTCAATTTTCTATAAACTTAGAGAGTTTAATTTTAATACGTAGTAAGGTCTTTCCCAAGGCAAGATATCCACAAAATTTAATTAAAATAACTTTGTAATTTTCGGAGAAAAAAATTTTTTGGAAAGAAAATTTAAAATTTGAATAAATCAATTTTCTCTAAACTTAAAAAGTTAAATTTTGCTGCGTAAGATCTCTCCTGAGGCAACATATATAGTAAATTTCATTAAAACAGCTTTGTTACTTTCGCAGAAAAAAAAATTTCGAAAGAAAACTCAAAATTTTCCCAGGAAACCCCGTCCGATTTTTCTGGATAACGAACTCATCCAAGCCATTAATAAAAGGAAGGCACTTGCCAAGTTTCATCGAAATCGGTTAATTATTTTTTGAGTTATGAGACGGATATATAAATATATATATATATATATATATATATATATATATATATATATATATATATATATATATATATATATATATATATATATATATATATATATATATATATATATATAAACATATAAAAATTAAATCTATTTACAAATGAACTTTAATAAGATATTATGCTGTGACAATACCTCTCTCAAGCAGTGGCGATTTCTCCTAGTGAGCTAGGTGTGCGCCGCACACCCTAAAATATAATCAAAATGTGCACATGTTTTATTTCTTTTTCCCTTAGTCTTAATACACTACATATTTTATGACAATCGATTTAATTTACTTATTTGATTTCATAAATAGTCGGTTAATAGTGACTTAAAATGAAGTAGATACCACGTCTTGTAACATATTCAGAGAATATAAGTAGATTAATAGCAACTGGGAATGAATTCGGTCAGTCCCCGACCCACGTGTTTAAAATAGTGAGGAAAATACAATTGATTTTAACACTGCAGTGAGCTATAGAAATTTGATTAACTCAGTTTTATATAATCTTAGAAAGTTTAATTTTGGTAGGTAGTAAGGTATTTCCTAGGACAAGATATCCACCAAATTTCATTAAAATAACTTTGTAATTTTTGGAGAAAAAAAATAGTTTTAAAAGAAAATTTAAAATTTGAATAACTCAATTTTCTATAAACTGATAAAGTTGAATTTTGGTACTTAGTAAGTCCTCTCCCAAGGCAACATATATAGTAAATTTCATTAAAACAGCTTTGTTATTTTCGGGGAAACAATTTTTTTTTAAAGAAAACTCAATTTTCCCGAAAAAAACCGTCTGATTTTCCTGCCTAACGAACTTATCCAAGCCATTAATAAAAGAAAGGCACTTGACGAGTTTCAATGAAATCGGTTAATTATTTTTTGAGTTATCAGACGGATACATATATATATATATATATATATATATATATATATATATATATATATATATATATATATATATATATATATATATATATATATATATATATATATATATATATATATATATATATATATATATATATATATATATATATATATATATATATATATATATATATATATATATATATATATATATATATATATATATATATAAATTGAAAAACTGACCCGGATATGGGTTCTAGGGGTCCTAAATCGCGCTCATTTGAAAAAATTTTTGCAAAGTCTCACCATCGATACCTCTCTATTAGTGAATTTTTTTAAATAAAAATTCACTAATAAGCCTAAAAACATTCTCCCTTGAGTAATTTTCAGCAAAGTCACGATAAGTGTCCTAAAACGTCCCAGTTTCGTTGTCAAGTGGCCAACCTGTATATAACATTCGTAATATCGGTTACAGAGAAGAAAATAAGCTAATGTGAAGTGAAAGAAAAAGTGTTTACGTCTGTATTTATTGTGGAACGTTTCGACGAAGTTAGGGCAACAATTAATGAAACAATATTCAGCTAGTTATCTCAAAAATTAAATTTTAAGCAGTGAACAAATCTGTTTTCTAAATTTGGTTGTAAAATTCCTCTTAAAAGCATATTTTGCAAGGGAATCCGACTGTATATCCCAGAATATAAGCATCTGCGATTACTGAATATAATGCCTCAAGCTCAAGATAATTGAATATGGTCAAAACTCAACCCCGACAAAATGAAAATTAGATGTTACATAATTGCTAACTTATTTTCCCTCTTTCTTACCGTTCTTAATTGTTCGCTCGTTTTCTCTTTTAACATGAAACAATCCTTTCGATTAAGTTCTGTACTAACAAAAGGGCAAATTGCTTGTAATGCTAACCAAAATCCCTTTACAGATAATACCATGCCGAACTTTAATGTTCCTGGTTATACTAAAAATTTAATAATGTCTAATCTTTTAACATTTGCGTTTTCCTCTATTGAATTTAGTTCAAACTTTGAAAGAGTTGTAGCAAAATATAAATAGCAAAATGAATTAAAGTGTGGTTTATATATTACAGAAATCTAACAAGGACACAAAAATAACCATTAGCAAGAATAAAACCACGACATAAAGGTCAAGACAAGGTGTACCGAATCCAGAGTGACAATAATTTGAGTAATAACATTAAATTTTAGCTTTAAAACATTAGGGGAGAGTGCTCCACAGTGAAACAGTTTTCTAATTTACATATAAAAAAAAAGACTGACCCTAAAAATGTGAATTGGGCCAATAAATTGGACAAGTATACATTTAACTTGAATACAGATCATAAAAAATTAAAGTAAATACCATTTTTCTTTAAAAATGTTTTTTTTTAAATAATCTTTTTTTTTTGTCACTGTGGAACCTATGTGAGGTACAACATTGAAAAATAGGAAACATTTAAGTTTTATTCGTGACAAACATACAATTAGCATTCTAGAATGAAATACAAATGAAAATAAACAAAATTAAACTAGAATTAATCAGTCCAGATATAAAAAAACTCTGGGCGCAGCAAGTGCATTATGGAAGTGAATTTTCATTAAAATGTTTTTAATTACAAATATATCGCTCTAATGCGAGCAGGCATCAATTTGGTTACCGGTATAACCTATATAGTAGGAACAATGTAACATATTTTATCAAAATAATTATTTGAAAATGTACACAAATTTTCCGAAAATAAACTTTAAATGTTTCCGAGAAAACTGGTCTCCTAGCCAATGAACCTGAGGTTAATAGCAAATTGAGTTAATGAAATTTAAAACATTTAATGAAAATTCGCAACCAAAACGCCCTTGCTGCGTTCAAACAAAAATTTTCCGAAAATAAAGTTAAATGTTGGTTTCCTAACCAACAAAACTTACGTTAATAGCAAATTGAGTTATTGAAATTTGGAGGATTTAATGAAAATTTTCTACCAAAACGCACTTACTGCGTCCAGATTTTTTTCTTACAAACATGCATCATATTTCGATAAAAAATGCTAAAATGCAGTAACGAATTTGTTCTACGAAAATTAGCTAAAAATTATAGATCGTTAAACCATAAGCTTCACTAAACCTACAGCGAAAGCATCAGAGAAAGGGCCTACTTGAAATGAATTTTATGTAAATATTTTAGTAAAATGAAGGGCAATGACGGTTGAATCTGAAACCTAAGGGTTCGCAGAACATTCTTCTTGCAACATTTTCTTTTTACAATCAGTATTTGTTTCAAGTTCTTTGCCTAAACAGTGCCAATTTTGACATTTTAATTTGTGAGTTTGACGTTTCTCCAAAATTTGTTTCTTTAGCTGCCCGTAACTTAGAGACCTAAATTATGGCACATCACTCTTTATAATACAAATACGCGTACCAAATTTGGTTGTCCTCACTTTGTTGCTTCCGGAGATATGAATTTTTTAGTAAGAAAACACAAAATTTTTTGGGAAAACCTGGTCCGATTTTCCTGGATAACGAACTTATCCAATCCACTTGCAAAAGGAAGATACTCACCAAATTTCATCAAGATCGGTCCATTATTTTTTAAGTTATCGGTACGATATATATATATATATATATATATATATATATATATATATATATATATATATATATATATATATATATATATATATATATATATATATATATATATATATATATATATATATTCCCCATTAGCGAATTTTTTTAAGAAAATTTACTAAAAAAGAAAATTTGAATCACCAACGACTTATGGGCCATCCTGTAATTGTAGAAAATTTTTTAAGATGTAGCTCAAGACACCCTATAATTAATGTATATATATTTTTTTCGTATCTTGCATTATAACATATATATTGGACTTTAAAGATTTTTTACGAAAATTCGACATATATATATATATATATATATATATATATATATATATATATATATATATATATATATAACTCTATAGCCAACACTACTGCCACAGCATCAGATAAAGGGTCTATTTGAAATGAATTTTCTGGGAATATTTTAGTAAAATGAAGGACAATGACGATTGAAACTAAGACTTCAGGCTTTGTAAAACATTATTCTTGAGACATTTTCCTTTAATAGCTCATATTAGTTTCAGGTTCATTGCCTAAATTATTATGAATTTTGACGTTTTAAATTGCGACTTTGACGTTTTGAGGAAAACCCAAATTTATTGTTCTTTAAATGCCTGTAACTTTTTTGTCCTTTAACCTACAGAGCTAAATTTTGGTAGATAACTTACATATAATGATATAATAATATGATATATTTTAGTAAAATGAAGGACAATGACGATTGAAACTAAGACTTCAGGCTTTGTAAAACATTATTCTTAAGACATTTTTCTTCAATAGCTCATATTAGTTTCAGGTTCATTGCCTAAATATTATGAATTTTGACGTTTTAAATTGCGACTTTGACGTTTTGAGGAAAACCCAAATTTATTGTTCTTTAAATGCCTGTAACTTTTTTGTCCTTTAACCTACAGATCTAAATTTTGGTAGGTAACTTACATATAATGACGTAAACCCGATTCTGAAATTTGGTTGCCCTTACTTTGTTAATTCCGGAGAAATAAAATTTTTTTGAAAGAAATTTTCCTGGCTAACGAACTTATCGAAGCCACTTGCAAAAGGAAGGTACTCACCGAGTTTTATCAAAATCGGCCTATTATTTTTTTAGTTATAGGTGTGACAATTATATATATATATATATATATATATATATATATATATATATATATATATATATATATATATATATATATATATATATATATATATATATATATATATATATATATATATATATATACATATAAAGTCTGAAACCGACCTCAGATTTGGGTTCCAGGGGTCCTAATTAGCGCTCATTTGAGGAAATTTTTTCAAAGTTCGAAAGTCGGAATCTCCTCATTAGTGAAATTTTTTTAAAGAAAATTCACTAAAATGCAATATTTGAAATAGACATTTAAACAGTCCTGATTAACATCGTTAACGTACTTTAATGTTCTTAAAACTTATTTCAAACGAAATCAAATCGACCTGCCGTTTGGTTTTTCCATGTTTCTTTCCATGTTTTGGCAGGATCATTTTAATTGCACTTTCAGCGACGGTCGAGATATCAGGTACTATTGGCAAAACAAAATTGTCAGCTATCTTTTGATGCTTCCTATAAAAAGTAACTTCTATGTCATTATTTTCATCTGCACTTCCTAAGACTTGTCCAATGTAATAAACTTTTTACAAGCATTTTTCTTGTTTGTTTTTTTTTTCTTTAATTTTAAACTCTATGAGTACAAAATCTTCAACCTCTGGGGGGCGCACAAGATCTTCAAAACCATTTGGATGAACATCAGGAATCCAGTCCTCCGTTTCTGAGTGAAGCGACATTACTTCATCATCTTCATCAGATGATTCCACCAGTTTGAGTTTAGCGTTCTCCACAGCTTTGATTTTTCTTTTGTTCTTTCCCCTCTTTTTGGGGGTATCTGTAGCAGTCATACTTTTTCCTTTCCTTTTATTATTCTTTGTACTTTTCCTTTCGGAAGCCTTGGGATATCCTCTGAACTGTTCGGGTGAAACAAAATCTTGCTTTTGTTTGGGCTCTTGATTTTCTTTTTCTTCATTGCATTCGCTTAATACAGACTCATCTGCTTTAGAAGTTGAGGTTTCTTGCTCTAATGCAGACTCATCAGCTTTAGAAGTTGATGCTTCTTGCTCATTTACAGTAGGTCGATCTGTGAGAACAGAAGTCATAAAATCGCATTCATTGAATATATTTTTGTAAAGTGGAAAAATTCCGCTTTTTTTAAAACCTGATTTTATAGTACTTGGCGTCATAGATCGTTCAAAAGCGGTTCCAATGCATTCAGCAACTTGATATATAGTCATTGGCGTCCCTGGGTGATGAAGAAGCCAACAATCTACTGCGGAATTGTATTCAGCTTTGAAAGAGGCAAAAATACTAATATCTTAAGGTTGTAATCTGTGACTACAATGGGGTGGTAGTGTTAGTATTGTAACACCGATCTCTTGAGCTTTGTCTACAGTAGCTAGAGAAATATGACTTACATGGTTATCCATGATCAATAGCGAATGATTTTCTTTGCTCGATAATATAAATTTGATAAAATGATCGAGAACTAGAGGAATATTTCAGAACACATCCACCCAGAAGTAGTGGCAAGGCCTAACGTACCAAAAGGAGCACCATTAACCATATAAATTTTAAAATACTTGCGTGGAAAAATCATCACCGGTGATAAAGCTGTTCCCAAAGCATTAATTATGCAGCTTGTGGTCACATTCTGCCCTCTTTCGCCGCCGGTGCACTTATTCACCTGTTTAATCCCTTTTCCTACAATTATTTTTGTTGGATTCTGGATAGTTGTGGTTGATGTTTCGTCTAAATTGAAAACTTTTGAACCCATAGAAATGTTTTCACCTCGGAAATAAACCGTCTCCAATTTGGTAAAGAATGTCGACACATTATGTGGATAAAATGATGTCATTCTTGATAAGCTGCATGCCTCAGGAGAACGAACACTAACATGAGAATGGCGTTTCTTAAAACCCCTAAACCACTCCAAACCTGACAATTTATTTTTTCATCCAATTTTCGGGAATTTGTATTTGATTTCGTACTGCCATTTCGTAGGCCAATTTTCTACATTCCCATACTGTCAATCCATAACCCATTCTTTACACAGTGAGAATATATTTTACCAATTCTTTGTCTTGGTCATTATCAAAAATTTGTCTAGAATTGTATTTAGGTATAAGCCTTATTTGTTCAAGAGGATTCTCCTTTTTTTTTTGCATAACGGAAAAGTGTAGCAAAAGGAACACCTGTACGTTCAGAAACTTTTCTTAAGGATATGCCACTATTATACAGGTTTATAGCGTTCTGCATCACATCTGCCGGGGTTAAACCAATAGCAGTCTTCCGTGAACGATTTCTTGCCATCGGTAGCAACGAAATAGATGTAACAAAATGCATGAGGCACAGTGAAACACATATGGGCCGACTAAAACATGCTAAGCCACAGTGAAACATAACTGTTTCACTGTGGACCATGCATAACCTCGAAAAAAAATCGCTACAAATGAACATGAAATAATTGGAGACATTTAAAAGCCTACTTACATTGTATTTACACAATAATACAGGATGGCGCATTGAAAACGAAACAGACCGATTTGCGTCCAGAGAATTTTTTTAAGAAACGCTGAAACACGTCCATTTTAATATTAAGGGGGACATGTTTTGACATAAAACTCAACTTTGTCACATCAACCCCTTAAGGGTGGTGATAACAACCCTTATATTTTTAATAGGGAACATGGGTCGAGTGTTACATCATTTGAAAGCTCTTTCTTTTCTGAATTCAGCACACTAATCTTTTTGGTACTTTTATCAACTCGTTTAAAAATTATTCACAGTTGGAGTTATAAGAACGTATTTCATTCTTTGTGATAAGAAATGCACTGATTAGTCAAATTTTCGTTAAAAAAAACTAAAAAAACAAAACCAAACGTTCAAAAATGTTTATTCAGTTAAGTAAGTGTTCAAATTGTTGAACAGCTTCCATACAAAAGTACAAATTTTGTTCAAAACGAGCTCTGAGATTCTGGAGCATTTGTAGAGTTATTAGACGGCATTCTTCAACAATGCGTCGTCGTAATTCTTCCAAAGACTTCGGCTCTGTTGCGTAAATTCTACTCTTTAAATGGCCCCATAGAAAGAAGTCTAAAGGAGTTAAATCCGGTGATCTAGGGGGGCACTCAATAGCACCTCTACGCCCAATCCATTATCCTGGAAACTATCTGTTCAAAAACTCCCTAACACGTTGTGAAAAATGCGGAGGAGCTCCATCTTGTCGAAACACTAATTGATTTTCTTGATAGCGATCATCATTTTCAACAATGTCAATTAGTAGAGGATAAACTATATCTTTTAGTAACTCCAAATACGTTTCGCCACTCAAATTGCCATCCAGAAAAATTGGCCCTATTAAACGGTCTCCAAAAATTCCAGTCCAGACATTCAATTTCTGTGGAGTTTGAGCGTGGACTTCGTGAAAATGTCTTCGATTATTATCTGCCCAATAACGACAATTATGACGATTGACTGTAGAGTTTAATAAAAACGTACACTCGTCTGAAAAACAAATATTGAAAAGAAAGTTCCCGTTATCAGCTATTCGTGCAGCCATAACTTCACAAAACTCCAGCCGCCAATCAAAATCATTTTCATTCAGTTGTTGTACAAGATGAATTTTATACGGCTGAAATTTATGATGCTTCAGTATTGGCTAAATAGTTCTTCTTTTGATGTTTGAAAGAGTGGCCAATTTTCTCGTGCTCAAAGTTGGGTCTGCAGAAATTTGTCCTAAAACTTCAATCTCAGTAGTCTCATTTCTAACCGGAAATTCACGTTCAGGATCCCGTTTTTTGTTGGCTACTGAACCACTTTGTCGAAACTTTGCAACTAACTCCAAAATGTATTTTCTGTTAACATGTCTGTTTGGAGGCCGAACGGTTGGCACAGTCATCGTTTTTTAAAAAAGGAGTAATTATTTCAACTCTTTCTTCTACAGAATACACCATTGTGAAATTAATTTTCGGTAATACTATCAAGTATCAAACCGACCGATAAACTGAAATAATAAACCGCATTTATCTCATTCCGATAAGAAATGTTCTGATAGTCAATTTTTTGTTTACAAACCAACAAAACATTAACTATCAGCACATTTCTTATTGGAATGAGTGAAATGCATTTTTACATCTTCAACTGTGAATAATTTTTAAACGAGTTGATAAAACTTCCAAAAAATTAGTGTGCTGAAATCAGAACAGAAAGAGCTTTCAAATGATGTAACGACGCCCTCGTGGCGCAGGTTGCTAGATGCCGGCCTGCTAAGTGAGAGGTCCCTGGTTCGATTCCTGGGCGAGCCAACGAGAAGTTGGCTTTGTCTGGAAAATTTGTAAAAATAGTGAAGGATTGGTAATGAATGTGCTAATAGCCTGAGATGCCGCAGCAAATAATATGATATTAAAAAAAAGATATAACACTCGAACCATGTTTCCTATTTAAAATGTAAAGGTTTTTATCACCACCCTTAAGGGGTTGATGTGACAAAGTTGAGTTTTATCTCAAAACATGTCCCCCTCAATATTAAAATTGACGTGTTTCAGCGTTTCTTAAAAAAATAATTCTCTGGACGCAAATCGGTCTGTTTCGTTTTCAATGCGCCACCCTATATAAATACTATCAATGCTCATAAGATCAGAATATTGCTAGCGGAATCTACAGCTTCCAGAAAAGAAAAAAAGCCTGAACGCAGCAAGTGCGTTATGGTAATGAATTTTCATTAAAATGATCTGGCACAAAATATTTTATTATAACTTTTTTTCTTGTAACATAGAAATCTAAATTTTGTTGTATAATTTACTTTTTATATCGCAAATCTACCTAGCAAATTTGGTATTCATAGCTTTTTTTATTTTTGAGATAAAAAAAATTCCAATGAAAACTCAACATTTTCCCGGAAAACCTCGTCCGATTTTCCTAGAAACGTCATTTACAAAAGGAAGGCACATGCTAAATTTTATCAAAATCGGCCCATCATTTTTTGAGTTATCGGTGTGATACGTATGTATATATATATATATATATATATATATATATATATATATATATATATATATATATATATATATATATATATATATATATATATATATATATATATATAAATTCAAAAGTCGGGATTAGTGATATTTTTCTACGAAAATTCACCGTTGTCTGTTTACCATTTGAACCGCGAATCAAGAGAAGTTTTAATAGCATTTCTAATAAGGCCAATTTACAGCTAAAATTTTCTATAAAAAGATAAATACGTTAAAAAATTTGCTAGGTAACCGAAAGGATAAAGATAAAACCTACATTATGTATAAATTTAATTAGAATTAATCATCTCTTACAGATTTTTTTTAGTCAGTATAATTCTGATGTAAGGCCTTGAGGCATACATTAAAAAATATAAATTCAGTAACATGTCTTATCTTAAATAAATTTAATGTACGGCAATCAGAGTCGTGCTGATTTAGTACCGAAAGCTTTCAAGTCTTGTTCTAAATTACCCAGCTCCTTGAGATAACAATATTCGAATTCAGTTACGTGTTTCATATTCATATTCATGTAACATATCCAGGAGCTTCTTGCAAGAACATTTCAGACAAATTGAATTCTGCAATGGCAAAGCTGCTTGTCGCATAATATAAATTACAAGGAGCCGGCTCCTGCGACAGGAATTCTTTTCTTGTAAATGTTGTTGCTTGAGTGGTTTATCCTGTAAAAACAAAAGCTCTGGAAGCAGCAAGCGTGCTATGGTAGTGAATTTTCAATACACTCCTTCAATTTCCATTGGCACAATTTTCTGTTTAGCTAGACTAATCAATTTTGGTACATTTATAAGTAGGTATAATTTGGAGAACAACAAAGGTATGAAAGTGCTACGTAGAAAGCTTGTCAATGGAAAGAGACAAATAATAAAAATTCGGGACGCAGCAAGTACGTTATGGTAGTGAATTTTAATTAAATGCTTCAATTTTGAATAACTCAATTTTCTATAAACTTAGTTTAATTTTGGTATGTAGTAAGGTCTTTCCTAAGGCAAGATATACACCAAATTTCATTTAAATACCTTTGTAATTTTTGGAAAAAAAATTCCGAAAGAAAAATCAAAATTTGAATAACTCAATTTTTTATAAACTTAGAAAGTTGAATTTTGATACGTAGTAAGGTCTCTCCCAGGGCAACATACCCTTT
The DNA here is from genome assembly GCA_964006375.1 of Tillus elongatus. NCBI lineage: Eukaryota > Metazoa > Arthropoda > Insecta > Coleoptera > Cleridae > Tillus > Tillus elongatus. The sequence continues at coordinate 14,105,245 of OZ023270.1, read as the reverse complement.
AAATTTGATTAAAACAGCTTTGTAATTTTCGGGGAAAAATTTTTTCCCGGAAAAGCCTTTCCGATTTTCCTGGCTAACGAACTCATCCAAGCCATTAATTAAAAAAAGGCACTTGCCGAGTTGCATTAAAATCGGTTAATTAATGTTTGAGTTATCGGATGGATATTTGAAAAAATTTGTGCAAAGTCTCACCATCGATACCTCTCCATTACCGACTTGTTTTAAATAAAAATTCACTAATATTTTGGTTAAAGGATAAGCAATTTGTTTATTTTTTTGGCAATACATTTTTAATCCTATAGTGTTGGAAGGGACCTGCTGCACTTAGTATGATATCTTAGGCAGCACACAATACACAACATCTAAAAACATTGTGTTCTTTCTTATAAGTGTTGCTCTATGTAATGTGTCGCAGTTTGGACGTCAGTTTACAATGCGAGAAATCTTAAAACAACGCAACATATTCACCAAATTTCATCAAAATAGCTATGTAATTTTCACAGACAAACATTTTTTTCGAAAGGAAACTCAAAATTTTCTAGGAAAACCTTGTCCGATTTTCCTGGCTAACGAACTTATCTAAGCCATGATTAAAAGAAAAATTCTTGCCGAGTTATATATATATATATATATATATATATATATATATATATATATATATATATATATATATATATATATATATATATATATATATATATATATATATATATATATATATATATATATATATATATATATATATAAACATATAAAAATTGAAACTAACCCAGATATGGGTTCTCAGGGTCCTAGTTCGAACTCATTTGCAAAAATGTTTGCAAAGTCTCACCATCGATACCTCTCTATTAGGGATTTTTTTAAAATAAAAATTCACTAATAAAACAAACCAAACAGTATATTCCTCGTGCTTTAAGTAACCTTATTATGACAAGCACATACACCATTTTAACGTTTTAAATAAAGTGGTTGAAGTATTTTACATAATATGTTGATAATTAATTAATTTATAGAATATAACATGATCATTTTCAAACAGTCTCCCAGTATACAACACAATATTACTCCTCAGTCAATAAAATCACTTTTTTCATTCTGCTTTATCAAAACTACATTTAGTAAATTTTAATTTTACACTACAATAACGACTTGTTAATGCATTCTCCAGAGCACACAGAAGCACAGAAACGAGATAAGGTTATGAGCAAAATATATAGTAGAAACCATGTGCCATATTTTATCAAAATAACTTATTGTTTGAAAATGTACAAAAATTTTCCCGCAATATACCTTAAACGTTGGTTTTCTAACCAACAAATCTTAGGTTAATAGCAAATTGAGTTATTGAAATTTGAAGCATTTAATGAAAATTTGCTACCAAAACGCACTTACTGCGTCTTGATTTTTTTCTTACAAGCATATTTAGAAAAAAAATGCAATAAAATAAGGCTGTTCGAAAAAAAAAATTGTAGGGATCACCAACGATCGACTTGTGGGCCAGCCGGTGATTGTCAAAATAATTTTATAAGATGCAGCTTAAGACACCCTATAATTAACTTATACAATTTTTTCTCGTCTCTTGTATAATAATAATTATATTCAGCTTTACCGTAGAAACGCGTCACCCTGTATAATATCAGCCCTTTTGTAAAACTTCGATCATTTATATTTATTTATTTATTCAATATGCACATACACAGTTTATAAACCATTTACGTATATATATATGTTGTAAAATATAACAAACACTGTTTAAGCCACCCACTAATATTAATAATAAAGGGATTATTTGCACTTGTATATAAAAATTTCCCAAATGACACAAATAATTCGTCCAAACAAATAAATAAAAAACATAATATAAACGATCTCATATCATATACGGTAAATGTCAGTTAGAGCGTCTAACAGACCTGCGCAATAATAATCATATGTTACGTTACCATGACAACCACAACTAGATCTCATATAAACTATTCAATGTAGGCGGTGGAATTAAACATAAATGTTTCAAATTTGAATAGCTTAATTTTCTGTAACCCTAGAAAGCTGAATTTTGGCACATAGTTAGGTCTTTCCTAAAGCAATATGTACACCAACATATAAAAATCGAAACTGACCTCGGATATGGGTTCTAGGGGCCCAAATTCGCGCTCATTTGCAAAAATTTTTGCAAAGTTCCACCATCGATACCTCTCTATTAGTGAATTTTTTAAAATAAAAATTCACTAAAACTTAAAAATGCACATGGGCACACATCGACGAACAGGAAAGATATTCTAAATATACTGGAAGAGTTTTATGGAATGCTATATAAAAGCCAAAGTGATATAAGTCTACATCCAGAATCTGACATACTAACCCGTAAAAAAGGCGTGATTAACGATGGCTCGGAAATACTGATAGAAATATCACTAAATGAGATTAAACTAGCCCTAAAAAGATGAAAAATCAAAAATCGCCCGGAGAAGACTGCGTGGTTTCCTATGCGATCAAGATTGGTGGTCCTTGCTTGCTCCAAAAAATCAAATCTCTTTTCAACCTTTGTCTCTTCAATAGTACGATCACAGAAAAGTGGCACAACACCATCGTAATACTGATCCACAAGAAAGGAGACATCTCGAACCTAGAAAATTACAGGCCGATAAGTTTACTTAGCCACCTCTACAAATTATTTACTAGAATAATTACCACACGACTTGAAGAGAAGTTAGACTTTATCCAGCCAGTAGAACAGGCCGGTTTTCGAAGTGGGTTTGAAAAGACCATCGAATATGGCAGACCACTTGTCCCTGCTTTTGTGGACTTCCATAAGGCTTTCGACACTGTGGAGCTGGACGCAGTGTTGCAGTCCCTGGAAGCATGCCGTATTGAATATCTCTACACCAAACTAATCTACAATAAATATATATATATATATATATATATATATATATATATATATATATATATATATATATATATATATATATGCTACTCTTGTGGTAAAGCTACATGAAAACACGAATCCTATAAAAATTGGGAGAGGAGTACGCCAGGGAGATACGATGTCTTCAAAACTGTTTATCACCGTCCTGCGATATGTGTTCAAGAAGCTAGATTGGGACCAAAAAGGTCTAAGAATAGACGGCCAAAGTCTGTCAAACTTACGGTTTGCAGGCGACATTGTCTTACTAGCTGACAACCTGGAAGATATTAGAGTGATGCTACAGGAACTTCAGGGGGTCTGTGCAACAGTAGGTCTAAAAATGAACATCGGAAAAACAAAATTTATGACGTACCTCGTCCCTAGTAAGAACCTAATTATTGAAAACTCTGGGGTTGAATGTGTAGACAAATACACATATTTGGGCTACGAGATAAGCATATCCAAAACCAACCAAACATGCGACATAAACAGATGAGTTATACTCTCCTGGGCGGCTTACGGCAAACTTAGAGACGTTTTTAGAAGCGACCTTCCGATATGCTTGAAAAGAAAAGTTTTCAACCAATGTGTTCTACCGGTTATGACCTACGGCGCCGAACACTAACCCTTACCAACGCTTCTGCTAAGAAACTGAAAGTAACACAGCGCAAAATGGAGAGGTCGAATTACGCAGAAGAACAGGCAGACTGATGTGGTCGTACATGTGGCGAAACTCAAATCGAAGTGGAGGGGACATGTGGCTCGCATGCAAGATGACAGGTGGACAAAACGATTACTTGAATGGAGACCCAGATCCGATAAAAGAAACAGAGGAAGACCACCAACTCGCTGGACAGACGACATCACAACAATTACAAAAAACTGGATTCGTAGCGCTCAAGACAGAAAAGAATGGACCCAACTAGGGGAGGCCTATGTCCAGCAGTGGACGCAGGGGGCTAATTGATGATGATGATGATAATTTGGAGAACCCAATTTTCAACAATACTGTTCTCAGACCTGACGATCGTTTCTCTAAGAAAGCTAGCTTCTTCAGAGGGATGAAAACTATATTGCGATGAGTTAGGTTCTCCAAATCGTAATATAAATAAATAAATGTACCAAAATTAAATACTCTAGCTCAATAGGAAATTATGCTATTATAATTTGAAATTTGAAATAATTTTATGCAAATTTACTGCCATAACGAGCTTGCTCTCCCAAACTTATATAGCACAAATAAACGTATTCACAACATGAAAATGTCAAATGGTATGACGACCGCAGTATAATACGACAATCTACTCACAGCCTATACACCAGCCCTAGACCAATCACAATAAACAACCAAGTTATTTAAAGTAATGAGTCCTTTTCTCTTGTTGGCATTTCTGTGGATCAAAATCTTAATTGGCACCAACATGTCACATCAATTGCAGAAGCGGCCGCTAAGAAATTAGGTTTCCTCTTCCGGGCTCGCAAATACTTTTCACCAGCTAATCTCTATACCGTTTATATACTTCACAAATAAGACCAAACCTCGAATACTGCTCCCACATCTGGGGTGCTGCTGCCGCTTCTACACTTGCTATCCTAGACCCCATTCAGAAGAGAGCTATACGTCTCATCGATGACCCTACCCTCACCCAAAGGCTGCCATCCCTTGCCCACTGACGTGCCGTTGGTGACCTCTCTCTCTCTCTCTCTTTTATGGATATCTGCACGGGCACTGCTCAGAGGAGCTTTCTTCCATTGTTCCTCCACCTGCTGCCTCCAACATATCTACCAGGGAAACAGAGCGAATGCACCCTTTTACTGTCCAGGTCACCAGACATAGAACATCTTGTTATGACCGCTCTTTTGTCCCGAGGACTTCCAAGTTGTGGAAGTCCTTGCCGGTACATGTTTTTCCTTCTCCCCCGAACCTCCAAACCTCCAAGTCTAGAATTAACAAATTGCATCTTTCCTCCTTGTCGACACCCACGGTACGATAGTATTTAGGCTGTAAGCCCTCGTGGTGTGTTGCTGAAATAAATAAAAAATTCTGGACGCAGCAAGTGCGTTATGGTAGTGAATTTTCATAAAAATGTTTTTAATAACAAATAGGTGTGTTTTTTTAAGAAAGCAGGCATCAAATTTGGTTACCAGTATAACCTATATAGTAAAAACAATGTGCCATGTTTCATTAAAATAACTTTATTGTGTGAAAATGTACAAAAATTTCCAAAAGTAAACTTAAAGTGTTCCCGAAAAAACACGTTTCTTGGTCACCCTTATAGGTTAATAGCAAATTGAGCTGTTCAAATATGAAACATTTGATCAAAATTCGCTACCATAACGCACTTGCTGCGTCCAGAATTTCTTTTCTTACAAACACGCATTATATTTCGATGGAAAATGCAAAAATGCAATAACATAAGGCATGTTTAATTTAAAAAAAAAAGGAAATTTATACCACCAACGAGTTATGGGCAATCCTGTGATTGTAGAAATTGTATTTTAAGATGTAGCTCAAGATACCCTATAATTAATATATACAAATTTTATTCATATCTTATATAATAACGGATATATTGAGCTTTATTGATTTTTTACGAAAATTCGACAAAAATTATATACCAATAAACTCTATAGCTAAGGCTACTGTCAAGCATCAGAGAAAGGGTCTATTTGAAATGAATTTTGTGCAAATATTTTAGTAAAATGAAGGACAATGACGGTTGAAACTAAGACTTTAGTGTTTGTAAAACATCCTTCTTGAGACATTTTATTTCTATAGCCCGTATTAGATTCAAGTTATTTGCCTAAATGTTGCCAATTTTGACATTTTAAATCTCCACTTTGACGTTTTGAGGAAAACCCCAATTTATTTTTCTTTAAATGCCTATAACTTTTTTGTCTTTTGACCTACATAGCTAAATTTTGGTAGGTGACTTACTTATAAGGATGTAAACCTGCGTACCAAATTTGGTTGCCCTTACGTTGTTAATTCCGGAGATATAAATATTTTTCGAAAGAAAATACAAAATTTTCCGGGAAAACCTGGGTAGATTTTCTTGGCTAACGAACTCATACAAGCCATTTGCAAAAGGAATTTTTTCACCAAATTTAATCAAAATCGGCCCATTATTTTTTGAGTTATCGGTGTGATACCCATATATATATATATATATATATATATATATATATATATATATATATATATATATATATATATATATATATATATATATATATATATATATATATATTGAAACTGACCCCGGATATGTTTTCTGGGGGGCCTAATTAGCGCTCATTTGAAGAAATTTTTTCAAAATTCAAAAGTCGGGATCTCCTCATTAGTGAATTTTTTTAAATAAAATTCACTAATAAAAAAACACTATCCACAATAGGATTATTATTATGGAAAAATTTGTCTACCAACTAAAATCAGCTCTCATAAAAAAAAACAATATTTATAAAGTCAAGTATTGGTAAGTGAAAACACTCCAAGAAGCTCAAAATCACAGATGAAGAATCAACAGAATGAAGTGAGAATTTGACACATCTGAACTATTAGATTTTATATTTAAAATTATGTACTGAATATACTGCACGATCTCATGCTTTTTGTATAAGCATAATGTAAAATTAATAGAAACTGACGATGATGATAAAAACAATAATAATAATAATAACACTCCGCCAACGCCGTTCCCAAGCCCTGGTAAGAAAGGAGGAGGGGGTGGAGTAACAACCACGTTAAAAAACCTGGGTCCGTCTGGCCCGGACGGTAGCACCCTGTAAGGGCCCCTGGTAGGGTCACAGGTCTGTCTTGCCGGTGGGTGTACTGCTTCCAGTAGTGTGCTCACTGCTACTCGTAACGACCGTAGACGGCTCAGCTAGCGACGCCAGCTATCCGCTGTCCTATTTACCCTTTTATCCTTACCCATATTACCTTACTCCTTCCTTCATCCCTATCTGGCCCACCAGGGTTAATTGGTGGCACACCCATGAAAATGGAGCAAAATCAAAGCCTCGGAAAAATGCCGCTGCCTGGGGTTCGCCAGGGCATGTCTGGAGCCGGCGGTGGACATGACAGCACGCGGGATGTCAGTGGCGGGGTGCTGATGAGGCGGGCCCCTGTCATGCAAGAAATTACAGCCCAAAATCAACAGCAGGGAAGCCTAGTAAGACCAATAGCTCTACCCACTGAGGATGTTGCGCAGGAAAATCAGCCAGCGCTCACCCAGATGGTATTTACAAGACGGCGCATGAAATGGACTATGGATATGAATGAAACCATTATGCGCATATACTACAAAGTAACACAATTTGGACAACAGACTACCGGATATAGGCAACAACTTCACACCAAATTTCTCAGAATGTACCCACATATACAGGTGACTCAACAGAGAGTAGCGGATCACTATCGCGTCATACTTAGGAATAACCTTATTCCACAAACGAGACTGAATACCATCAGACAGGAAGTTGAATATGAATTTACTAACATAGCTGTTACGGAAAATAACGAGATCCTGTGTGATGGTAGTAATCTGCAAACTGTACATACTGAGCAAGAAGAGCGCATCGAGGGTACGCAAGAAAATGGGGAACTCATCTACAAATTTCCCACAGAAATGAGTCGTGCAGTCGCGGAGTATGAAGGAACAAATCCTCTTACTAGACCACCATTACCTAGGCTAAGATCATCTAGAAAGCTGGCAATTATATAGGAACTTTTGAACAGAATAATTTTGCCATCGCACCTTCTAGAGATCAACACATTGGAGCACATGCATACACTGATTTACTGTGCAGCAACTGCAGCAATTAAAACCTTAGGCATTAAGATTTCTGATCGAAGGCCCAATTACAGAGACTCGCGTCAAAGACTGCCCCCCGTGGGAAAAGAGGTTGATAAGTAGAGTGGAAACACTTCGAAAAGAAATTGGTCAACTGACGCAATACATTGGGGGAGTACAGACAAGATAATTGCAGAAACAGGTAGAGGGGATAATAGGCCGAGTTCGACAACACTCAGTACAATATCCAGTCAACTACACTGCACAAGAATGCCTGGACACCTTGAAACAGAAGCTTTCTGTATATGCAGACCAGTTGAGGAAATATAAAGCGAGCAGTAATAGGAGGTGAGACAATACAAAGTTTGAACGCTCTGAAAGGATTTTCTACCGTCAGCTGAATTCAGATAGAACTGCAACCACCGATGCTTTTCCAAAAAAGGAATAAATTGAAGAGGTCTGGCAAAGTCAACTAGCCACAACAGCCTCCTGCAATATTGGCGCTAGCTGGGTTAAAGAAGAACACCGAGCTTGTCAGAGTTATGACCAAATGCATCATGAGCCGTTTCCTACAGATCAAGTCTCCGAGGTTATTAAAGAGCTTCATAATTGGAAGGCACCCGGGCCTGATGGCGTCCAAAACTTTTGGATGGAGAAATTTGGGTGTACACATCATCTATTGGCGGTGTTAATAAATGATGTTATACTTGACCCAAAGCAGATGCCATTGTTTTTCGCACAAAGAGATACCTATCTTCTGACAAAGCATTGTTCTGCGAAGCCCAGCAGATACCGATCGATAACTCGTCTTCCGACCCTATATAAGTTGATCACATCCTTCCTTGAGAAACGCATATATGCGCACTGTGAACAAAACAACATAATTGCGAGCCAGCAAAAAGGGTGAGCCAAAGGATCTATGGGATACAAAAAAATAGATAATACTTGATTTGGTTGTGTGCAATTAAGCTTACAATGGACGAAGAAATCTCTTTGCTGCCTACGTGGATTACAAAAAGGCATTTGATTCAGTTCCACACGAATAGCTTATAAGTGTGCTGAAGATCTATATGAGCGATACATACATCCTGAGGTTCCTTCATCACACAATGTCTACCTGGAGAACAAAGATTCAGTTACGGGTAGAAACGGGTGATAACATTGTAACCAGCACGATACTAATCAGACGAGGCATATTTCAAGGCGACTCGCTAAGCCCATTGTGGTTCTGCCTCGCATTGAATCCACTATCAAATCGCCTGAACACCACCAGGTATGGTTTCAGTATAAAAAGCAATGACAGAGAGCAAATGAGGCTAAATCATTTGCGGTATATGGATGATCTTAAGCTGATGGCCTCCACAAAGAACAACCTGGAACAACTCGTTAAGATCGTATAAGGGTTTTCCAGAGATATTGACTTGCAGTTTGGGCTTGATAAATGTCGCACCTTATGTGTAGTCAGAGGGAAAATACAACCAGGTGTATATGAAATGCATAACGGCCAGCACATTGTCTCGATGGATGTGGATGAGTGTTATAAATACATGGGAATACAGCCAGCGAGGAAAATAAACCGCTCGGTAATGAAGAACGATCTGACAAATGAATTTACGAAACGAGTAATGCAGGTGGTGCGATCACATCTTAACAGCAAGAGCCTGACTAAAGCTCTGAATACATATGCATGTTCTGCACTTAGCTACTCATTTGTGATTGTGAACTGAAGTAAAACGAACATCGAAAATCTACAACGGAAGGTGCGAACACTCAAAACACACAAAATCCAAAAAGCATCATCCCCGTAGTGCTATCGAGCGAGTAACCCTACCTAGACACCAAGGTGGAAGGGGAGTGTTGGATATTGGTAAACAGTTGGACCAGCAGATAGTGAACCTGCGTACATACCTCCATCAGCGGACGCTTACTTCTGGACTACACCGTGCCATATGCGAGGCAGATGATTCAACACCGCTACAATTAAAAGAAAGTGAAATACAAAGTCACCATCGAACTGATCAGGACAAGTTGCAATCTTGGATGCAAAATCCTCTCCATGGGCGACATCTGAATGAGACCTACCAGGCACATGTCGACAAACTCGCGTCGAACTACTGGTTAATGTCGGGACATGTTTCCAGAGACAGAGGGGTTTATGCTGGCCACACAAGATCAGGTCGTCCCAACAAGAAACTACCTGAAGTATATAGTTGGAGATAATTCGGTCCAAGCTCACAAATGTAGATTTGGGTGTCAGTCTTCAAAGACTATCCAGCACGGAGGATGTCAAGCGTTTGCTGCAAGAGAGTATAAAGAGAGGCACGACGCAGTTGGCAAGATACTTGATCAAGAACTGGCTCTGAAACGCGGACTTTTAAATCTTAGTGAGGTGCCCTACTATAGATACACTCCTGAGCCTGTTCTAGAGAACTCGGGATACAGGTTGTATTGGGATCGGACCATGCTCACAGATCAACTGGTTGCACACAACAGGCTAGATATAATAATAGTGGATAAGTCCTGCAACCAAGTGACGCTGATTGATGTGGACATTCCAAATACTAATAATCTAGATATAAAGTACAACGAGAAGATGATTAAGTACAGAGACCTCGAGATACAAGTAAAGAGACAGCGGAGGGCAGATAGTGTCCGAGTAATTCCAATAGTCATGTCGTCAACTAATGTGGTTCCTAAGCATCTTCGAGAGAACATTAAGATACGGGGCCTTGGAGAGCATCTTTATAAGGTTATGCAGAAGGCGGTACTACTTGCAACTGCCCACATCGTTCGGAGATTCCTGGGAAATAAGGATGTGTCGCGTTGTTGTTCAGGGCCCGATAACTTGGAAAGGGCTCTATCTGAGCTCAGTCCCTTTGGTATCTGAGATACCTGGGATGAATGGATGTTCCCCTTTGAGGAAGTGTGAAAGCCCTTCAGGCTAAAGTCGAGCATCTTTATAAGGTTACGCAGAAGGCGGTAATACTGGCAACTGCCCATGCCGTGCGAAGATTCCTGGTAAATGAGGATGTGTCTATTCCAAATGTTTACATACCTTTTAAACTTAAGTAATAGACAACTAGCTATGTCAATTAACACTTTAGGTAATTTAGGCGTTGAATAATAATCAAACGGCTGCATTGGGGCAATAATTTAATGCTATAAACACAGAATAAAAACTCTGGACGCAGCAAGTGCGTTATGGTAGTGTATTTTCATAGAAATGATCTGGCACAAAATATTTTATTATAACTTTTTTTTCTTGTAACATAGAAATCTAAATTTTGGTGTATAGTTTACTTTTTATATCGTAAACCTAGCTACCAAATTTGGTTATCATAATTTTTTATTTTTTAGGATAAAAATTTTTTTCAAATGAAAACTCAAAATTTTTTCGGAAAACCTCGTCCGATTTTTTCCATTAACGAACTTATCAAAGCCATTTACAAAGGGAAGGTACATGCCAAATTTTATCAATGTCGGCCCATCATTCTTTTAGATAAAATTTTTTTTCGAATAGAAACTGAAAATTTTCCCGAAAAACCTCGTCCGATTTTCCTGACTAACAAACTTGTCAAAGCCATTTACAAAAGGAAGGTACGTGCAAAATTTTATTAAAATCGGCCCATTATTTTTTGAGATAAGAATTTTTTTCGAATGAAAACTTAAAATTTTCCCGGAAAACCAGGTTCGATTTTCCTGACTAACGAACTTATCCAAGCCATTTACAAAAGAAAGGTGCATGCCAAATTTTATCAAAATCGGCCCATTATTTTTTGAGTTATCGGTGTGATACATATATATATATAAACATATAAAAATTGAAACTGACCCCGGATATGGGTTCTAGGGGTCCTAGATCGCGCTCATTTGAAGAATTTTTTTCAAAATTCAAAAGTCGAGATCTCCTCATTAGTGAATTTTTTCTAAGAAAATTCACTAATAAACTTAAATTAAAAATAATTATGTAATTAATTGTTACGTATACTTTTAATATAATATATCCCGGGCATGAAGCCGGTGTCAAGTATCATGTAAACAAAACGTTAGTTAACGTATCCTCGGATAGCTCAGTGGTAGAGTGCTTGTCTTCTACGCAGATCGATGCGTGATCGATTCCAGCTCGATGAATGTATGGTTTATTTTTGTTTTATTTTGACATTTGGAGAAACAATAGTGTACATATTTTATACGTTTCGAACAAGATATGATTTTTGCTTAAAACGCCTGAATAACTTTGTCACCTTTGAGTCTGAAATTATAATTTTCAGCAGACATTTTGTTATTGTTGATATTGAAGAAACCGGTTTGATTAGGTTAACTAAAACTAAATTATTCAGGCGATTATTAAGGAAAAATAACTGCTACGTTTATAATTCGACAGATACTTTACTTTTATAAATATGAACAAAGTTTTCTTCTGGAAAGCTTTTGTAACCTTAATGAAACTTGTAATACAAGTTTCTTTTAAAGCGACTTACACTGTCTATAGATAGAACAAAATTTATTTTTTTAGCTTCATAGAAAATTAAGTTTTGGGCATTTTTCTCAAAAGGAGTTAGAACACAAGATATTTTTTGATAATAGTGAGATATCGATGGTAACACTTTCGAAAGCATTCTTCAAATGTACGGGTACCAGGAAATCGAACTTCGAGGTATGTGTAAGTTTAAAGTATTAATTTTAGTAATATGCCGTAGAATAATACTGTACAATTTATATGAAAATTCACTACTATAACGCACTTGCTGTGTCCCAAAATTTTTCTTACTTCAATAAAAACCTGTAAGATTTATTGTAAAAGCCATTCAAGACAAATTACATCCGAGCACAAGAGAGGCAAACAAACCTATAAATTCTTTTTATTAAGAATAAAGTTACAGTCGATGAAGAAGGCAAGTTTTATACAGGTTTTTACAGTGTCAGGCTGTGCCTGTGCACTTTACTTGATGGAACATAAATATCCAGTTAAAATATTCACCACAGAGTGTATTATTAAAACTGCCTACAAAAGATTACGCCTAATCTAGTGATTTAGTAAATATTTAAATATAGAGTGTGATGATAAAGTTTGAATCATATTTCATAAATGCCTTATTTTATTTTTTCAAGAAAAATGCTGGGACAGGTCAATTTTATGTTTCCAATTGCCAACTTGTGTCCTAAAAATTACATTTATGTCGCCTATGGTGACGTCATCATAAATTTTTAAATGACAACGATATTTTTTGCTGTTTTTCCATAGACCTGCTTACTGCTTAAACAATGATGAAAAAAAATGGTACCTTATATAACAATTTTTTTGAAAAAATAGCATGCTTACTTATAATTTACAACAGAATTTTATTGACACTATTTCTAGCTACATGTAAAATGTCATTGCAGTTACTCTAATACTTTAAAAAATATAGCGTATTCAACAATATTTTTTGTATATTTTTTGAGGGAAAAAATTTCCCTACATTTCCTATACTTCACAAATGGCATATTTATTCCATCTCATTATTCACATATTAATACTCAATAGTTCACAATAATTCATCATATACTTCATTATTACCTTTCATAGGTTTCAATATTATATACTTGTTTAGCTACGCCATCTATAAATTCTCTTCCGAACCTTTCTTGTTATACAGTGTGTCCCAAACTGGATGGGAATGTATTGCTATCTCTGTTATTATTAGAGATAGGGAGACGGTTAAATTAGCAATGTTTTGTAGAATTTCATGCTCGTTCCAAATATGACTTGTATTTTGCACTGCCTCTTTTAGTTTTCGATTTATTTTGAAAAAAAAAATTTGTCGATTTCTTTTTTCTTCAATATGTAAGTAGGCGATGATCTAACATGTCTAAGATTTACACATTATGAGGACACTTTTTACAGATTAATATTTTTGTGGTATTCTCAACTTTGGATTGCCATTTGTTTTTGAGCTACAGGTAGCAACGTTTGTTTTTATTATGGCAGCCATATTGGATTTTTTGCCAATACAATACCAGGAAAGAAATGACCAAAAAAAAGTGTTTAAATAGCAGTAGGCCAGGGAGTCTGACAATAGACTTCTACTTTTAGCATAATTTTCCGTAATGATTCACGATAAAGAAATAGGAACTTTGAGCACGGGCCATTATTACAAATGATATTTTACATTACCACATTATCCTAAAAAATTGTTATAATTTAATTTAATATGTAAACCTAGTAAATAATTATAAGTAAATAACTTAATAAAAAGCAGATTAAAGATTTAGGAAGACGCCTTTGAAAATTGTTTGATTTTTAAAAGTAAGTCAACTGAAAAACAACAGAAGAAAGGGTGCTATGGATATAACACTATCGCGGCAATTAAGTATACTGTCATTCTTAATTATCTGAACAATGTGAGGTGTATTTAAGACGTTGCTTTATATTTTGTACTAAATACTTTGTTTCCTGTTTATTTTAAATATAATTCAACAATAATATGTTCAGTAATGAGGAATATTTTGACATGTTGAAATGTGATATTCGTTTTAACCGAAATACTGAGGCAGCTGTTAATTCATATCAAAACAACTGCCCAGAAAGACGACAACCTATTGAGCGACGGTAGCTTCCACGCAAAGAAACTACCAATGCCTAGAAATGAAGAAAGAAATAATGTTTCAAACAAAAGCCCTCCGCAATCTGTTCGGTTTTATGGTGAACAAATTGACGTTCCAAAAAGTTCGGTGCACCGTGTATTAAAACAAAGTCATTACCATCCATACAAACCTACAATCGTACAAGGCTTAAATGTTGACGATTACCCTAAACGACTTTAATTCTGCAGATGGTAACAAGGACAATGTCAGCAAGATGAAAATTTCCATTTGAAAATAATATGGACTGATGAATCCAGATTTACAAACTGTGGTGTGTATAATCGCCATGATAGGCATTATTGGGCAAATACAAATCCCCATCTAAAGGAAGAAAGGCGATTGCAAGGCAGATTTGGTATTAATGTTTGGTGCGGCTTATTAGGTAAAAAATTGTTCTTTTTATTTGTAGGTTAGACAGTTAATTAAAAAACATCAGGTAACCGTTGGTCCGTTCTTTTAGTGAACTCAAAAAATAATAGACCGATTTTGATAAAATTTAGCACGTACCTTCCTTTTGTAAGTGGCTTGGATAAGTTTGTCAGCCAGGAAAATCGAACGAGGTTTTCCGGGAAATTTTTGGGTTTTCTTTCGAAAAAAAAATTTATCTTAAAAATAGAAAAGGTATGGTAACCAAATTTGGTACTTAAGTTAATGATATTAGATGGAAACTATATACTAACATTTATATTTCTATGTTGAAAGTAAAAAAAAAGTTATAAAAAAATATTTGGTGCCAGATAATTTCTATGAAAATTCACTACCATAACGCACTTGCTGCGTCCAGACTTTTTTTGAAAATAATTTAACTGGGGGAAATTATCCTAATCTATTGAGAAATGATATCTTACCAACAATTAGAAGAGTTCATGATAACTTAGACGAGATTTGGTATTAACAAAACCAGTTGTCCAGCTCACAATGCTGGGATCGTCCAAGAATTTTTGTACCAAAATTTTAATAATCGTGTCATTTCTAACAATGGGCCGGTTCATTGGTGTGCTCGAAGTCCTGATATAACACACATGGATTTTATTTTTGGGATACTCTGAAGAATGATGTGTATAAATTCGATCCACCACAAAATATCAATGAATTAAGAAACAGGAAGCTATAAATCATATTAACCAAAACACACTCACCAGAGTTTGCAGGCATGTTTCAAAAAGGTGTATAAAGTGCATTGAATAAAACGGTGGCCATATTGAGCAATTTTCTTTTTAGTATATTTTTAAGTTTCTATTTTATTATTTGTTGAGTTTCGTTTCTAATTGTGTTGTTTTGTGGAGTTTAAGTTTCTATTTGTTATTGCCGCAATTCGTTATCAAACTGTCGCACATAATATTACCTAGCATTATTCCCTAACTAAATATTGTAAATTAAATCACAATATTTTTTATCGTGATTCATTGCGGAAAATTATGTTAAAAGTAGAAGTATATTGTTAGACTCCATGGCCTACTGCTTTTTGAACACTTTTTTGTCATTTGTTTTCTGGTATTGGCTTTCATAGCCTACTATCCTCAAAACGGTTTTTCTCAAAATTGTCAGCTCAATTACAAGATTTCTCAAGCATCAAGCAAGGCAAAATACGAGTCATATTTGGAACGAGCATGAAATTCCACAAAACATTGCTAATTTAACCGTCTCCCTATCTATAATAATAACGGAGATAGCAATACATTCCCATCCAGTTTGGGACACAATATTTAGTATCTTATATACATTTAAAACTCAGAATCTAACCGATTTAATATTACTGAGCTTGCTTCATCTATCTTTGATGGTTTTTTTTTCGTGTATCATTGCGTTTACCTTTTACTTCTTCCATTTTTCCTGTCATGTATTTTCCTGAAATTTTATACATTGCCATCTGTTTGGCAACAGCCCCTCATACTCTTATCCAATCTTTGCCTCCGGCCTTATTAATTAAAGTTCGTACTCTTTCTTTCCAGTTATTTTGCTGAACTGGTTATATATGCTCATGTCGCTGAGATATAATGCGAAAGTGAAATATAGTACCAGCGCCACTATACTTAGCGAAAAAATGCATACTTTGAATATGCGCGTAAAGGTAAAAACATGCGTGATTTATATAGGGAGTTGAATGGACTAAATATTAAAAAAAACTCTAAGGATTTTTCACTTCTGCTTTGTTTCTTTCATTCTGCTGGACACATTTTCTTTTGACAAAAACTGCAATAAATATTGCGGCTAGAAGGATTAATATGATGTAGAGCAGGACCGTCCAAATACTTGTGTGGTACAACGGGAGTCTAATTTTGTTGGGAATTCTACTTTTTATAGACTGCAGCTGAGCCCTTAT
This sequence comes from Tillus elongatus, assembly GCA_964006375.1. NCBI lineage: Eukaryota > Metazoa > Arthropoda > Insecta > Coleoptera > Cleridae > Tillus > Tillus elongatus. The sequence goes on along the minus strand of OZ023270.1, from coordinate 14,088,594 downwards.
GTTGCTTACGTCGTGCGGAGGAACGTTTTCCAGTTCCATCGCTGGCAATTCTTCGATGTTCATTTTGGTTTCTCGAACTTCTTCCAACTTTGGTAAGGAGAACAATTGTTGTGTCTCAACTGAGCTTTGTACTGTACTGTATCGTTTACCACCAATCGACAACTGACACCTTGGTTTGAGTGTCACCGTATACGTGTCTTGTATAATTTGTGTGTTTCCTTCTCCCGAGCATTTGATTGACATCTTAGTTTCCTTTGGAGCCACCAGCATAAACTGTGTGTCGCCATATTTTGAAACGATTTTCTTCGTAATTTTTGGAGTCTCTTGTTCACAATTATTGGTAGGCTTTTGGAAATTAATTAGCCTAATTTCACAGGGAGCATCTTCACTTAAGTCTACTATTGTATCTTCTGTACAGGCAGATCTCGTTCTTAACCTCCTGGCAGGGGTTGTTTCTGAAGGTGTATTGTCGCTCATTTAGGATAAAGTACTTGGATCGAGGTTTTATCATAGATAAGCTGTTAGGATTGGTTTGTATAGGTAGGGAGTACAGTTGGTAGTATATATAGTCAGATTTGTCTATTAGTGGAATATACATTTGGAATATAATTTTATATCCAGTTTGGACAGACATGATTTTAAATATTTTTTCATACAAAGATTATTCTTTCTTGCTTACTAATCTATATAGTGAAATGTATTTTTCTATTACAGGAAACTCTTTAATAATGAATTTTGGTTTGATGATAGAGGTGTGAAAAGTATTTAATTTAGAGAACGTTATAGCACTTTCAGTTGTTAATATTATCCATTCTATGACGTTAAATAAGTTAGCAATTTCAGTAAATAGTTCTAGAATATGTGCTCGCTGAAGAACAGGCATAATATTAGTAGCTAAATCTTTAGTAATGTTTTGAAGTGCTAACATTCTTTTGACAATTTCTTTTTCATCATTAGTTAAAGTATTTACTGTTTGATTAAATTCGATTAGTGCATTTATCATAACAGATGTTTGTTCCTCAAATAGCTCATGCATTCTATTTTGATTATCAGCTAATAATTGAAGGGCTTTGTTGATTCTTTCACCATCATCAGCATCTAGATTGCCAGTGATTGATTAAAAAACTGTACCTAAAGGACTGAGTAAACCTCTCTTAAATCTATACTTGTCAGGAAAAATTCTAAGCAAAGTTTCATCTATGTTATCTACAGTATAACTAAAGGCGATTATAAAATTATGGTATTCAGATCTAAAATTATCACTTAAAGTATTGGCTATAAATAATATTTGTATGTAAGTTTACTGTAGTCAGTAAATAAATGTTCCATATTATATACATGTATAAGGCGCCATACGTCATTTTGGCAACAGCTTCTACCTAACTTGGGAAGTAAAAACCCAGGGTTGTTCTTTAAATCTTCTAGCTGTGGCTGCCCTCCGCATGCCCACCTGAAAGGTGAAGGTTTCCTAAATGAGTTACACCTTGCTAGTCATTCGTGTGATTTATGAGTAAAGCTTTATTATGTTCTAAAAGGGATATTATCGTGTATGGGGCTGTGTAGGGGTTCTTGTGTTTTTTTGTGAAATCCAGAGGGTATATTTTTATAGACTGTTTGACCTTCTTTAAATGGCATTAGTTCTTAGGAGCATTTTTTCTTTCGATTTTTCTATTCGATCTAATACGATATCATAAACTATTTTCATAAAATTTTTATGTTTCTGGTTATACTCTTGGGTGAGTGTAACTTCGGTATCGAAGTTGAATATTTCTGCGATGTATCTATTAACTCAAAAGGTGGTTTGAGAGTGAATACTTGAATTGTACGTTAAGATGCAGTATGGTATTAAGTCTGGAGGTTTTTGATTTGGGTATTTTATTTTGAAAATTCTATAGTGCTTAATCAGTGTGCTGTGAAATCTCTCTAATGGGCTGCTAGAGTTGGGATCATGAGGTGTAGTTATGTGCAGTTCAACTTGTTATGACTTTAGGAGCTCTTTGACAGTGTCATTTGAAAATTCCTTACCAGAGTCGGAAACGACGCCTCTTAATGTACCATATTGTTAAAAAGATCTTATTAATACCCTGGAAATTTCCATAGCATTCGTGCATTTAATCGGAAAGGACCTGACCAAATTTACTAAAAGGATCAAGAATTGTAAAGAACTGAGATGATTCGATTTGAAATGTATCTATGTGAATTAATTCTAGAGGTTTTGAAAAAGTTGAGGGTGTTTTAAAAGGATTTTAATTGTATGTCTATTGTATTTTCCTTGCTTACATGTCACATTTCTAAAATGGATTCAAAATTTTTTTGTTTTAAACTAGGGGAATAATATTTCTGTTTTATCCTTAAATAAGTTTCATCTGGACCCATATGGTTAGTTTTACTTTGATGATATGCTATTATAAGATCCTTTAATTCATCCTCACTGTTAATTTCTTCCAAAACTTTATCACATCTATAAAATTGAGGCGCATGCGCATTATTAAAGTGTTAATTGATAGCCGAACTCTCTAATTCCTAATGTCTCTCATGAATAAATAGGCAATAGTATTTCTTTTGGGGTAAACATTGTTGCTTTACAAATTCCGCTATCTTGTCTGGATCTTTTAAATTAAATTTGGCATGAATAAAATTTCTCTTGCCTTTTCTGACTTGTAGAATTTCGCGTTCCTCTGAGCAACTAAAGAATATTTGATTGGATTTGTTACTGATAGTTTCCTCTTCCAAAATAGGAATGCCTGGTGCGGCGTATGATTCCTGGTTAGAATTAACTGTATCTAGTTCTTCGATTTCTTCATCAGTGTTTTCATTATCTTTCTGCCAATCTGTTTTATCTACATTATTAATTACTGACATTATCAATATCTAGAGGGTTAATTTTTACACCCGATAAATCGTAGAAGTTATCTGTTTTTCCTTTCTTGTATTCTATATCGTACTGATATTCTTCCAGCTTTAAACGCCATCTTACTAGCTTCGAATTGGGCTCTTTTAATGAAAATATCGATTTCAGTGGTTTTTGATCGGTCATTATGGTAAATATTTTGCCGTAAAGGTAGGGTCTAAAGTAATTTACAGCACAGACTATTGCAAGTAGCTCCTTTTCGATTGTACTATACCTGCTTTCCGTCTCGTTCAGAATTCGGCTTGCACAAGCTACGGGCAGGTCTGAATTAGGTTCGCCTTGACTTAAGACAGCTCCAAGTGCGACGTTGGAAGCATCCGTAGATAATATAAACTTATCCGTAAAATCTAGTGGCTGTAATATTGGACTGTTCATTAAAATATGTTTACATGTTTCAAATGCCTTTTTATAATCTTCGTTGTTAATATCAATTTTTGAATTTTTCTTTGAACATTTTGTTAAAGGTTTTTACATTCGCAATTTTTTATAAGTTTCCGGTAGTATCCTATTGGACCCAAAAACGATTTGATATCTTTTTGTGTTTTAGAAATGGTAAATTTTGCTATGGCTTCGAGTTTTCGTGGATTAGGTTTAATTCCTTCTGGACTGACCACATGTCCCAAAAATTCAGCCTCTTTAAAACTTCGGTTTCTCCAGTTGCACCTTCAGCTGGAAGTTCTTGAACCTTTCAAATACTTGTGTAAGTTTATCTATATGCTCCTGTAGAGACGTCGAGAACACAATGACGGAATCTATGTAGACAAGACAAGTTTTCTTAATCAATCCGTGTAGATCATTATTCATTAGGCGCTGAAATGAGGCTGGAGTATTATTAAGACCAAATGGCATCCTGAATTATTCATAATGACCTAAATCTGTTTAGAATGCCGTCTTGTCAATGTCGTCAGAATGTCCTGATGCCAAATCAATTGCTTGCAAATCAATCGATCACGGCCTACTAAAACTATTTTCATATGTCAAAAATTATAAAAAAGTTTGAAGGTTAGTTTTAGGGAAATAATGCGTTCGCCATTCTTCAAAACTGTTACTTACCAAATTTCATCGACAAATAACTATTATGACAAACTGTAAAAGTCAACATCTCAAAAGTTGAAAAAAAAGTTTATAAATGCTGTGAAATAAAAATATTTTTAGTAGGTCCTGATTGAATAGCATAGGGAACCATTTTCGCATAGTCTATAAAATTCTTCATTTTATATCTTTTGAAATCTTGTTCAAAAAATCGCCTTATAACTACAAAAGTTACAATGTTAGAAGGGTCACACAAAAACTCCTCTGAAACGGTCGTCAATTCTTCTTTGTTGATGAAATTTGGTGTATATATATTTTGAGGGATCCCGAATGCAGCCCCATATACATTTTCTTCTAAGAACGGCCCTAAATCTTTTCGCATTCTTTGACATAGAAAACTGCATTAGTAGGCCTTGGTCAGGTGACATAGAGAACAATTTTCACATCATCGATAAAAGTTTTCACCTTATATCTTTGATCTTTTGTTCATCAAAATCTAATTATAAATACAAAAGTTAGAGGGGCGTTCCCATCTTAAATGGGCCCACATTGTATATATATATATATATATATATATATATATATATATATATATATATATATATATATATATATATATATATATATATATATATATATATATATATATATACTTGAACGAAACTTGTCACATCTCATCATTTTGTTAAGACCGCGGACGACTTCGTAAATCAGCTTTATTTTTGAAAACGTTAAAGTAACTGGAATGAGACTTTACATGTAGCTGGACATGGTGTAAATAAACCCGTTTTATAAATTTTAACTTTGAATATGTCAGAGACTGCTCCGTTTGGAAAATTTTTCAAAAATTGGGATATGGGGGTTTCGGGCATGCCCCCCTCAAATAAAATAATGGCGTCAACATAGCGGTTGCAGTTATACCAGAAGTCGTCATCAACTTGTTTATTTTAAATGGAGGAACATCCCATATATTATTGCATTAACTTAAAGCTAGAAGTTATATGTACAGGGACCATATATATATATATATATATATATATATATATATATATATATATATATATATATATATATATATATATATGTATATATATGTATATATATATATATTGCTATAAATAACAAATATGCCAGAAAAATGGAAACCTTTTATTGTGGAGAAAAAGCGAGCCAAGTATATTAGATTTGTGCATCCTAATATTTGAATATGCCCTGTAACGTATAGTGTTTTTTTTGACTGGCAAATATCGTTACAATATAAGGAACGCCTTGTTTTTATTTATGTTTTGCTTGAAGAAAATAATTTTAATTTTATTTGATCCTAGTGAATAGGTAGATGTAAAATAGATATAGTCACAGTATATCTAAGTTAAAAGTTACTTTTAACGTCAGTAAATTATAAATTCTGAAAAGACACACAGAGTGTTTGTTAGCGGTGAAACGCGGGGACGTTTCTTTTCTCTATAAGGGCAACTAATAAAGAAGTTGGACAATAGTAGTTGCAGGGCTGTTGAACTTTGTTTTCCACAGCTGCAGTCAGAAGGAGATTTTTTGTGAAAAAAGGTGTAGATATTTAAGCGAAAGGGAGGCAATGCGGAGGGGTATTCAATTTTCAGCAGTTCGAAATTGAGCTTTGGGAAGTCGGTATTCGGCTCTCGATTATAAATTGGCGCAATGCTGCATTAGACACTCGACGATAGAATGAAAAAAAAAAAGTGCGTGGCAGTAAAACAGTTCGATTATAAACTGCAGATGCAGTAATAGATATTTAGTGTGAAAACCGGGAAACTATAAGTGTAACTCGCACTCCGTTTTTAAAATCGTCTTGAGATGGCAAAGAACCAACAAACAGTCAAGGTGGAAGAAAATTTTCCACACAAATGGCTATCCAAATTAAGCCCGATATAAATTGATTGCCCCAATGAAATGGTGGCAATTTTAAAATCCAAACAGGAGATCCAATGGCGAATAATAATAATACACATCTAAAGGAAGAATCAATTAGATACACTAACAACTAGTAAGTCGATCTTGTAAATATTTTCATTATAAATATGCAGACTTTTATATATTGTGTTTAATTTAAAGAATTTCAGTCACATTGATGAACTTTATGTATGTTTATAACATTAAGGGGGGTATGTTGATAAAGGCCAAGTTAATAGAGCATAGGTTATTTATATCATTGTTCAAATAAGATGTTGATTTGTGTAAATTATAGATAACGATCAATAATAATTTTTGATATAGCTATGTTTTTTCTAATGAATTTAATAACCAGAAATAAAACATCAGAGCTATTTATATAGTCTGATCGATTTGACCCATTTAAAAAAGAAACAAAATAATAATAATACCATCAAATAAGGCTATATTCATTGTCAATTAAACCAATAAAATCAATAAAAAACTCAATTAAACATTTTAACGAAATTTCTGATACTCTGGATTAACAAAAAATATATACAAAGAAGCAATATCAAAACATATATATATATATATATATATATATATATATATATATATATATATATATATATATATATATATATATATATATATATATATATATATATATATATATATATATATATATAGTGTGGCGCATTAAAAACGAAACAGACCGATTTGCGTCCAAAAAAATTTTTTTAAGAAACGCTGAAACACGTCAATTTTAATATTGAGGGGACATGTTGTGACATAAAACTCAACTTTATCAAATCAGCCCCTTAAGGGTGGTGATAACAACCCTTATATTTTAAATAGGAAACATGGGTCGAGTGTTACATCATTTGAAAGCACATTCTTTTCTGAATTCAGCACACTAATTTTTCTGGAAGTTTTATCAACTCGTTTAAAAATTATTCACAGTTGGAGTTGCAAGAACGTATTTCATTCATTGTGATAAGAAATGCACTAATTAGTCAATTTTTCGTTAAAAAAGACTAAAAAACAAAACCAAACGTTCAAAAATGTTTATTGAGTGAAGTAAGTGTTCAAATTGTTGACCACCAGCTCCATCTTGTTGAAACACTAATTGATTTTCTTAAACGATATCTTCAGGTAACTCCAAATACGTTTCGCCACTCAAATTGCCATCAAGAAAAATTGGTCCGATTAAACGGTCTCCAAAAATGCTAGTGCAGACATTCAATTTCTGTGGAGTTTGAGTGTGGACTTCGTGAAAATTTCGTGGATTATTATCTTCCCAATAACGACAATTATGACGATTGACTGTAGAGTTTAATAAAAACGTACACTCGTCTGAAAAACAGATATTGAACAGAAAGTTTCCGTTATCAGCTATTCGTGGTCATAATTTCACAAAACTCCAGCCGCCGATCATCTTCTTTCAGTCGTTGTACAAGATGAATTTTATACGGGTGAAATTTATGATGCTTCAATATTCGCTGAATAGTTCTTCTTTTGATGTTTGAAACAGTGGCCAATTTTCTGGTGCTCAAAGTTGGGTCTGCAGCTGAAACTTCAATCTCAGTAGTCTCATTTATAACCGGAAATTCACGTTCAGGATACCGTTTTTTGTTGGCTACTGAACCAGTTTGTCGAAACTTTGCAACCAACTCCAAAATGTATTTTCTGTTAACATTCTGTTCGGATGTCGCTCATTAAACAAATTTGCGGTACGGTTGGTACAGTCATCGTTTTTGAAAAAAAAAAGAATAACTATTTCAACTCTTTCTTCTACAGAATACACCATGGTGAAATTAATTTTCGGTAGTACTATCAAGTATCAAACCGACCGATAAACTGAAATAATAAACCGCATTTATCTCATTCGGATAAGAAATGTTCTGATAGTCAATTTTTTGTTTACAAACCAACAAAACATTGCCTATCAGCACATTTCTTATCGGAATGAGTGAAATGCGTTTTTGCATCTTCAACTGTGAATAATTTTTAAACGAGTGGATAAAAATTCCAAAAAAATTAGCGTGCTGAATTAAAAAAAGAAAGAGCTTTCAAATGATGTAACACCCGACCCATGTTACCTATTTAACATATAAGGGTTGTTATCACCACCCTTAAGGGGTTGATGTGACAAAGTTGAGTTTTATGTCAAAACATGTCCCCCTCAATATTAAAATTGACGTGTTTCAGCGTTTCTTAAAAAAAATCTCTGGACGCAAATCGGTCTTCTTCGTTTTTAATGCGCCACTCTGTATATCCACGCACGCACAGACTTTTGAAATAGCAACCGTAGCAGTTTCCGATAGGACACTGTATAGTCTAACACCAATTATTTATCACCCATTTACACAAATCTTTAAATATTTACTATACCTGCGTCATGGCGTAATTTGCTATGGCACATATGAATAACAAACATGACAAGACTATGGTTTGAATATTTGCTACGTACATTTCTCCACCAGCAACTGCCAATCATCATGTCCCAATATCAATATTGTGACAGCTATAAACATCGAACATTTCTGTGTTTAAACACTTCTATATTATCATGTATTCATCCTGTGTCTCTCCTTCCAATAGCTATAACCTACATAAACATTCCCTTTGTTTACGTGTTCCTTTTACTTCGACGTGAATTCACCTACAATTCCATCGGAACAATCGACTTGTAACTTCTCGTTATTCTTATTCGGCAAGTTGGCTCACTGCTTTTTAAGAGTAATTTACTTATGATTACAGTTGTGCTATGGTTTCTCTGAAGAATTGATATTGTATGCGAATGAAATTGAAAAACATTAATCATTTCTAAGGAAATTGGGTCACTGAAATTCCATGAATTACAAAGTCATTGCATATAGAACGGTTTCGTATGATACAAAAACGTGCATTATTAATTTACGTTTTTAAATTACTTTATTTAACATTTCTTATTTGTGAACTCAAAACAGTACAAATTTTTACTGGTAACAAGTTATACAATTAATAACATAAAATTACATCTGATTTTGAACTTCATTGGATATTGAATGAAAGGCTTTTCCTCCAGACACCAAATTTATTTTAAAATTCACTCCCGAAGCGTTTCGACCTGCAAGAGGTCATCCTCAGGGGATAAATCTACAAACATGACAAGAAGGGCCTGTCAGAAAAACATCAGTTTTTCCGGTAGGCTATTGTGCATGTCAGAGCACAATGATGTCAAGGTAGTCTCCACAGAAAACGTCACAGGCTAAAAATCACAAGTCACACAGTAAAATTTCAACCTAACCGTTCAAGTTAGCATAATGGCCGCCCCTCATAATTGCTGTCGTTAAAAAATCGCCGATATTTTTCATTAATTTTTGTTTTGAAGATAATTTTTCTGGGAAAGGTAGATATAGTGTTGCAGGGCCCTTGGGCACAATGGATGAAGTTGTGACCTATTGAACCTTTTTGTATAGTTTCGAGTTCAATTTTTGAAGAATTGTTCAAGTGAGTAGTGCTCATTTTGTTCTGTTTTTTCATTTAATATATCATAGTTTCCTGACCCCGGCGGTTCTTATTGGGTTTCTGCTTGATTGTGCCTGCCTCTTGTGTTGTTTAACCTGTTAGTTTCACTCATTGGCTTTGCTTTATGTTTCTGCAATAGACTGGAATTCTCAGTGTTCAAATATTACACTTTTGTAATTTTGTGGCTTTTAACGCTTTTCAATTTGCTCTGTTGTTAGTGTTTGTTAGTTTAATTGAATGTTTAACTTAGCATATTTTTCACTAGTGTTACTGTATCTGTAGCTCTTAGATTTCAACTTGATTGTTGGTTGGAATTTTACTGTGTGACTTGTGATTTTTAGCCTGTGACGTTTTCTGTAAAGATTACCTTGTCATCATTGTGCTCTGACATGCACAATAGCCTACCGGAAAAACTGATGTTTTCCTGACAGACCATTCTTCTTTTGTTTGTAGATTTATCCCCTGAGGATGACCTCTTGCAGGTCGAAACGGGTCGGGAGTGAAGTTTAAAATAAATTTGGTGTCTGGAGTAAAAGCCTTTCATTCAATATCCAATTATGTCAATCCCATACCGTGTGACGTTCAGAAATGATTTTGAGGTTAACTTAATTTCGTAAAACGAAAAATTCACAAATAAGGAGATCTGTGTTTATATATATATATATATATATATATATATATATATATATATATATATATATATATATATATATATATATATATATATATATATATATATATTGCTATAGATAGCAAATGATAGGAAAGATTACGAAATTTTAATGGGAAAACGGGAAATTTATGCATACTAGTATATATAAAATAAATGTATACACCCTAATGTAGCAATGAAAGAGTTTTGGCAGGAGATGTCAACGCCCGACATGAATGTCAGTGACCCATGTAGCAACCCTCGATGTTAGGTTACATTCGAGTAAAAAAAATTATATTATATACTAGAAATATCCGTAAAGAAACCAAGAACAATGCTTCAGTTTTGTAGGGAGAATGAGATTGTAGATAATAAATGTAGTTCTGTTGATTTTATTGTATGAAAAAAATATATATGACCAAGCTAGCTAAAGACTCAATGTAGTAAAAGAGCGGAGGTCATTTGTAAAAAACAAAAGTTTGTAGAATATTAAGATAATGTGCGCGTAAGAAAAAAACGTAAAAAGACACTAAAGGTTTGACGGAAAACTTACACAGGTGGTGTGACGAACAATAGCGTTTTTTCACCTGTAAGAGAGTTAATAAAAGCAACGGTCCGAGAGGGTCCGGCGTGTGTCTTTTCCATCCAGTGAATTCATCAGTATCACTTTACCAGACCAGGTGATCATCGTCATAATTATGTAAGTTGACATAAGAGATTCCAGAGTGCATCGAAGGGAGAGTATAAAACACCTCCAGAGTGCTACGACTATGGAATAAATATATCAATATGTTAACGAAGTAAATCCGTTAATAATCAATAAATGGACAGTAAATTATGGCATGGACAAATTAGAAAGATAATAATAATTAACCAAGGGCCGCATTGATGGAAGAACAATAAATAATCCAATGGAAAATATGTCGGTAAGTGTTACCTTTTCCTAAATTGACCAGTGCGGGTTGAATTTCACCATTTTAACAGCACCAATCAAATATTTTTGTGCTAATAAATTTCAAAAACAAAAATTTTGTTTGAAATAAACGGAAAGAGACCGTGATCTCTGTAGAATTGTCGATGTATATTGATTATGTAGTATCCATGTTTAATTAATTGTGTAATTAGTTATAATGTTACCAGAATGTTTTAATAGGATTTTTCAAGTTATATTTATGTAAAGAATGTTTTAAAATATCTCTTTGTATTTAACAAGTGTCATATCGGCACAGTTAAATGTTTTAATAGGATTTTTCAATTTATGTTTATGTAATGAATGCTTTAAACGTTACTGTGTGTATTTAATGTGTGTCAAATAGACACCGTAAAATTTGTGTAATGAATTAAATAGAATGTATAACAGATTGTAATTAACGGAAGTATTGTTTTTGGTTGATAATTAATCAGCAAAATTGTTGTATAGCCATCTGTGCAGAGCGAAATTAATTTTTGATCAAGTGAAAATCAATAAATGAATTTAAATAACACATATTAGTGAATTTTAATTAGTAGAAGCTAGCTGTAATTATAAGGAACCCAACCTGATGATTAAGACATATGTTCTCAGCTCTAAAATAAATATTTGCAGGTATATACTACCCGTAAAGTAAAGTAGAATACCATAGCAAAATGGCTCCCAACAGTGGTGCATTAAAAAAAATTTTGTGCCAAAAATAAATTTATTTTCATAGAAAATTTTAATAAAATAAACATTTGTTCGCAATATAGCACATGATTGGCACAAATAGAGGGTTTCTGTTAAATTTTAATAAAATTTTAATTACGTTAGAATAAAGCAAATTTTCATAAAAACGTAATAGTATTTTAACACAAGTGATTTAGAAGTAAACCAATTTTAAATAAATTAGCACGACTCATTTAAATACAGTAAAGTTAAAATAAATCAGTTAAACCAATTTAATGAAAATTAGCAAAAATTCTAATACCGTATGATATTTTAATATGAAACAGTAAGTTGCACATATAACCAATTGTTTTGTGAAAAATAAATATAGGTGGTGTATTTGAAAGGGTCAAAGCTTAGAAAGGGGGACAATTAAATTTTACATTCATAAGGAAATTAAATAAATCAAGCTTGAACATGTCCGGGGAAAAACAGTTAGAAAGTGATAAACCAATTGGGCCAGAATCTGAAGAACCTATAAGCAGCGTACCTCAAGATCCGGAAAGAATGGCAGAGCCAGAACCACAAAAAACTAAACAGTTCACGGAATGGAGGGGACGTAAAGCAAGTTCGGAAGAAGGGACCATATCACAGGAAGAAGAAGAAACAGAATATCGGGGCGATGAAACCTTTATAATAGAAAAAGAAAAGGGGCAGAATAGCGCTGTCAAAGAAAGTCCTCAGGAGCAAACAGTAAAAGGACAGGAGGAAGAATCAAAAATGGATAAGTTATTCGCCGTCTTGTTCAAGAAAATCGAAGAAAACAACAACAAATTGGAGGAAAACCAAAAAAACATAATTAATAAATTAAAGGAAAACCAACAACACATACATAATAAATTCAAAGAATATAGTAAACATATGGATGAAAATTTCAGGAGATTGTATGAAAATATACAACAAAACAAGACGGAGCTGGACGCGGGAGTTCAGGCATGCCATGACAAAGTACGGGAAGAAACCGCAATGGGGTCGTACGACGCGGAAAAGGTCGAAACGCGTGTGGAGCCAATTGACGGAAATGAAGCCCGACTCGAGCAGGAAACTGATGAACAACTAATTAAAATCGAAGAAAATATACCAGAAACAAGCCCAGAAAAATACATAGAAGAGGAATTACTACCGGACGACAATATAATGGAGATAAGCCTGGAAAAAGATGGGGACACTGCCAATAAAGAAAAGTTTATAACGGCAACCCAGTATTTTTATAAGGTCAAGATTAAAAATGACCGGGAAATTAAAAATATGCTTCAAAGCAATGATCCGCGCATTGGAAACAATAACAATAGCCGGAATAATAAAATAGGTAACATTTTTGTTGAAAGGAATCATTTGTACAATAGATATAAGCGTCAGAAATCTGATAAAAACAAAGATTCTGGAAACCGAAAAGGATTTAAAAGGTATAAGCCGGAAATTAAGAACAGACATATTTGGCATAATAATTTAAATAACTAGACACGATGTTGTAACTACAATAATTTTAATATAAGAAGCAAGAAGAAAAAACATAGAATTAATAAAAATTAATCTGATTGCAATTTTAATTGAATTAATAATATGATGACCTAAGCAATGAAAAGGATAATCGCATGCCGAATAGACGAATTTTAATGTACAAAATAAATAATAAAATTACCAGACAAAAAAAAAAATTCTCCTAAAATAAATAAAATTGATTAGTTAGAACTATATGACGAAAAGTTGGTCAATTTAAAATATAAATAATTACGCAAATTATATACCCTGAGTACAGAAAATATAACAAGTAGGCATTCAAATAACCCGAAGAATATATACCCTGAGAACAGAAAATAAAACAAGTAGGCATTTAAATAACCCGAAGAAATACGAATCAGAGAAGCGAAATTTCATAAAAAAATTTAAGTGATAATAAATAAGGAGCAATGCTCGAATTAGATGCAGTTATTGGATAAGTCAATTAATATAATCATAATTCAAAGGTAAAAAGGGGGAAATAAGTTAAAATAAAATAGAAAATTATTATTCTTTTTATTGAGTAATAGGAAACATGGAATAAGTAGACGAGAAAAATATGTAAAAGGTCTAAAAGACAGAAACCGGTTAAGTACCGAGAAATAATTATAATTAGCAAAAAGATAGAATATATAAGGGTCGGATTGATAGGAAAGAATTTGTATAGATGGTGTAGCGATAAGATTGAAATATGAAAAAGGTGAAGTAGAATGATTAACGATACAAAGATATCGGTCATTTAAAATGAAGTATAGTATATGGGCGATCCCAAAGAGGTCGGTCCCGAATTATTGAAGTATATATGTGAATAGAATATTGAAAAGAATATTGAAAGTATATAGAATGAATAATGAAAGTATAATATGATGCAAGTAATAATGAAATATGTATAGGGGGTAGGTGAAAAGTCAGAAGTAGGGAGACCGTATATGTTATGTAGAAAAGATAAATCATTAGAAGTTGATAAATAATAGAAGTATTACATAGTCCTATTCCATGGTAGTATAAAGATATGATAATTTAGCATAATGAAATAAGATTGAAAGGAAAGATACCCCATAAAAATATGACAAATAAAAATACCAATAACTGTCATTTTTTTTTGAAATAAATTCTGAGGGAAGTTTGAATAAATCGAAATAACCAGGGGATGGCAAAAATTTAGACCATATAGAACAATCAATTGATTTGCCAAAAGAAAAAAATATATAAAAGCAATTGGTGTGCCATAAAAGGCGGTGTTGAATAAAATAAAATGTTTTAATTATTAAAGTGTCATACAAGTCGATTATGAATTAAATTTAAGAGTTTTAATATTAGAATGTCATGAAAGGCAATTTTAAATAAAATAAAGGATTGTAATGATTGAAATGTCATAAAAGTCGATTTAGAATAAAATAAAATTTTGGAATGTCAAAAAAGGCGATTTTGAACAAAATATTTTAGTCAATGAATAAAGATGATCTGACTAGCAAACAGTATCCAGACTCACTTTTAGAAAGGGGGAATTGCTATAGATAGCAAATGATAGGAAAGATTACGAAATTTTAATGGGAAAACGGGAAATTTATGCATACTAGTATATATAAAATAAATGTATACACCCTAATGTAGCAATGAAAGAGTTTTGGCAGGAGATGTCAACGCCCGACATGAATGTCAGTGACCCATGTAGCAACCCTCGATGTTAGGTTACATTCGAGTAAAAAAAATTATATTATATACTAGAAATATCCGTAAAGAAACCAAGAACAATGCTTCAGTTTTGTATGGAGAATGAGATTGTAGATAATAAATGTAGTTCTGTTGATTTTATTGTATGAAAAAAATAGATATGACCAAGCTAGCTAAAGACTCAATGTAGTAAAAGAGCGGAGGTCATTTGTAAAAAACAAAAGTTTGTAGAATATTAAGATAATGTGCGCGTAAGAAAAAAACGTAAAAAGACACTAAAGGTTTGACGGAAAACTTAAACACAGGTGGTGTGACGAACAATAGCGTTTTTTCACCTGTAAGAGAGTTAATAAAAGCAACGGTCCGAGAGGGTCCGGCGTCTGTCTTTTCCATCCAGTGAATTCATCAGTATCACTTTACCAGACCAGGTGATCATCGTCATAATTATGTAAGTTGACATAAGAGATTCCAGAGTGCATCGAAGGGAGAGTATAAAACACCTCCAGAGTGCTACGACTATGGAATAAATATATCAATATGTTAACGAAGTAAATCCGTTAATAATCAATAAATGGACAGTAAATTATGGCATGGACAAATTAGAAAGATAATAATAATTAACCAAGGGCCGCATTGATGGAAGAACAATAAATAATCCAATGGAAAATATGTCAGTAAGTGTTACCTTTTCCTAAATTGACCAGTGCGGGTTGAATTTCACCATTTTAACAGCACCAATCAAATATTTTTGTGCTAATAAATTTCAAAAACAAAAATTTTGTTTGAAATAAACGGAAAGAGACCGTGATCTCTGTAGAATTGTCGATGTATATTGATTATGTAGTATCCATGTTTAATTAATTGTGTAATTAGTTATAATGTTACCAGAATGTTTTAATAGGATTTTTCAAGTTATATTTATGTAAAGAATGTTTTAAAATATCTCTTTGTATTTAACGAGTGTCATATCGGCACAGTTAAATGTTTTAATAGGATTTTTCAATTTATGTTTATGTAATGAATGCTTTAAACGTTACTGTGTGTATTTAATGTGTGTCAAATAGACACCGTAAAATTTGTGTAATGAATTAAATAGAATGTATAACAGATTGTAATTAACGGAAGTATTGTTTTTGGTTGATAATTAATCAGCAAAATTGTTGTATAGCCATCTGTGCAGAGCGAAATTAATTTTTGATCAAGTGAAAATCAATAAATGAATTTAAATAACACATATTAGTGAATTTTAATTAGTAGAAGCTAGCTGTAATTATAAGGAACCCAACCTGATGATTAAGACATATGTTCTCAGCTCTAAAATAAATATTTGCAGGTATATACTACCCGTAAAGTAAAGTAGAATACCATAGCAAAATGGCTCCCAACAGTGGTGCATTAAAAAAAAATTTGTGCCAAAAATAAATTTATTTTCATAGAAAATTTTAATAAAATAAACATTTGTTCGCAATATAGCACATGATTGGCACAAATACAGGGTTTCTGTTAAATTTTAATAAAATTTTAATTACGTTAGAATAAAGCAAATTTTCATAAAAACGTAATAGTATTTTAACACAAGGGATTTAGAAGTAAACCAATTTTAAATAAATTAGCACGACTCATTTAAATACAGTAAAGTTAAAATAAATCAGTTAAACCAATTTAATGAAAATTAGCAAAAATTCTAATACCGTATGATATTTTAATATGAAACAGTAAGTTGCACATATAACCAATTGTTTTGTGAAAAATAAATATAGGTGGTGTATTTGAAAGGGTCAAAGCTTAGAAAGGGGGACAATTAAATTTTAAATTCACAAGGAAATTAAATAAATCAAGCTTGAACATGTCCGGGGAAAAACAGTTAGAAAGTGATAAACCAATTGGGCCAGAATCTGAAGAACCTATAAGCAGCGTACCTGAAGATCCGGAAAGAATGGCAGAGCCAGAACCACAAAAAACTAAACAGTTCACGGAATGGAGTGTATAACAGATTGTAATTAACGGAAGTATTGTTTTTGGTTGATAATTAATCAGCAAAATTGTTGTATAGCCATCTGTGCAGAGCGAAATTAATTTTTGATCAAGTGAAAATCAATAAATGAATTTAAATAACACATATTAGTGAATTTTAATTAGTAGAAGCTAGCTGTAATTATAAGGAACCCAACCTGATGATTAAGACATATGTTCTCAGCTCTAAAATAAATATTTGCAGGTATATACTACCCGTAAAGTAAAGTATAATACCATAGCAATATATATATATATATATATATATATATATATATATATATATATATATATATATATATATATATATATCACACCGATAACTCAAAAAGTAATGGTCCGATTTTGATAAAGTGTGGCGCTTACCTTCCTTTTATAAGTTGCTTGAACAAGTTCGTTAGCCAGGAAACTCGGGCGAGTTTTTCCGGGAAAATTTTGGGTTTTCTTTCGAAAATTTTTGTCTCTCCGAAAATAACAGATAACGACAACCAAATTTGGCTTATGCGTTTCTCCTATCAAACTTACCCAACGTGCCAAAACTCAGATCTCTAAGTTAAATGAAAAAAAGTTATAGACATTTAAAGAAACAAATTTTGGGTGCCACTGGTGATCAGAGGAAAGCACAAGAACAAAATATTTTGTGTGATTAACAAAACCCATTAAATATTACATACAAGGGTTAAGTTTTCTTGACTTAAAAAGGTCAAGAAGTAGCAGAAAAATATTTTGAAAATGTTATAATTTTTCTGCTTAAAACGTCAAAATCGCTATATGAAACGTCCAAATTTGCAATTTTCAGACAACGAATCTGAAACAAATACGAATTATGTAATGTCGTAATAAGTGCGTTTTACAAAGGCTTAAGTTTCAGCTTCAACGATCATTGTCCTTCATTTTACTCAAATGTTTTCGGAAAATACATTTCAAATAGACCCTCTTTCTGATACTTTGGCAGTAGTTTCAGCTATAGAGTTTATGGTTTAATAGTCTATATTTCAGCAAATTTTAGTAAAAAAATTCGTTATTGAGAAAACACCGCGACTTATGAATTTTAAAAAGATTCCTTCAAATGAGCGCGAACTAGAACCGCTAAACCCATATACGGGGTCAGTTACGATTTTTGTCTGTTTAGACATATTTTCTACGGTAAAGCTCAATATATCCGTTATTATACAAGATATGAGAAAGAAAATATATACGTTAATTATAGGGTGTTTCGAGCTGCATCTTATAAACCTATTTTGATAATCACAGGATGGCCCATAAGTCGTTGGTGATACACATTTACTTTTTTAAATAGACACCTTGTGTTATTGCATTTTTGTAGTTTCCATCGAATTATAATGAATGTTTGTAAGGTAAAAAAAATTATATCGTTTATCGTTTGTGAGTCACAAATTGTGATAGGTCGTTTTTACTAATACATATCGGAGCCCCATCGAAATGACACATTCAGAGAGCTGTTTGTTTGTATTACTGGTCGAAAAAAATCAAGATGGCGTATACAGGGCGCTCTCAAATAGTGGCCGAATTTGAAAAGTTTTCGCAGAAATGTTTTTAGTGTTTCTATAGAAATAATTTTTTGTTAGCTTTTTTTTTGTTATGTTGGTAATTAACAATAAACGTAAGTTATTGTTAAAAAAAATGTAGATTTTTTGTGAAAAATATAATTTAGTGTAACATTACTGAAGGCAATTTCTGTAAAAATAAATGGTGAATTTTTATAAAAGAAATTTTTGCAAATTTTCATAAAAAAAATTGTTTCGATTTTCGTCCTAAAGCTGTTTGTCAAAAATTATATCTTGGTAGGTGCGTAAATAGCTTGAAGAGGTGTGGTCGCCCGGAAAATCGGACCAGTTTTTCTGGAACTTTTTAAGTTGAATTTCGGGAAATGGTTGTACTTTTTGAAACAACAAAGCTATTTTAATGACATATGGTATATTGTTAGTACTATATAGGTTATACTGCCAACCAAATGTCATTTAAAAACAAGACATATTTGCCATTAAAAACATTTTTACGAAAATTCGCTACCATAACGCATTTGCTGCGTCCAGACTTTTTATATCATTGTCAAGTACCTAACGAACTATACAGGTGTCTCACGGTGGCCTCTAAAAAGTTGTATCACGGATTCTTAATAGAGACTCCGCGAGTAAAAACAGAGCAGTCTGCAATGTTATAGGTAGTGGAAAGAAAAATATCAGCAAAACAGACAAAATAAATTTGTCGGAAGTGATATTATTTTAGGTGAACACTGAAATGTGCAAATGCATTCATACCTAAACATACTCTACGCAAATTCATTTAAGTCTATGATTAATGATTACACAAGGGTACAGGGTTTGTCAAAAACATGCATTGATCATATATTTATAAAATGTAGGAAACATGATTTAGAGGTGAAGCCGTTTATTTATCCGACTCACATAACTGATCATTTCATGATAGGGTTGACAGTAAATTTAAAAAAAAACACCCAAGAATACAGTTAGTCAATCTAGGAGTTATATCGACTACAAAAGGTTAAAACGAATTTTGGCAGAGGAACAATGGACCGAAGTATATACTGCGAATGATACCAACACTACGGCAGAATATTTTATGACAAAATTAGTCAACAGTGTTAACAACTGTTCCAGCAAAATTAAATGCAAGGACAAAAAACGTTCAAATTGGATCACTGCAGGGCTGGTAAAATCTGTAGATACCAAGAACAGGAAGTACCATGACATGTTAAGGCATCCTAATGACGAGGTTAAACGTAGTGACTATAATAGTTATAGAAATTATTTGGCTCGCCTAATAAAAAATTTAAAGGCAAATTACTATATGACGCGGATTGAACTTCAGGCTAAAAGTGTGAGTGGGCTGTGGAAAACTGTCCGGAAATTGAGTGGTCAAAGCAAAAGTAGAGACGTGTGTGATGAGGGGTTTAAGACAGATTCTGGGGTAATTTTGAGGGATAAAAAGGAGGTTGCTGATGCATTTAATACTTATTTTACTGAAGTAGGGAGTAAATTAGCGGGAGGCATCAAAAGGCAAATAAACCAGACATCAAGGGTAAACAGGCATCATCGGATGAACACGATTTTCTTGGCAAATACCGACGCAACCGAAGTCCGAAAATTTGTAGAAGACCTAAAATTGGGAAAAGCCCCAGGAATCGATTCGTTGACGGTTATAACTATTAAAAAAGTAATAGAGGAGGTAGTGGATGTTATGGTATACATTATAAATAGAATCATTGATACGGGTCTGTTCCCAGACATTTTTAAAGTGTCGGTCATTAAGCATCTTTTCAAGAGCGGTAATAGAGGACGTATCAGTAACTATAGGCCAATATCTCTATTGAGTGTAATAACAAAAATCATAGAAAAAGTTATCGCAATGCGAGTAAACTCTTATCTGTCAAAAAACAGTATACTCTCTGAGTTTCAATATGGCTTTAGAGAAGGAAGGTCGACCCAGGATGCTATAGCGAAGCTGATGAAATATGTATATGAGTCTGTTGATAGGTCTGAGTCAGCACTAGTAGTCTTTGTGGATATATCGAAAGCATTTGATTCTATTGATCATGAGGTTCTTTGTCAAATGCTGGAATCGGTGGGTTTTAGGGGACTTCCTTTGACCTTAATGAAGAGCGATTTGCATAATAGAAAACAGTGCACAAATGTTGGAGGCGTCTTAAGTGAAAGCACGGTTATTAGGTGTGGTGTCCCACAGGGCTCGGTTTTGGGACCGATTTTATTTAACATATATATAAGTGATTTATACCAGGTTGAAAACTCCGGACAGATCATTAGCTTTGCTGATGATACAGCCATATTCTTTTCTGCGAAAAACTGGGATGATCTGAAAATTGGGGCCGAGGTTGGGATGAGGAGAGTGTGGGAATATTTCAACGATAAAAAAATGGCTGTCAACTGCGAAAAAAACTAAATATATACAGTTCTCCAGTTATAGAACTGAAGAGATGGGTCCTCTTGTTGTTGATCAGAGTTTTATCATTTGTAGTGACGACGCCATTAAATATCTTGGCATTACTGTAGACGGACACCTACGCTGGGATTCTCATGCTGCAGATTTGGTAAACAAATTAAGGGGGCTCATTGGTAAAGTAAAGCAACTTAAAAAAATACTCAACACGCAGTACCTAAAAATAATATTTTCTGCTCTGGTGGAAAGTCTGCTTCGATATGGAATCGTGGCGTGGGGAGGAATGCTGGCAAGCCATATTAAACATTTGGAAGTTATCCACAAACTATTCTTGAAAATTATATATGGTAAACCTTCGGTGTAATCTGTTATTCGCAGATGCCAATGTGTTGGACATGAGACAGTTGTACTCATATTCTTCCTTGGCATATTATTATAAGCACAAGGGTGAGTTTGATATTGTGGATCATACGTATGGAGGGCGAAGAGAACAGTACATGAAGGTTCCTAGAGTGCATAAAACGGTGGGACAGAGGTATTATACCTTTATTATGCCAAGGTTGTATAACATACTACCACTGGAAATAAAAAAATTAAGATCGGAGTTCGTTTTCAGAAGCAGGGTAAAAACTTGGCTCCTTACAGTACCACGAAAATTAGTGCAAAGTATTGTCGATTTTAAAAACAGCTGATTTGGTTTAGTAGTTGTAATGAAAGGATTGTAGGATATGTTGCGTGTGTGTGCGTTTAAGAGAAAGAGAGAGAGATAGAGTATGTGGATGTATGGGGTTGCGAATGTGTGAAGGTAGCTCTCTCTGTGTGGGTGGATGTGGGGGTAATTTCCTTTTGTTCACTATGAGAGTTTGGTTTTCGGGGCGCATTTCTGCTCACTCACCTACAAGGTAGGCAAATCTATATTGAATTTTGCCGACGCACAGTATCTGACTCTGTCTGTTTGTTATTATTTGCTGGTGGTGTATAAAAGGGGGGAAACGGGTAACCGTGGAAAAAAATTTGCAATGTTAGTATTGTTATTTGTTGTTAAAAATCAGACTGGGTATTGTCGAGTGTCGATTTGAAAAGCCGAGTAGTTGGTTTGAAAATTGTAATAGAAGGATTTGCAAAATTGTGTGCATGTGTGTGTGTTGAGAGAAAAAAGAGAGAGAGAGAGTATGCGAGTGTATAGGATTGCGAATGTGTGTAGGTGGCTCTCTGTGTGTGGGTGTATGTGGTGGTAATCTCCTTTTGTTTACTATGTGAGTTTAGTTCGGGACACATTTCTGTTCAATCACCTACAAGGTAGGCAAATGTATGTTGAAGTTTACCGACACACAGTCTCTGACTTTGTCGGTTTCTTATTATTTGCTGATTGTGGAAAAAAAATGTCAATATTAATTATGTTATATTGTTGCTGTATTGTTTGTTAAAAGCCAGACTGTATATTATCAGTAAATAAATTATTATTATTATTATTATTATTATTATTATTATTATTATTATTATTATTATTATTATTATTATTATTATTATTATTATTATTATTATTTTAACTGATTTTTTAGCTCAATCCGGAAGATGTATGGTACTGATGGGTATCCTCAAATTTTGAAATCTTTTCCATCCAGCAGTTAATTTGCCTTCTTTGCTCCTCGCTGACCTTTAGAGGCCGGGAGCTGGACGTTGGTGTGACTTCCTCAGGGCAGCTGCCTTTCGTCTCATCTATGGTGTCTGGTCATGGACGGCCTCATGGAGCGGCTGTCCGAGAATGGCTTCTACGCCAAGGCGTACGCTGATGATGGGCTGGTCTTAGTCACCGGCATATTCCTCGGCATCGTCTCTGCGTGCATGCAAGCTGCCTGTAGCATAAGAGGAATATGGTGGGGTTCAGCGCGGGTGATGTTTATAAAACATTTAGCTTTGGTGCAAGAGGTCTGGGGATGGTCCTGGACTCCAAACTATCATGGAGGTCGCAAATAGAACGAGTAGTAAGAAAAAGAGTAGCGGCCCTCTGGCAGCTGCGTCGAATGATAGGGAGGACTTGGGGACTTAGTTCTCGGATCCTTCATTGGATTTACGCTGCGATCGTCAGGCCAAGAATCCTCTACGGGGCGTTGTTTTGGTGGTGTGGTGTTAAGCAAACTGCTAACAAGAAGCTGGCCAAACTCCAAAGACTGGCAATCCTGGGTATTACAGGCGCTATGAGGACGACACCCTAAGCCGCGCTAGAAGTCTTGCTGATGCTGCCACCGCTTCCCATCTGTATCAGAATGGAGGCTATGGCGTCGCATCTTAGAATGCGAGACTCTGGAAACTGGTGCGGAGAGGGAGCAATAATAGGACATGCAAGAGTCGCCAAGGAGGTGGAAAAGGAAATTTCGATTTCCACCATCAAGGTACGAAATGCATAGGACGATATTAGGTTGACTAGGTCATACACCCAGAATCCCCAGTAGGGATCAGTGGAGGAAAAATGAGGTTGCATTCCTGCCCGCAAGCCTGGGATCAGCAAACCTCCGGGGCTGGAATATACATCGAAAGCCTGGGGGTGCGCGAGGGTTAAGCTCTGGGCGCATATACCACGGCATTCGAAACGGAGGTGTACGCTATCCTGTCTGTAGACAATCGACAGTATATGAGGATGAGCCCCGAGAAATGTGTACATTTGCTCGGATAGCCAGGCGGTCCTCCGGGCAGTCTCTGCGACCAGAATTAGATCAGCACTAGTTCAGGAGTGCGCTGACGCTCTTAAGGGATTAGCCAGGACAAAGGAGGTGCAACGTGTGTGGGTTCCGAAACACTGTGGCGTAGCGGAGAATGAGATGGCGAATGATCTCGCAAAACTTGGTTCCCAGCAGCCGCTCTGTGGCTCGGAGCCTGCGATAGGCATAGGTAGGAAGAGGGTCTCCGTCGCCTTAGACAGGTGGACTGAGGAGGCCATGGAGAGGCACTGGGAGTCGGCCGGTGGCTGCAGGCAGGCAAGGGACTTCGTGGAGGGACCGGACAAAGACAAGACTGTCTAGCTTCTCGGTAGGAATCGACTTGCGCTTCGCCACATCATTGGGGCTGACAGGTCACTGCGCTCTTAGAAGACACCTCACATTGATAGGTGTCGAGAGGGATCAAATTGCCAGGAATGCGGCGAGAATGAAGAGACGTCTTACCACTACCTGTGTGAATGCGAGGCTTTTGGGAGTCTCCGAACAGAATTGTTCGGTTCAAGGACTCTGCAGAGGAACCAGGTGAGTCCCGTCCAATGGAAGACCGTCATGGCCTTTACTTCGAGGTCGGGGCTGTTTGGCGACGGAACCGATGAAGGGTAGAGCATGGTAGCTGAGTTGCCGGGGTTGGAAAAAAGGGCCCATTGTGGCCTAGTTGCCTGGCGTTAGCCATCCCACCACTGCTACTACTACTTGCTCCTGTAACTGAAAAAGAGGCTTTTGATGAAATAGTGGGTTTGAGTTACGTTTTCCTCTGGTTTCGATAGCATCAATTATGTGCTTCTCAAGCGGTGTACAACTGAGGTGTGTATCCCATTAACCATCTTGATAAACAATTTCCTTAGTTTGAGATTGTTTCCTTCACAGCTGAAATTACCAAAAATATATCACTACATAAAAATGGCTCTTCTTCCGTTTTGTGTTCATCAGAAGCCTATTTTCAAAGATATACGAGAGAGTTGTCTCTAAGCAGCTTACAGGTTTTTCTTATTGGTTTCATTCTTTTTAACAAATATCAGCATGGCTTCATGAAGGGACATTATACAGCAACAGCGATCATTGAGTTTGTCAATCTCCTAAGCAAATGCCTAAAGAACGGTGAAACATATCTTGGCGTGTTTCTTGACTTTAGTAAGGCTTCTATCTGGTGAACGTTCAGATTTTGATCAGTAAACTGAGTAGGTATAGAATTAGAGGTATACTTGCTGCTGTGCTTTCAGAGTTTCCTTTCTTTGCGACAAGCTGTTGACCTTGCGAGTGTTCGATCTTCGCCAGTAGTATTTTTCGGTTAATCTAAACTTTTTTATTCAAAATCCACCATAATTTTATTATTATTTTTTTATTCTCTCAAACTCATTTGGTACAACCACATAAAAATGTCTTGTTACGTCGCGTCGCAGTTGATAATGAATTTTTATAGTAATGTATGGTACCATATAATATGCAAGCGCGCTGCTGATCACCGAATTGAATGTATACATGCCTCAGCATGCAGCACTCACGTATTTTAGACCACAGACCACTGTAGAGAGTCAAGCAACTCTGCAGACTGACTGAGTCAGATTCGTTCGTATACAAATGCTGCGTCTGCTTCGGGACGCTTGCATGAGACGGTTGTTATGGTAACGGCACGCGTACTGGCAGGTTGTTGTTAGTCACAAAAGTGAAGCAGAGTTCTGAGCCTGCTTCATAGCTTAGTTTCCGTCGTTTAGTTTGATTGTGTCGGAGGCGTGTTTTTATTTTACTATGTTGCCGTTAAATATTCTGGTATGTGTCGCATTTACAGGCTCTGAAAAGCTGGATTTTTCATGTTTCTTTTTGGTAGGTGGAATTGATTTGTGTATTATCACCTCTAAAAGAATAATTTCAAAATAATAAAATATTAGATATAAAATTTGTAACAGTATAAATTGAGTAGCTAAACAGCTAGGCTAGTTTGGGTGTATTTGTGGTTCCTCCTCCGCTTTAAACAGAGAATTATTGGCGACGATCATGGTTATTTATTCTGGCTATCCCTCGTATACTGAATGAAATTGAGATGTTTCGTTAAATCATTTCTCTTTGAACTACTCCTGGTATATCTTGTCGGCTGCCGCGCCTGCGGTGTGGTTAAAAATGTTGGTGGTTCGAGAATGGTCCGCATGTTGAGAAGGATAGATGGCTGGGAACGTATAGGATGAAGTGAGAGCGAACGACGGCGCTACTGGCTGTCAGGTAGGAAATGCGAATGTTCCGGAAGGTTCGAGAGAGATTTCGTTAGTAGTTTGAGCTAACACGTGGTTCTTTCTGAGAAGCAAGTCGGATATTATTTATCCCCATAGTGGATTACATTGCACTCAGAAAATATCTGCAGTCTTTTGGTGATATCGTAATTTATGTATCTGGTGTTGAAGACTATAGAGATACCCGTTTGAGGCGATATAAGGACCACTTTGATCTTGTCACGTTGGTTGGAGTTTCGTATGCCCTCTTTGGAGGGTTCTTGTATTGGGCAGTTCTTGTATCGGGCAGTTCTTGTGCTGGGTAGAAAAGTTCTTGTATTGTGCAGAAATCCTTGTATTGGGCAGTACCTTTGGCAAATTCACGTATCATAGGAGAATTTTGAGTGGAATAAGTCTCGCATGGAATGGCGAATTTTCATGTACCGAAAGAAGTATGGCTATTGAGTTAAATGGAGTTTTTATGTGCTAGTCAAGAGCAACGATATTGTTGGTAATTTTATAGCCTAGAAGTCCAGGATGTTCAAGTAAGAATTTTCCGTTTTGTGATAAAGAATAGAGTGATAAGAGAGACAATCTTGATAAGCTAAAATTTTAAATATTCACATCTGTTAAATTTGCTGAAATCAAACTGAATTTATTTTATTTAAACTTCAATAAATGTGGTACAGATTTTTATGAGACCCTTGTTAATATAATTGCTTCACTTTTGATAGTTACCACCGTTTATTGTATATTGTTAGCATTAGTTAAGCTTATTGATTATTCTTGGAACTTGATATTTAATCAGGCCACTTAACTTAATTAACGTGTAATTAATTACTATTTGGGGAAATAAGTTGTAAGCTTTGCGTGCACGAAAAGTGGAATTTTGCCATAGAACAATTATAGTTTTGGAGCACATTCATACTCATTAGATATCATGATTATTTTGTAATAAGCCATTTCAGTTATATAATAGAGACTTTTTATTTTAGATCAGAATTTTAGAACAGCTTTTTAATAATTTCTTGTATGCCAAAGAAGCGTAATAAAAGCCCTTATTTTATCATATTATAGGTGTATTTTGGTTTTGTGTTTGTGTTTTATTTTCAGGGCTGTTGAGAATACTTAGTGTTATTAGATCATTACCGTTACTTTTACTTGTGGGTCTATGAGACTATAGCGTTCTGAGTTTTAGTTTGTTTTACCATATTTATAACTCCCTTGCACCTTCCTGTGCTCGATTGTGGTTGGCTATAGTTGCCAGTGTGATCCAAGAATTCTTGGTTGTGTTGGATCTGGGCAAGAAAGTATATTAGTGAACACATTTGCGAATAGATTGGGAATTATTTGAGCATTGTCATCTGGTATAAAAGGAAGTGCGTCGCAAATTTCTAGTTGCAAAAGAAAAGAAGGGCCTTGAATTAAATAAATATATATCGGATACACTGCTTGCCTAGTGGAAAAATTATTCAACAAACATAAAACAAAGAAAATGTCGACGGAATCAACGATGTTTAGAAGAGATAAATCGTAATAAAACTTTGCTTACCATTTGAAATCGGTTGGTATATATATATATATATATATATATATATATATATATATATATATATATATATATATATATATATAATGTTTCATCCTCTGATGACGCTAACTTAGTTAGTGAAACGATCGTCAGGTCTTTTAAAATGTGTTGTGGTGATTTGGGTTCTCCAAGTGTACTTATCTGTTTAGTGCTGTCATCTATATTCCATTTATACTAATTACCAAACTTTCTCTAGATGCATTGTAACAAACGTACGCAGGAATACACCCAAGAGGGTGCAGACGAAGCAATTAGATAATACGAGTAGCAAGTGGCATGTCAGTTATTTGCACAGACAATTATCCAATTATGCAGCAG
Organism: Tillus elongatus; assembly: GCA_964006375.1. NCBI lineage: Eukaryota > Metazoa > Arthropoda > Insecta > Coleoptera > Cleridae > Tillus > Tillus elongatus. The sequence goes on along the minus strand of OZ023270.1, from coordinate 14,060,944 downwards.
CTCTGACGACACGAACACATGGTGAATTTAACTATAATGTGATTTCAGGTCTAAGCATTGAATCACATGTTTGTATTCTACTTGTACCCTTCACGTGCCCCTAGTACAAACACTCCTTTGTTTTATTATCCTACTGCAACTATTCATTAGGAGGAACAATAAGGTCGTAGCAGTACTTACTAAACGCGACAGCGAGTGAGAAGCAGACTTCTTATATGCATTTTGTCTAGGGCTGCCAGATTTTTAAAAATAAAAATTCTGGACGCAGCAAGTGCGTTATGGTAGTGAATTTTCATACAAATGTTTTTAATAGCACATATGTTTTTTAAGAAAGCAGGCATCAAATTTGGTTACCAGTATAACCTATATAGTAAAAACAATGTGCCATGTTTCATCAAAATAACTTTTTTGTTTGTAGTTGTCATGATTTCGTACTAATTCAATTTTTATCTGTCTGAGAATGCTGTCAAGCGGCGAAACTATAGTCACAGAAACGTTGAAGAACATCCTAGAACATCCAAAATTCGTAAGGGCCACTTGCTCCAGTTAGCTTACGCGCTGGCTACGTCCTTCACCTACAAAAACAAAAACCAACAGTGAAGCCAGAGAAGTAGTCTCCAAGTCTGTATGTAGTATGGACAAGTTTCACCAAGTAAGGGCAATAACAATCAATGAAAATAACTTCCGAAAGTAAACTTAAGGTGTTCCCGAAAAAAACCGTTTCTTGGTCAACCTTATAGGTTAATAGCAAATTGAGGTTTTCAAATATGAGGCATTTAATCAAAATTCGCTACCATAACGCACTTGCTGCATCCAGAATTTCTTTTCCTACAAACATGCATTATATTTCGGTGGAAAATGCAAAAATGCAATAACATAAGGCGTATTCGACTAAAAAAAAAATTGTATCACCAACGACTTATGGGCCAATCACAGGATTGTAGTAATATTTTTTTAGATGTAGCTCAAGACACCCAATAATTAATGTATACATTTTTTTTTTCATATCTTGTATAATAACGGATATATTGAGCTTTATTGATTTTTTAGGCAAATTCGACCAAAATTATATACCGTTAAACGATAAACTCTATAGCTGGGGCTACTGCCAAGCATCAGAGAAAGGGTCTATTTGAAATGAATTTTCTGGAAACACTTTAGTAAAATGAAGGACAATGATGATTGAAACTAAGAGTTCTGGGTTTGTGAAACATTCTTCTTGAGACATTTTCTTTCCATAGCCCGTCTTAGATTCAAGTTCTTTGCCTAAATGTTGGCAATTTTGACAATTTGAGGAAAACCCCAATTTATTTTTCTTTAAATGCCTGTAACTTTTTTGTCTTTTGACCTACAGAGCTAAATTTTGATAGGTAATTTACCTCTAGCGATATAAACCAGTGTACCGTATTTATTTCACGTTATTTGCCTAAACACTGCCAATTTAGACGTTTAAAATTGCGAGTTTGACGTTTTGAGGAAAACTCCAAAAAATTTTTCTTCAAGTGCCTGTAACTTTTTTATCTTTAAACTTAGAAACCTAAATTTTGGTACATGGGTTGCTATTTATAATACACACGCGTACCAAATTTGGTAGCCCTTACTTTGTTATTTCCGGAGATATAAATTTTTTTCGAAAGAAAACACAAAATTTTCCAGGAAAACCTCGGACGATTTTCCTGGATAACGAACTTGTAAAAGCCACTTTCAAAAGTAAGATATTCACCAAATTTAGTCAAAATCGGCCCATTATTTTTTGAGTTATCAGTGTGATACATATATATATATATATATATATATATATATATATATATATATATATATATATATATATATATATATATATATATATATATATATATATATATATATATATATATATAAATCGAAACTGACCTCGGATATGTGTTCTAGGGGGCCTAATTAGCGCTCATTTAAAAAAAAAATTTCAAAATTCAAAAGTCGAGATTTCCTCATTAGTGAATTTTTTTTAAAAAGATTCACCAAAAGCGGGAGGCAAAATTAGGTGCGCTGGCAGGTGCGAAGCTATAGTGCCGCAGGCGAAAATTTTTTAAATTTTCAAGCTCACGCGTTTTCTGGTACATCAGAATTTTAATGATAAATTGAACTACAAAAATATTGACTTTCACAATAATACATTTTTGAAATTTGTTATCTCTGTAATAATAATAACAAAAGTATAAAATAATCTTGTGGTAGCAGTCAAAAACTAGTTGGCCAAAAGTGGAAAATAGAGAACTCTTTGCTATTGTCGAGGTTTCGGAAGTATTTTATTACTTAAAGACATCTACAAGATGATAAATTTTGCATAATGTAAAAAATAATTGTAAAACTAACTTGAGGTAAAAAAGTAAAGTAAAAAAGCAGAATGTTCGATTTATATTTCCATTTATAGATCACTATGCTTATACATATTATTCTATGTGTATGTTTAAAAAAAATAAAACGGACAAAAGCTCTACTCGGGGCGATTCTATATATATATATATATATATATATATACAGTGTGGAACAGCCAAATGGAATAAATTCGATAACGGATAAATGAGGACGTGTTGGGAAAAACGCTTGGACACGTCGATTTGTATTTTTAACTGCGCATCTTTTTCAAGAAAAAAAAATTATTTAGGATGCGTCATGTGACAGTGGCCAATACCAACTTTCTTATTTTAAATACAAGCCCCTGTATATTATTAATTTTTTGGATTCTTCAGAAAATTCTAGACATAATTCATGTACAATGTCCTATACCTATCTTCAACTGTTTCGGAAATATTAAGTATTTTCAGATTTATTACAAAAATTAACATTAAAAATAGAAAATTATTTTATTTCACAAATTCTAATAAGAAATACTGATTATTTCTTAATAATTTAAAAAAACAAAAAAAAATTAATGTCAATGTAGTAAATGTTCAAAATGCTCGCCACGAACATCTTGGCAACATGCTAATCTGGTATAGAAATGTCTTCTAACATTACTCAACATCTCAGGCGTGACTGATCTAATCGCAAGCGTGATTCGTCTTTTTAAGTCATCTAAGTTGAGGGGCTTAGTTTTGTATACAATACTTTTGACATATCCCCACAAAAAGTAGTCTAATAGCGACAGATCAGGAGATCGTGCTGGCCATTCTATCGATCCGCGCCTCCCTATCCACCGATTTGGAAAAATTTGGTTCAGGTACTGCCGGACATTGATTTGGTAATGGGGCGGTGCTCCATCTTGCTGAAACCATATTTTATTGGCAGGAACTTGTGGGTTTGCTGGATCTGGATATAAGTTTGTCAAAGTTGGCACGACATTATTTTGGAACAGTTCTAAATATTTATCCCCATTCAAGTTGCCATCAATGAAAAAGGGACCTACGATATGATTTCCAACAATTCCTGCCCAAACATTAACTTTTTCAGGATATTGCGTATGTTCCTCTCTCATCCAATGAGGATTCTCATTAGACCAATAGCGGCAATTTTGACGATTAACATGACCGTGAAGTGTAAATGTGCTCTCATCAGAAAACAAAACATCTTCTAATTGGATCACATTGTTATCTAACATTGCCATCATTTGTTCACAAAAATACGTTCTCCTATCGAAATCGTCCTCCATGAGCTCCTGAGTTGGTATCATTTTATAGGGATGCATTTTACTTTCCTTTAATGTTCGAAAAATTGCTGTGTGGCTAACGTTGAATAGTTGGGCTGCTTGTCGACCAGAAGTATGTGGGTTTTCTTGAAACTCAAGTGTAATATCCAATTTCGTATCATCACTTACTGCATTGGCAGCTACTTTTTTTATCTGTCTCACATGACCAAGCTCGCGAAACTGCTTTTCTATTTTGCTAATTGTTCCTTGGGATACAGGCGGCAAATTTGGAAATTTTTCGTGAAATAAGCGAGACACTTCCATCTGTGTCCGTGTGTTATCTCCATAACCAATCATTTGTAGAATGGTTATTTTGTGCATTTCTGTTAAATGAACCATTTTTCTGATATTATTACGTACAGTTAACGAAATTCAAACGACAATAGCACTGACACTAATCACTACTGTTATGCAGGCAGACAACAAGTTGCTAAGGCTACGAGTTTTATACGAACAGAAAGAAAACTGTTTTTGTTTTTGTTTCATTTCATATCAGTAAAAAGAAACGCAGGAATGGTTTTTGTTTACTTTCTCATTATCAAGAGCTGAATGGGAAATAAGTATTGAATGCAATGTAGCGAATTTGTGAAATAAAATAATTTTCTATTTTTAATGTTAATTTTTGTAATAAATCTGAAAATACTTAATATTTCCGAAACAGTTGAAGATAGGTATAGAACATTGTACATGAATTATGTCTAGAATTTTCTGAAGAATCCAAAAAATTAATAATATACAGGGGCTTGTATTTAAAATAAGAAAGTTGGTATTGGCCACTGTCACATGACGCACCCTATATAATTTTTTTTTCTTGAAAAAGATGCGTAGTTAAAAATACAAATCGACGTGTCCAAGCGTTTTTCCCAACACGCCCTCATTTATCCGTTATCGAATTTATTCCATTTGGCTGTTCCACACTGTATATATATATATATATATATATATATATATATATATATATATATATATATATATATATATATATATACAGATATATATATATATATATATATATATATATATATATATATATATATATATATATATATATATATATTGAACTGACTCCTTCTCCACTCAAAAGAATTTTTCCATGTTTCTTCAAAAATGTAACAAATTCTTGGCAAGTTTCGGTAAACTTATATTTAATTATTAACTCTTGACTCCAAAGTTTCCATGTAAAGAGAATTTCTTTGTTTTCTCCATGCGACAGACATCAAACTAAAAATTATCTCACTCTCACACATTGGAGTGGGGAAGAGGAAAAATGTGGGAACAAATTTGTAAATAATTTGGTGACTTATAAGCTTTGAAATAATTAACCCATTGTTAGTCAATTTTATAATCTGCAAAATTTTTAGGTGGGTTCTCTAAAAAAAAAAACTTCTGGACGCAGCAAGTGCTTTATGGTAGTGAATTTTCATTAAAATGTTTTTAATAGCAAACATGTTTTTTTAAGAAAGCAGGCATCAATCTATATAGTAGAAACAATGTGCCATGTTTCATCAAAATAACTTTATTGTTTGAAAATGTACAAAAATTTCCGAAAGTAAACTTAAATTGTTCCCGAAAAAACTGGTTCTCTGGTCAACCTTATAGGTGAATAGCAAATTGAGCTAATCAAATTTGAAGGATTTAATGAGAATTCGCTACCATAACGCACTTGCTGCGTCTCGAATTTCTTTTCTTACAAAGATGTATTATATTTCGATGGAAAATGCAAAAATGCAATAACATAGGGCGTGTTCGATTAAAAAAAAATTTGAACCAGCAACGACTTATGGGCAATTCTGTAATTGTGGAAATATTTTTTAAGATGTAGCTCAAGACACCCTATAATTAATGTATGCCATATTTTTTCGTAACTTGCATAATAACGGATATATTGAGCTTTAAAGATTTTTTACGAAAATTTGACAAAATGATATGCCATTAAACGATAAACTCTATAGCCAACACTACTGCCAAAGCATCAGAGAAAGGGTCTATTTTGAATGAATTTTCTGGGAATATTTTAGTAAAATGAAGGACAATAACGATTGAAACTAAGAGTTCAGGCTTTGTAAAGCATTCTTCTTGAGACATTTTCTTTCGATAGCTCATATTAATTTCAGGATCATTGCCTAAATATTACCAGTTTTGACATTTTAATCGCGACTTTGACGTTTTGAGGAAAACCCAATTTTATTTTTCTTTAAATGCCTGTAACTTTTTTGTCCTTTAACCTACAAATCTAAATTTTGGTATGTAGCTTACTTATGACGATATGAACGATCGTACCAAATTCGGTTGCCCTTACTTTGTTACTTCCGGAGATATAAAAATTTTTCGAATGAAAACTAAAAATTTTCCCGGAAAACCTCGTCGGATTTTCCTAACTAACGAACTTATCCAAGCCATTTACAAAAGGAAGGTACGTGCCAAATTTCATCAAAATCGGCCCATTATTTTTTGAGTTATGGGTGTGATATATATATATATATATATATATATATATATATATATATATATATATATATATATATATATATATATATATATATATATATATATATATATATATATATATATATATAAACATATAAAAATTGAAACTGACCCCGGATATGGGTTCTAGGGGTCCTAGTTCGCGCTCATTTGCAAAAAAAAATTCAAAATTCAAAAGTCGGGATCTCCCTATCAGTGAATTTTTTCTACGAAAATTCACTAAAAGCAGAATGTTCGATTTATATTTCTATTTATAGACCACTATGCTTATACATATTATTCTGTGTATGTTTAAAAAAATAAAACGGACAAAATCTCTACTCTGGGCGATTCTATATATATATATATATATATATATATATATATATATATATATATATATATATATATATATATATATATATATATATATATATATATATATATATATATATATATATATATATATATATTGAACTGACTCCTTCTCCACTCAAAAGAATTTTTCCATGTTTCTTCAAAAATGTAACAAATTCTTGGCAAGTTTCGGTAAACTTATATTTAATTATTAACTCTTGACTCCAAAGTTTCCATGTAAAGAGAATTTCTTTGTTTTCTCCATACAACAGACATCAAACTAAAAATTATCTCACTCTCACACATTGGAGTGGGGAAGAGGAAAAATGTGGGAACAAATTTGTAAATAATTTGGTGACTTATAAGCTTTGAAATAATTAACCCATTGTTAGTCAATTTTATAATCTGCAAAATTTTTAGGTGGGTTCTCTAAAAAAAAAAACTTCTGGACGCAGCAAGTGCTTTATGGTAGTGAATTTTCATTAAAATGTTTTTAATAGCAAACATGTTTTTTTAAGAAAGCAGGCATCAATCTATATAGTAGAAACAATGTGCCATGTTTCATCAAAATAACTTTATTGTTTGAAAATGTACAAAAATTTCCGAAAGTAAACTTAAATTGTTCCCGAAAAAACTGGTTCTCTGGTCAACCTTATAGGTGAATAGCAAATTGAGCTAATCAAATTTGAAGGATTTAATGAGAATTCGCTACCATAACGCACTTGCTGCGTCTCGAATTTCTTTTCTTACAAAGATGTATTATATTTCGATGGAAAATGCAAAAATGCAATAACATAGGGCGTGTTCGATTAAAAAAAAATTTGAACCAGCAACGACTTATGGGCAATTCTGTAATTGTGGAAATATTTTTTAAGATGTAGCTCAAGACACCCTATAATTAATGTATGCCATATTTTTTCGTAACTTGCATAATAACGGATATATTGAGCTTTAAAGATTTTTTACGAAAATTTGACAAAATGATATGCCATTAAACGATAAACTCTATAGCCAACACTACTGCCAAAGCATCAGAGAAAGGGTCTATTTTGAATGAATTTTCTGGGAATATTTTAGTAAAATGAAGGACAATAACGATTGAAACTAAGAGTTCAGGCTTTGTAAAGTATTCTTCTTGAGACATTTTCTTTCGATAGCTCATATTAATTTCAGGATCATTGCCTAAATATTACCAGTTTTGACATTTTAATCGCGACTTTGACGTTTTGAGGAAAACCCAATTTTATTTTTCTTTAAATGCCTGTAACTTTTTTGTCCTTTAACCTACAGATCTAAATTTTGGTATGTAGCTTACTTATGACGATATGAACGATCGTACCAAATTCGGTTGCCCTTACTTTGTTACTTCCGGAGATATAAAAATTTTTCGAATGAAAACTAAAAATTTTCCCGGAAAACCTCGTCGGATTTTCCTAACTAACGAACTTATCCAAGCCATTTACAAAAGGAAGGTACGTGCCGAATTTCATCAAAATCGGCCCATTATTTTTTGAGTTATGGGTGTGATATATATATATATATATATATATATATATATATATATATATATATATATATATATATATATATATATATATATATATATATAACATATAAAAATTGAAACTGACCCCGGATATGGGTTCTAGGGGTCCTAGTTCGCGCTCATTTGCAAAAAAAAATTCAAAATTCAAAAGTCGGGATCTCCCTATCAGTGAATTTTTTCTACGAAAATTCACTAAAAGCAGAATGTTCGATTTATATTTCTATTTATAGACCACTATGCTTATACATATTATTCTGTGTATGTTTAAAAAAATAAAACGGACAAAATCTCTACTCTGGGCGATTCTATATATATATATATATATATATATATATATATATATATATATATATATATATATATATATATATATATATATTAACTTTCTCCCACTCTACTCAAAAGAGTTTTTCCATCTTCCTTCAAAAATTTAACAAATTCTTGACAAGTTTCGGTAAAGTTATATTTAATTATTAACTCTGACTACAAAGTTTCCAGGGAAAGATGATTTCTTTCTTTTCTCCATACAACAGACATTAAACTAAAAATTCTCCCACTCATAGCATTGGAGTGGGGAAGAGGAAAAACGTGGGAACAAATTTGTCAATAATTTGTGAACTTATAAGCTTTGAAATAATTAACCCATTGTTGGTCAATTTGATAATCTGCAAAATTTTTAGGTAGGTTCTCTAAAAAAAAAAAGCCAAATTTACAAATTCTTCAAATAATAGGTCAACATTAACAGCAATTTTGAATTATTCCGCAATTTATAGAAAATCATTCAATTTTGGGTTGCACCTTAAATCCATTGCTCTCAAATATTTTAATTTATTGCTGTCAGTGAAGTCATACCTGATATAATGAGTTTCATTACAGAAAATCATTCCGTGATTAAATTGAAACTGAAACAAGTCTCGAATTTCAATATCTACTCACCATTTTTTTAGGTACTCTATGATTCTATCGATCAAAGAATTAGTAGCGATTGGTACCATATTATATAGGATGGACAAGATAACCGACGACAGCAGCGAGAGCCACACGTATCATTCGCGTTCGTACCGGTATGTTACCTTACCGGTACCGCTAGTTACCCACATTTTTTATACCTACCTGAATAATTTGTATATATAAATTTTATGAATTCGGAAGTATTCGGGAGAATCAGGAGCTTTAAATGGAAATCGGGAGTATCTTGGCTTAGTTTAAAAAGCGGGAAGGACAGTAAGGAATCGGGAGGCTCCGGGTCTGGCAGCCCTAATTTTGTCCTCAACTCAAATTTCTTAGCTGATTTCTGTGAGATGGCTGCTACAGTCTCGCGCCGAAGAGGACGTTCTAAATACATTTAGTTCAGTATATTAAAGAAATGAATGAATCTCTCCTGGACATTCTATGGACAGTATGCCCAACAGTGAGAGACAGCCTAACCGCATTTTGTGCTTTCAGCGCGGACAAACTTCATTTTGTTTGTCATGACCATGACGATTTAGATAACGGTAGTTGTTGTTGTTTTTGTGGCAGTTGTTTTAGCTACAAGTTATAATTTAACAAACGTCTGGACGCAGCAAGCGCGTTATGGTAACGAATTTTCATAGAACTGTTTTTAATGTTGAATATGTTTCTTTAAGAAAGACATCAACAGAACCCTATCGAATCTTCCAAATGCTATATATCGGTCCAGGGTAATATGTGATATTGCTTATCAATTAGAGGTATTGGAACAACAGCACAAAAGAGTTACTTTCATAAGAGTAAAGGGGCACTCAAAGCTTGAGGGTAATGAACAGGCTGACTATTTTGCTAAAAAAAGCAACCAAAACAGATTATAAACATGGCTTTTACAGTAACAGAGATCTACTTCCGCAAGTAAAACATGTGTGTAATATAAAATGGCAGGATCATTGGAATGGGTTGAAAAGTAGCTGTAACAAGCACTTCAGTAGTATCATCCCTAATCTAAGAAAATAGCCGATTTAGAAAGAGCTGTTGCTTCCTAGGTACTTGTCCACGACACTTAACAGAATTGTCATAGGTCATGGTGCTTTTAAGTCTCATTTGTATAAAATAAACGTTGAAGACAATCCATTTTCCTCATGTAACAATACCAGCCCAGCTAATTTAAATCATTTGATCTTTTTCTGTATTATGCGTCATGAACAAAGACAAATATTGGTTTGTAATTTGATATAATATAATGTTCCCTTTCCACTTGATGTGACATCAAGCTGTTTGTAATAAAATAGTCCTTTTTTTTAATTTCAACAACACACCACGCGGGTTTACCGCCTACATAATATCGTACCCTGGGTGTCGACGAGGAGGAAAGAGGCAACTTGTTAATTATGGATTTGAAGGTTTGGAGATCTGTTGGGGGCAGCAGCTGTAGGAGCTATGGAAGAAAGCTCCTCTGAGCAGTGCCCGTGCAGATATATATAAAAGAGAGAGAGAGGTCACCAACGGCACATCGGTGTGCAAGGGATGGCAGCCTTTGGGTGAGGGTAGGGTCACCGATGAGACATATAGCGCTGTTCTGAATGGAGTCCAGGATAGCGAGTTTAGAAACGGCAGCGGCACCCCAGATGTGGGAGAAGTATTCAAGGTTTGGCCTTATTTGTAAAGCATATAAGGTATACAGATTAGCTGGTGAAAAGTATTTACGAGCCCGGAAGATGAAACCTAATTTCTTAGCAGCCGCTTCTGCAATTGATGTGACATGTTGGTGCCAATTGAGGATTCGATCCACAGAAATGCCAACAAGTGAAAAGGACTCCTAAAGAACTTAAAACCTAAACATTTGAAAAAAATTAGTTGCGGTAATTTAATTTTTTTTTCAAATTCAGCCACTATTTAAGAGCGCCTGCATATGGCATCTCGATTGTTTTGACGAACAATATAAAGAAAAACCTCCCTAAACACGTCATTTTCACGGGATTCCGATTTATATGGGTAAAAACTGCCATATCACATTTTTTTTATATACAAGAATGTGAAAAGTTGTAAAACAATAGAAATAACTCGAAAACGATGCACGATATCCAATTTTTTTCCAGCATGCATTATAAATCGATAGAAAATACAACAATGCAATAATAAAAGGGGTGTTTCAGAAAAAAAGAAAACTTGTATTACCAACGATTTATCGGCCACCCCGTGATTGTCAAAATAATTCTATAAGATGCAGCTCAAACCACCCTATAATTTACTTATATAATATTTTTCCGTATCTTGTATACTTAATAACGGATATATTGAGCTTTACCGGAGAAATTCGTCACCTTGTACATATGTTAACATGTAAAAACTGAAATTTTCATCGGATATTTCTTCTAGGGGGCCTAGTTCGCGGTCATTTTAAGAAATATTTTCAAGAGTTAAAAGTCTCTCCAATAACGAATTATTTTCTACGAAAATTTGAAATTATAGATTATTAAACCACAAACCCTATAACTGAAACTACTGCCAAAGCATCATAGAAATCTATTTGAAATAAATGTTCTGCATATAATTTAGTAACCTGAAGGAAAATGATGGTGGAAGTTGAAACTTAAGGCTTTGTAAAACACACTTATTACGAAATTTCTTCTACAGAAGCCGTGTTGTTTCAGGTTGTTGGTCTACAAATTGCAAATTTTGACGTTTCAAATCGCGACTTTGACGTTTTAAGAATAAGAACTATCGAACTTTAAAAGTAGATTTTTAATATTTCTTGGCCTTTTTGCGTCAAGAATACTTAATCTTTGTCTTTAATATACAATAGATTTTGTTACTTACTCAACATATTTTGGTTTTGTGCGTCTGGTCATCAGCGGCACCCAAATTTTTTATCTTTAAATGCTTATAATATTTTTTCCTTTTAACTTAGAGATCTGAATTTCGGCATGAAGGGTAAGTTTCACAGTGTACACGTGAGTACACAACTTGGTTGCCACAGATTTGTTATTTTAGGAGATACGAATATTTTCCGAAAGAAAATTCAAAATTTTCCCAGAAAAACTAGTCCGATTTTCCTGGCTAACGAGCTAATTCAATCCACTTGCAAAACGAAGATACGCACCAAATTTGATCAAAATCGGCCCATTATTATTTGAGTTATCGGTGTGATACACACACACAGATATATATATATATATATATATATATATATATATATATATATATATATATATATATATATATATATATACAGGGTGTCCCTCTAACAATGGGCCAAACCCATATATTCGGATAGAGCATCAAAAATTAAATAGACTTTCATTAATACGTTTTGTCCGATTGTTGCTTGTTTTCGATATTCAGTGTGTTAAAATTGACTTTGAACAAAATTAAATCGCTTGTTTTTCTGCTAATTACTGGAATATTGATTTGGAACTTTGTAATAGGGGGTTATCGAGGATGCCGCTTCCAACCGTGATACCTATTTTGAGCTACATCATAGTTGGCGCCACCTACACTAAACCCGAATGTTTTACAGGGGCATAACTTTTTCGATGATCAACTTTCTGCAAATCTGTTCAGAAAAACTGAAAACTACTAATTTTTTGTACGAAAAAGGTATACTTAGTTGAAACTCATAAAGTGAGTGGTTACCGAGATATTGCGGTTTTAATAATGGTGTGCATTGAAAATCTCTCAAATCTGAAATTTTATTAACATTATTATTACCATTAAATTATAAGAAAAAATTGACAACTATCGAACAATTCACTTAATAAGATTCTCAAAATGGCCTCCGCCTACGTCAATACATTTTTCTAGTCTCAACCCAAAATTTTGCCTCACCTTAAAAAAAGTTTGATAATCGTTTTTCAATATATCACCCAAAGTTCATCTCTGGAGTTACAAACATTATTGTATATGTACCAGTTGTTTCAAGTAACCCCAATGGAAAATTCTAGAGGATTGAGGTCGGTGTATTTTAATCATAATTTTCTAATTCTAAATCAATTCCTAAAAATTGGGAAGTTTCTCTGGATTTAATTCGATTTCATAGAATAAGTATGTTTTTGGCAAATAAAAGATGTATTCCTGTGGACATATCAAGGCGCTAATAACTATAGCAGTTGATTGGCCGGGTCAACAACTGTCAATGAAGTAGATGAAATATCTTTTGTTTTTCGTTTTCATAGGGATGTCATTTGCGTAACACAATAAACATAATTTGTCAATTTTGACAAGCACATGGTTTTTCAATTAAGAGCAGTAGGAAGTTATTTTTTCTGAAATGCCTCGCCATAATGAGTTTAGCAATATTGAGAAGAGAGATATGATCTGCGTTTATGCGCAATCAAACTTCCGTAGCCACCAAGCCGCCGCCAGATACTTGGAATTATATCCTAGTCGTAGACAACCAGATCACAAGACCTTTAGAAGATTATACGATAAATTAGGTATGTAAAAGAGTAATATGCACTCATTGCCATTGATTATTTCTGAAACGAAAGTTTTGACAAAATTCACACCTGAGGGCTGGAAAAATCGTGAAATGCACATTTTGTTACACGGATGCATATCATCTCGTCCTTATGTATTCGTAGGTGAAACTGGTTCTTTCAATTCGAAGTCGGAAGTTGGTGGACCAAGACGTCCTGTACATCAAGAGGAAGAGATATTAGTACGCCTTGCAGAAGATCCGGAAACAAGCGTAAGACGCCTCTCTGCAGCAACTGGAATAAATAAATCAAGTATTGGTAGACTTCTCAGAAAAGAAAAGTTACATCCTTACCACTTCACACCAGTGCAGAATCTTTTACCTCTAGATTTTCTATCTAGATTGGATTTTTGTGAACGCATTCGTCGGTATCAGAATGACGATCCGTTTTTCTTCAACAACATTATATTCACTGACGAAGCGACATTCACAAGAAGAGGAGTTTTCAATTTCAAAAATGCTCACACATATGACAGCAGCAATCCTCATTTGACGCGAGAACATCATTTTCAACATGAGTTCTCCATTAATGTCTGGTGTGGCATACTAGGCGACGTGTTGTTGGGACCAATAGAACTTCCTGCAAGGCTCAATGTGGAGAATTATTCAATTTTCTTGAGAGATCAACTTCCTATTCTCTTGGAAGATGTCCCTCTAGACGTGCGCAGGAGATTATGGTTCATTCACGACGGGGCACCTGCCCATTATGGACTTCCTGTCAGAGAATTTCTGAACCAAAATTATCCGCGCCGATGGATAGGTCGAGGTGGAGATTTTCCTTGGCCTGCACGTAGCCCCGACCTCAATCCTCTAGATTTCTTCCTCTAGGGTCACTTGAAAGAATTAGTATACAAGAATATTTGTAACTCCAGAGATGAACTTTGGGCTAGAATAATCGAATCCAGTGATATATTGAAAAACGATTATCAAACTTTTTTTAAGGTGAGGCAAAATTTTGGGTTGAGACTAGAAAAATGTATTGAAGTAGGCGGAGGCCATTTTAAGAATCTTATTAAGTGAATTGTTCGATAATTGTCAATTTTTTCTTATAATTTAGTGATAATAATAATGTTAATAAAATTTCAGATTTGAGAGATTTTCAATGCACACCATTATTAAAACCGCAATATCTCGGTAACCACTCACTTTATGAGTTTCAACTAAGTATACCTTTTTCGTACAAAAAATTAGTAGTTTTCAGTTTCTCTGAACAGATTTGCAGAAAGTTGATCATCGAAAAAGTTATGCCCCTGTAAAACATTCGGGTTTAGTGTAGGTGGCGCCAACTATGATGTGGCTCAAAATAGGTATCACGGTTGGAAGCGGCATCCTCGATAACCCCCTATTACAAAGTTCCAAATCAATATTCCAGTAACTAGCAGAAAAACGATCGATTTAATTTTTTTCAAAGTCAATTTTAACACACTGTATATCGAAAACAAGCAACAATCGGACAAAACGTATTAATGAAAGTCTATTTAATTTTTGATGCTCTATCCGAATATATGGGTTTGGCCCATTGTTAGAGGGACACCCTGTATATATATATATATATATATATATATATATATATATATATATATATATATATATATATATATATATATATATATATATATATATATATATATATGTGTGTGTGTGTGTGTGTATGTATGTATGTATGTATGTATGTATATACAGTGTGTCCCAAACTGGATGGGAATTATTAGAAATAAAGAGACGGTTAAATTGGCAATGTTTTGTAGAATTTCATGCTAGTTCCAAATATGACTCGTATTTTGAGTTATTAAAAAAAATTGTCGATTTCGTTTTTTTTTCAATATCTAAGTAGGCGTTGATCTGACATGTCTAAGACTTGCACATTATCGGGACACTTTTTACAGAGTAGTCTTTTTGTGCTATTCTCAACTTTGGATTGTCATTTTTTTTTTTGAGGTACAGACATCAACGTTTGTTTTTATTATGGCAGCCATATTACTTTAGCTAACACAAAAATTTTCGGAGTAGACTTCTTTGACGGAAAATTTTCAGATTTTCAACATTTCCCTCTTAGTATTTTCTCCTCGATTGCTTCGTTTTCGAGTTAAAAAGGAAAAGGTAAAGATAGGCCAATTTTACCCCCTTTGGAGGGCTGTTTTGGGGGGACGGGCTCAACGTATCACCGCTGGGGTTTTAGGGTATATTAAGCACATCAAAACCAAGCACCACACGAAAATTCAGCTTGTCTCTAATTTGCTGAGGATCGCCCATATAAAAGGATAAAACGACCCTGGGCTATTAGTCGGATACCCAATTTTAAGTCCAGCTTCACCACTAGAAGTGTGCTACTGGAGCTCTTCTCTTAATTCCTTGTATTGGAGTAAAAAATATTTACTATAATACCCTCAAAGAGCGGCGACATTTATGTTTACAACAATGTAAATTGTGTGTGCGTTTTGTTTCTTTAACGTCGGCCTATTTCCACGACTATGGCCAATCACCGACGCCATGGAGCAGTTTCACCTCACTATTCTGGAAATTCTGCCGAACCCCTGTCTTTCTGTAAGGAGGGTAGGGATCTTTAACGTTCCCAACATCGCATGGACACGAGACCGACAGCTTTACGCCCGCTCCTAAGGGCGGAACGTGCAGACATTCAACTTGCCCAAATACAATACCAGAACCTTGGTTGATGTTAATATTACAGTTTGTACTGAAAAAGTGAAAGGAGAATCCTGCGATCGAACCCAGTACCCTTCGGTTAAGAGGCACACGTTCTTGCCCCTGAACCACCGAGGCTCTAACAATATAAATTGTTCCAGTATTCTACGTAAAGTAACTCAACACTACCATTTCCTTGGGAAAATTTAAGTCTTACATACCACACTTAATTTCCGGTAGAAATACAGCCACTTGTGTAAGATTATTTATGAGATAGAAACAAAGAAGAGCACAGAAGCTCCTGAGAACTCATATATAAAAGATATTTATGACCCTGGATGCCAAAATAAAAACAAATTAATGAATCGCATATCCCGTTTTGAGTGGAGAAAACTCTTGTGCTGTTTTATGTATGATACTTATTTGCTACATATATTTTCCTGAGAAAAAGGTAGCGACTTAGTAGAGCGCAGAGATTTCTTTCGTAATTTAATTTTCATATTTGTCTTGTTTATTGCTCCAGTTGTAATTGAACAATCTTGGATATTAACTGCAACGTTGGCGTTGCCAAGGAGCACTATATATTGCTTTTTTCACAGTTTATTTTAATTGTAACAGCTTTGAGATTAACGTCATAGCGAATTTATTTTAAAAGGAGTAATAACCATGGAATTTTCAAAAAGTTTCATCAATTAAGCACGAATGAAAGCCCTTAGAACCAATAACGCATGTCAGTTTCAATTTTTATATGTTAATGTACACTTATATAGGGTGGCGCATTGAAAACGAAACAGACCGATTTGCGTCCAGAGAAATTTTTTTTAGCAAACATTGAAACACGTCAATTTTTATATTGTTTTGACATACAACTCAAATTTGTCACATCAACCCCTTAAGGGTGGTAATAACAACCCTTATATTTTAAATAGGGAACATGGGTCGAGTGTTACATCATTTGAAAGCTCTTTCTTTTCTGAATTCAGCAGACATTTTTTTTTGAAGTTTTATCAACTCGTTTAAAAATTATTCACAGTTGAAGATGCAAAAACGTATTTCACTCATTCCGATAAGAAATGTGCTGATAGTCAATGTTTTGTTGGTGTGTAAACAAAAAATTGACTATCAGAACAATTCTTATCGGAATGAGAGAAATGCGGTTTATTATTTCAGTTTATCGGTCGGTTTGGTGTATTCTGTAGAAGAAAGAGTTGAAATAATTACTCTTTTTTTCAAAAACGATGACTGTGCCAACTGTACCGCAAATTTGTTTAATGAACGACATCCGAACAGACATGTTAACAGAAAATACATTTTGGAGTTAGCTGCCAAGTTTCGACAAAGTGGTTCAATAGCCAACAAAAAACGGGATCCTGAACGTGAATTTCCGGTTAGAAATGAGACTACTGAGATTGAAGTTTTAGGACAAATTGCTGCAGACCCAACTTTGAGCACGAGAAAATTGGCCACTGTTTCAAACATCAAAAGAAGAACTATTCAGCGAATATTGAAGCATCATAAATTTCACCCGTATAAAATTCATCTTGTACAACAACGTGTGTGTGTGTGTGTTTTGTTTCTTTAACGTCGGCCTATTTCCGCGACTATGGCCAATCACCGACGCCAGGGAGCAGTTTCACCTCACTATCCTGGAAATTTTGCCGAACCCCTGTCTTTCTGTAAGGAGGGTAGGGATCTTTAACGTGCCCAACATCGCATGGACACGGGACCGACGGCTTAACGCCCCCTCCGAAGGGCGGAACGTGCAGACATTCAACTTGCTCAAATACAATGCCAGAACCTCGGTTGATGTTAATTTTACAGTTTGTACTGGAAAAGTGAAAGGAGTACGCCGGGATCGAACCCGGTACCCTTCGGTTCAAAGGCACACGTTCTTACCTCTGAACCACCGAGGTTCTCTGTACAACAACGAATGAAGAAAGTAAGGCTAGATGCATTCGTCACTCCGGACAGGAGCTTGTTCAGTTCCTCGTCGTTCCTGATCGCCAGCTGAAAGTGACGATGTGAAAAGGCTGGCTATACCATAGCCGTATTACTTTTGGTGCATTTTTGCTACAATTAGTATGCCGTACTAAAGAGCTCTAATGAGAGCGAAACCGGTCTACGGTTCTAATTGTTGCGAGAATGCATGTAGCCTTACATACTTTGTCCCTATATTTAGGTAGAAATGGGCCAGGGCTGACAATTTTCTAAATTGTTAGTTAGTTGTATACAGCCTCTATTTTTTTTAACACTTTGTGTTATTTGGAGCTGGCTTGACAACATACTACTTGGTTCCGCAACTAGGTGGCGGCACGTCCACCACTCACTTAGTGTTGAATGAAGATGATTTTGATCGGCGGCTGGAGTTTTGTGAAGTTATGACTGCACGAATAGCTGATAACGGGAACTTTCTGTTCAATATCTGGTTTTCAGACGAGTGTACGTTTTTATTAAACTCTACAGTCAATCGTCATAATTGTCGTTATTGGGCAGATAATAATCCAAAAAATTTTCACGAAGTCCACACTCAAACTCCACAGAAATTGAATGTCTGGACTGGCATTTTTGGAGACCGTTTAATCGGACCAATTTTTCTTGATGGCAATTTGAGCGGCGAAATGTATTTCGAATTACTAGAAGATATCGTTTACCCTCTACTAATTGACATTGTTGAAAATGATGATCGCTATCAAGAAAATCAATTAGCGTTTCAACAAGATGGAGCTCCTCCGCATTTTTCACAACGTGTTAGGGAGTTTTTGAACAGAGAGTTTCCAGAGCAATGGATTGAGGGGCCCCTAGATCACCAGATTTAACTCCTTTTGACTTCTTTCTATGAAATCATTTAAAGAGTAGAATTTACGCAACAGAACCGGAGTCTCTGGAAGAACTACGACGACGCATTGTTGAAGAATGCCGTCTAATAACTCCACAAATGCTCCAAAATGTCAGAGCTCGTTTTGAAGAAAATTTGTACTTTTGTATGGAAGCTGGTGGTTAACAATTTGAACACTTACTCAACTGAATAAACATTTTTGAACGTTTGGTTTTGTTTTTTAGTTTTTTTTACGAAAAATTGACTAATTCGTGGATTTCTGATCACAATGAATGAAATACGTTCTTGCAACGTCAACTGTGAATAATTTTTAAACGAGTTGATAAAACTTCCAAAAAATTTGTGTGCTGAATTCAGAAAAGAAAGAGCTTTCAAATGATATACCACTCGACCCATGTTCCCTATGTAAAATATAAGGGTTGTTATCACCACCCTTAAGGGGTTGATGTGACAAAGTTGAGTTTTATGTCAAAACATGTCCCCCTCAATTCAAAAATTAACGTGTTTCAGTGTTTCTTAAAATAAAAATCTCTGGACGCAAATCGGTCTGTTTCGTTTTCAATGCGCCACCCTGTATTTATACAGGGTGCCCGTATTTTGAGGCTCGCCATGGGGAAATAGCTCATCTTAGCAGATACTAGGTTGCTAAAATAGGTAAAATTGGGGTGCGTAATCCGGCGCTGATCATTTTTGAAAAAATAAGTAAGCTGAGATCCTTGACGTTTTTAGAAATAAATAAAAAACGAAATTTTCGATTTTCGTATTTTCCACTTTTCTCGAAAACATTTGAAGCTAGATGTTTGCAACAAACACATTATTGGGACACTTTTGAACAACGAATCTAAAAATATGAATTGTTTCAGTGTGGCACACACCGCAGTCCTACAGCGATTGTCAACTTTAACGTCAAAATTGATAAATCTGGTAGTCGTACATTAGTACGTATTAGCGCTTTGTGAGTTAAAAATACGTCTCCAAATGACTAACAAGCAGATCTGTGTCTTAGCTGTCATTTTCCTTGATTTCATTAAAATATGAGACAAAAATCCATTTTAAAGAAAAATTCTCTGGTGTAAATAATCTATACGTTAGAAAATTAATATACTAGAGTAATATACGTGTTAGTAGATAGATCTGTCATGTCGAGAATGGCCGAGCGGTAAAGGGAACAGAGCAGATTTAATAATGGACTCCTATATCACGCATTCTAATATCAGTTAGTTGCTCCATTTTTTTAAAAGTTTTTTAGTCTTTTATTAAATAAGGTCAAAATATACAAATATTTACATTCCTCTTCAATTTCATTAAAAAAAAACACTACACCTAAGGAAACGACAAAGAGATAGCAAAATTTCATACATTTATTTATTGATTTACACACATAATATACACAAACTTACATAACATCTGGACACATAATATACACAAATTTTTATATAAATTTATCTATAAAATCTAAACCCAACATACAACACATAAAAATCTTATATTATATATATATATATATATATATATATATATATATATATATATATATATATATATATATATATGTATATATATATATATATATATATATATATATATATATATATATATATATATATATATATATATATATATATAACCTATAGCAAATAGAATACATATTCATGGACGCCCAATCGTGGGACACAACATTCGATACATAACAATTGGCGCCCAACGTGGGACGTCAATTAATATGTATGCTATTTGCTATAGGTTATAGTTTTTTTTTAAGATTTTTATGTGTTGTATCTTGGATTTAGATTTTATAGATTACCGTTATCTGATCAGACTGTGTAATTCCGATGAATTTTTTAGCGAGTTTTTGTATGACAAATTGAATTAGGACGAAATGAAAACTTTTAAGACTTAATGTAATTTGAATAGCACATCTGCTTGCTTCTTATTGCCCTAACTTAGTGAAACCGTTCCATACTTAATACAGCCATAGACTTTCCCGTGGCTTCACAAGTGCTTGTTCTTTTCTCCAACCGATTTCAATTTTTACTGGATGCAGCAAGTGCGTTAGGGTAGCGAATTTTCATTAATATTTTACATTACCTTTTCAAACAATAAAGTCATTTTGATGAAAATGGTACATGGTTTCTACTATATAGGTTATAGTGGTAACCAAATTTCATGCCTGCTTTCTTTAAAAAAAATCTCTGGACGCAGCAAGTGCGTTATGTAAGCGAATTTTCTTTAAAATATTTTTAATAGCAAATGTCTTTCTTTGATGAAAGCGGGCATCAAACTTGGTTGCCTATATGGTACCATATTTCATCGAAATAACTTTATTCTTTGAAAATATATAAACATTTTTCAAAAGTCTAGATGCAGCAAATGTGTTATGGAAGTGAATTTCAATAAAAATGTTTTTAATAGCAAATACGAGCAGGCATCAATCTGATTACCGGTATAGGTATAGCCTATGTAGTAGAAACAATGTATACTATATTTTATCAAAATTACTTATGGTTTGAAAATATACAAAAATTTTCCGAAAATAAACTTAAATCTTGGATTTCTAACCAACAAAGCTTACGTTAATAGCAAATTCAGTTATTGAAATTTGAAGGATTTAATGAAAATTCGGTAAATTTACAGATTATCTCCCGAACGCTTTTCAACAAATTGTTTTCAGAAACATTACTAGGACCCCACCTGGATGCACAAACCACAAGAAAAATTTCTTGTTCACATCCCCAAGAAAGTTATGGGACTGGGAGTGAATAGGGGTGCTGTGCGGGGTAGGCAGGGTTTAAGGGGATATGGCTTCAAGGTGTAAAAAATACAGCTTTCAAGCCCGCTTTGTTAGAATTCTCTGCTCATATTTCCTTTTTACTACCTACCCCGCCCAGCACCCCTACTCACTCCTGGTCCCGTAACTTCCTTGGGGAGTGTGAACAAGAAGGTTTTCTTGGGGTTTGTGGATCCAGGGGCTGGGGCTAGGCAGGTTTCTGAAAACAGTTTTTTGAAAAACGTTCGGGAGCTAACCTGCAAATTTACCGAAAATTAGCTACCAAAACGCACTTACTGCGTCCAGATTTTTTTCTTACAAACGCATCATATTTCGATAAAAAATGCAAAAATGCATTAACGAATTTGTTCTACGAAAATTAGTTTAAAAAAAATTATACACCCCTACTCACTCCTGGTCCCGTAACTTCCTTGCGGAGTGTGAACAAGAAATTTTCTTTGGGGTTTGTGGATCCAGTGGAGTGGAGAGGCGGCGGGGTGCTAGGCAGGTCTCTGAAAACAGTTTTTTGAAAAGCGTTCGGGAGCTAAACTCCAAATTAACCGAAAATCCGCTACCAAAACGCACTTACTGCGTCCAGATTTTTTTCTTACAAACGCATCATATTTCGACAAAAACTGCAAAAATGCATTAACGAATTTATTCAACGAAATTTAGCTATAAAAAAAACTATACATCCCTACTCACTCCTGGTCCCGTAACTTCCTTGGGGGGTGTGAACAAGAAATTATTCTTGGGGTTTGTAGATCCAGGGGGGGGCTGGGCAGGTTTCTGAAAACAGTTTTTTGAAGAGCGTTCGGCAGCTAAACTGCAAATTTACCGAAAATTCACTACCAAAACTCACTTACTGCGTCCAGTTTTTTTTTCTTCTCACAAACGCATCATATTTTGATAAAAAAATGCAAAAATGCATTAACGAATTTGTTCTACAAAAATTAGCTAAAAAAAGTATACACCCCTACTCACTCCTGGTCCCGTAACTTCCATGGGGAGTGTGAACAAGAAATTTTTAACTTCCTTGGGGAGTGTGAACAAGAAATTTTTCTTGGGGATTTTGGATCGGGGGGGGGGTCTTGGGAGGTTTCTGAAAACAGTATTTTGAAAAGCGTTCGGGAGCTAAACTGCAAATTTACCGAAAATTCGCTACAAAAACGCACTTACTGCGTCTAGATCTTTTTCTTGCAAACGCATCATATTTCTAAAAAAAAATTATACACCCCTACTCACTCCTGGTCCCGTAACTTCCTTGGGGAGTGTAAACAAGAATTTTTTTGGGGGAATAGGGGTGCTGTGCGTGGTATGCAGGGTTTAAGAGGGATATGGCTTCAAGATGTGAAAAAGACAACTTTCAAGCCCGTTTTATTCGCATTTGATGCTCATATTTCCTTTTTACTACCTACCCCGCCCAGCACCCCTATTCACTTCTGGTCCCGTAACTTCCTTGGGGGGTGTGGACAAGAAATGTTGTTGTTTTGTGGATCCAGGGGGGGGTAGGCAGGTTTCTGAATATATATATATATATATATATATATATATATATATATATATATATATATATATATATATATATATATATATATATATATATACATAAACACAGATCTACTCATTGGCGAATTTTTTTTTAATTCGCTAAAAAGAGACATATTTGTTATTAAAAACATTTTTATGAAAATTTACTACCGTAACGCACTTGCTGCGTCCAGACTTTTTATTTGGTTTATCTGCTTATCAGATGTTACGGGTTATCGAAAGAGGGGTTGTTCTGTTGTGTTATCTACAAAACAGATGCTGCTAGCACTTAACTCTAATGTAACTTGTTTTAGCCCTAACAATATTCAAATATTCCACATTTTCCACACCATTTGTTTGCAAACAACAGTCCTCAAACTCCAGCTATTTGAATGGTAACTTTAACCAGCAATAACTCGGTGGTTCTTGTTTTATGCAATCTGAATATAAAATGTTATATAATGTAACATTTGTTTGTTTGGGAAAATACTTTGATAATAAAAGTCGTGGAGCAGCAAGTACTTTGTGATAACAAAAGAACATATACTTAGTAGGTAACTAATCTATATACAGTATCTGAATAGAAAGCATTACAATTTGCAAATCTATATATTTCTTCATCTCTGAATTGTATCGCTATTACTGCTTAAGCAGTTTTAATTTTTATATGTTTATATATATATATATATATATATATATATATATATATATATATATATATATATATATATATATATATATATAGTATGTCCCAACCTGGATGGGAATGTATTGCTATCTCCGTTATTATTAGAGATAGGAAGACCGTTAAATTAGCAATATTTTTGTAGAATTTCATGCGCGTTCCAAATATGACTTGTATTTTGCACTGCCTCTTTTCGTTTTCGAGTTATTTTTAAAGAACCAAAATTGGTCGATTTCTTTCTTCTTCAATATCCAAGTAGGCATTGATCTGACATGTCCAAGACCTGCACATTATCAGGACACTTTTTACAGAGTAATCTTTGTGTGCTATTCTCAACTTTGGTTTGTCATTTGTTTTTGAGCTACATGTATCAACGTTTGTTTTTATTATGACAGACATATTGGTTTTTTTTCTCATGTGATAGCCTGTGAAAAGAGCTTTACAATGATCTACAACATGCTGGAGAAATCTTGTAATTGCACAGATTATTGTTTTGAGGACAGTAGGCTATGAAATCCAATACCAGAAAACAAATGACAAAGAAAGTGTTCAAAAAGCAGTAGGCCATGGAGACTAACAATAGACTTCTACTTTTAACATAATTTTCCGTAATGATTCTCGATAAAAAAATGTGATTTGATTTACAATACTCAATTAGGTAATAATGCTAGGTAATATTATGCAAAACAGTTTAATTTTTTTATATATTTCAACAATACACCACGAGGGCTTATGGCGTAAATACTATCGTACCGTGGGTGTCGACAAGGAGGAAAGAGGCAACTTGTTAATTCTGGGCTTGAAGGTTTGGAGGTTCGGAGAAGAAGGAATAAATGTGCCTGCAAAGAATTCCCCAACTTGGAAGTCCTCGGGACAAAAGAGGGAGCATAACAAGATGTTCTATGTCTGGTGACCTGGACAGTAAAAGGGTGCATTCGCTCTGTTCCCCTGGTAGATCTGTTGGAGGCAGCAGGTGGAGGAACTATGGAAGAAAGCTCCTCTGAGCAGTGCCCGTGCAGATATCTATAAAAGAGAGAGAGAGAGAGAGAGAGAGAGAGATCATCAACGGCACGTCGGTAGGCAAGGGATGGCAGCCTTTGGGCGAGGGTAGGGTCATCGATGAGACGTAGAGCTCTCTTATGAATGGAGTCCAGGATAGCGAGTCTAGAAGCGGCAGCGGCACCCCGGAAGTGGGAGCAGTATTCGAGGTTTGGCCTTATTTGTTGAAGGTATATAAGGTATAGAGATTAGCTGGTGAAAAGTATTTGCGAGCCCGGAAGAGGAAACCTAATTTCTTAGCAGCCGCTTCTGCAATTGATGTGATATGTTTGTGACAATTGACATTTCGATCCACAGAAATGCCAACAAGTGAAAAGGACTCATTACTTTGAATGATAACGAAACCCGGCAATAACAAATAGAAACTTAAACTCCACAAATAACACAACTAGACACGGAAGTCGACAAATAATAAAATAGAAACTTAAAAATACTCTAAATTGAAAATTGTTTAATATGACCACTGTTTTGTTCAATGCACTTTATATTCCTTTTTGAAATATATCTGCAAACTCTGGTGAGGATGTTTTGGTTAATATGATTTATAGCTTCCGTGATTCTGCTTCGTAATTCATTGATATTCTGTGGTGGATCGAATTTATACACATCATTATTCAGAGTACCCCAAAAATAAAAACCCCTAGGTGTTATATCAGGACTTCGAGCACACCAGTGAATAGGCCCATTGTTACAAATGACACGACTATTAAAATTTTGGTACGAAAATTCATTGACGGTCCTAGCATTGTGAGCTAGACAACCGTCTTGTTGGTACCAAATCTCGTCTAAATTATCATGAACTCTTCTAATTGTTGGTAAGATATCATTTCTCAATAGATTAAGATACCTTTCCCCAGTTAAATTATTTTCAAAAACAACGAACCAACAATGAAGTTACCTGAAATTTTTGAAAATTAACTGTCTAATCTACAAATAAAAATAACAGTTTTTTACCTAATCAGCCGCAACAAACATTAACACCAAAGCTGTCTTGCAGTCGTCTTTCTTCCTTTAGATGGGGATTTTCATTTGCCCAATAATGCCTATTATGGCGATTATACGCACCACAATTTGTAAATCTAGTTACATCAGTCCATGTTATTTTCAAATAAAAATTTTCATCCTGCTGACATTGTCCTTGATACCATCTGCAGAATTCAAGTCGCTTAGGGTAATCGTCAACATTTAAGCCTTGTACGATTGTAGATTTTTATGGATGGTAATGACTTTGTTTTAATACACGGTGTACCGTACTTTACGAAACGTCAATTTGTTCACCATAAAACCGAACAGATTGCGAAGGGTTTTCGTTTGAAACCTGAAAGACGGCATTATTTCTTTCTTCATTTCCAGGCATTGGTAATTTCTTTGCGTGGAAGCTACCGTCGTTCAATAGACTGGTCACTATCCTGCGAAATATTTTAGTGTTTGGTTGTCGTCTTCCCGGGTAGTTGCTTGGATATGAATTTGCCGCTGCCTCGGTATTTAGGTTAGAACGAATATAACATTCCAACATGTCAAAATATTCTTCATTACTGAACATATTGTTGAATAATGTTTAAAATAAACAGGAAACAAACTATTTAGTACAAAATTTTAAGCAACGTGTTAAATACACCTCAAATTGTTAAGATAATTAAGAGTGACAGTATTCTTAATTGTCGCGATAGTGTTATATCCATAGCAACCCTTCTTCTGTTGTTTTTCAGTTGACTTACATTTAAAAATCAAACAATTTTCAAAGCGGTCTTCGTAAATCATTAATCTGGTTTTTATTGAGTTCTGTTAGTAAATTTAGTTCTTTACTAGGTTTACCTATTTCATTAAATTATAACAATTTTTTAGGATAATGTTGTAATGTAAAATATCATTTGTAATAATTGGCCGATTCATTGGTGTGCTCAAAGTTCCTATTTTTTATCGTGAATCATTATGGAAATTATGTCAAAAGTAGAAGTCTATTGTTAGACTCCATGGCCTACTGCTTTTTGCTTTTGGATTTCATAGCCTACTATCCTCAAAAACGGTTTTTCTCAAAATTGTCAGTGCAATTACAAGATTTTTCATGTTGTACATCATTGGAAAGCTTCTTTAACAGCTATTACATGAACAAAAAATCCAATATGGTTGCCATAATAAAAACAAACGATGATACATGTAGCTCCAAAACAAATAACAATCCAAAGTTGAGAATAGCACAAAAAGATTGGTTTGTAAAAAGTGTCCTGATAATGTGCAAGTCTTAGACATGTCAGATCAACGCCTACTTAGATATCGAAGAAAAAAGAAAGCTACAAACTTTCTTTTATTTTCCAAAATAGCTCGAAAACGAAAAGAGGCAGCGCAACATACAAGTCATATTTGGAACGAGCATGAAATTCTACAAAACATTGCTAATTTAACCGTCTCCTTTCTCTAATAATAACAGAGATACCAATACATTCCCATCCAGTTTGAGACAGACTGTATACAGGCTGTCGCATTTCTACGGTAAAGCTCAATATATACTTTATTGTACAAGATATGAGAAAAAATTGCATACGTTAATTATAGGGTGTCTTAAGCTCCATCTTATACAATTATTTTGACGATCACAGGATGGCACATAAGTCGTTAATAATACAAATTTTCTTTTTTTTTTTCCAACACCCGTTGTATTATTTCATTTTTACTTTTTTATGTATTATAAGGCATGATTGTAGCGGAAAAAAAATGATAGCGTTCATCGATTTTGAGTTATCGGTGTGATACATACCTATATATATATATATATATATATATATATATATATATATATATATATATATATATTGTGGTAGAAAATTTTCGTAAAAATATTTCAAATCCGAGCACAATAAATTTCCCCTTAAGCCAGAATCTTCAATCTTGAACCATATTAACACCTATGTAAACGCACGTGGGTACTAAATTAAAGAAAAATAACATAATGAGCTTCGCGGATAACTACAAATTTGTTCTAAAAAACCTTTTTTGTTGTTTATTGTTTGCAAAAACTGGATGGGTTGCCTGAAACAAAACCATCCAAGCAATTGATATGGAAAATACCTGTCATATTTATAATTTGACAGGTACATTCCCTGTGTAATTTTTGTTCTGAAAAAAATTTTTGTAACTTTAATGACATTTGCAACATAATTTTTCTAAAGACATTTGCAGTACTTACATATTATATATAAGACCAATTTTTAATTTTTTAGCTCCATATAAATTTTTTTTTTTTTCAAATAATTACTAACTGGGACTCTAAAACCGATCTCCAAGGTCCGTTTAAATTTAGAGAATTAGTTTTAATGGTACATCTTAGTAATAGTGTACAATTCTTATGAAAATTCACTACTATAACGCACTTGCTGCGTCCCGAACTTTTTTGTTTTTGTAGAAATCATTGTTTGTAAGATTTTTGTTGCATTTTGGTAATAAATGTTTAGAAAGTTATTGTAAAATAAACGTTTTCGGATTTTCATCAAAAATTTGGTTG
The DNA here is from genome assembly GCA_964006375.1 of Tillus elongatus. Classification (NCBI taxonomy): domain Eukaryota; kingdom Metazoa; phylum Arthropoda; class Insecta; order Coleoptera; family Cleridae; genus Tillus; species Tillus elongatus. The sequence goes on along the minus strand of OZ023270.1, from coordinate 14,032,461 downwards.
CAAATTTTCATGCAATTTCTTTTTGGTAGTTTCGTCGCAAAGCATTTTGTGAATAAATATATCTTACTAGGTGGGTAAATAGCTAGAAGAGGTTCAGTGACCAGGAAAATCGGACCAGTTTTTTTGGACACGTTTTAAGTTTATTTTCATAAAATTGTTGTACTTTTTCAAACAATAAAGTTATTTTGATGAAACATGGCACATTGTTTCTACTATATAGGTTATACCGGTGACCAAATTTGTTGCCCGTTTTCGTTATAAAAAAAAACTCTGGACACAGCAAGTGCGTAATGGTAGTGAATTTTTATTAAATGCTTCAAATTTGAATATCTCAGTTTTCTATAAACTTAGAAATTTTAATGTTGGTATGTAGTAAGGTCTTTCCTAGTACAAGATATTTACCGAATTTCATTAAAATAACTGTATGATTTTTGGAGAAAAAAAATTTGTTCAAATGAAAATTTAAAATTTGAATAACTGAATTTTCTATAAACTGAGAAAGTTGAATTTTGGTACTTAGTAAGGTCTCTCCGAAGGCAATATATATAGTAAATTTCATTAAAACAGCTTTGTTATTTTGAAAGAAAACTCAAAATTTTTTCAGAAAACTCCATCCGATTTTCCTGGCTAACGAACTCATCCAAGTCATTGATAAAAGAAAGGTACTTACCGAGTTTTATTGAAATAGGTTAGTAATTTTTTGAGTTATTAGACGGATACATACACACACACACACACACACACATATATATATATATATATATATATATATATATATATATATATATATATATATATATATAAACATATAAAAATTGAAACCCCGGATATGGGTTCTAGGGGTCCTAGTTCGCGCTCAATAAAAAAAAAATTTGCAAACTCTCACCATCAATACCTCTCTATTAGTTAATTTTTTTTTTTAATTCACTAAAAAGACGTATTTACTGTTAAAAACGTTTTTATGAAAATTCACTACTATAACGCACTTGCTGCGTCCAGACGTTTTAGTGAATTTTCGTAGAAAAAATTCACTAATGGGAAGATCCTGACTTTTGAATGTTGAAAAATTTTTTTGCAAATGAGCGCGAACTAGGACTCCTAAAACCCATATCCGGCGTCAGTTTCAATTTTTATATGTTTATATATATATATATATATATATATATATATATATATATATATATATATATATATATATATATATATATATATATATATATATATATATATATATATATATATATGTATCACACCGATAACTCAAAAAATAATCGGCTGATTTTGATAAAATTTGGCATGTACCTTCCTTTTGTAAATGGCTTGGATAAGTTCGTAAATCAGGAAAATGGGACGAGGTTTTCCGGGAAAATTTTGAGATTTCATTCGAAAAAAATTTTATCTCAAAAAATAAAAAAGCTATGATAACCAAATTTTGTAGGTAGATTTACGAGTAAACTACACACCAAAATTTAGATTTCTATGTTACAAGAAAAAAAGTTATAATAAAATATTTTGTGCCAGATCATTTCTATGAAAATTCACTACCATAACGCACTTGCTTCGTCCAGGCGTTTTTATTATTAACAATATGTGAATACATGGTAACATATTGTCAGCAAGTCCGATGTCATGCTTTGTCTATTTAAACATAGAAACATTATCTTTGTTGCAAGCTTCCACCTGAAAAGCATTTAAAGTTTCTTTATTGCTTCAAATTATGCAAAAATTTTTGGGTGACATAATAACTTCAAAGCAATTTCGTAGTATAACTTTGTACAATTGGCACAAAATACAAACCCCTCTTAACGTTTTTATGTTCACAAAAGCATAATTGTTTGTATATAAATAAAAAGCATAACACCTGGGTAAATTACAGAAAAAGAAGCTTACGTACCAGCGGCTAGTTGACGATAACTCTCCGGAAAAGTCGTTATCAGTAATTAAACTACACTATAACACTACCAGCACGATTAACAACAATTAAAAACAAACATACAAGAGTCAAGTGTACTTGCTTCAAATTATGCAAAAATTTTTGGGTGACATAATAACTTCAAAGCAATTTCGTAGTATAACTTTGTACAATTGGCACAAAATACAAACCCCTCTTAACGTTTTTATGTTCACAAAAGCATAATTGTTTGAATATAAATAAAAAGCATAACACCTGGGTAAATTACAGAAAAAGAAGCTTACGTACCAGCGGCTAGTTGACGATAACTCTCCGGAAAAGTCGTTATCAGTAATTAAACTACACTATAACACTACCAGCACGATTAACAACAATTAAAAACAAACATACAAGAGTCAAGTGTACAAATAAAACAAGGGAAGTGATAAAAGCACAGAATACAAGAGATAGTGAAGCACTACTACAACAGACGACGGAGCGATAAGAAGACGGCGAGAAAGCGCGGTTCTGTGGATAGTGCACGCCGGTATTTTTGGTGGTAGGTCGCGTCGTGTCTACCAGAGGACGCGTGGATAACTGAAGCGTCGCGGCGTCGAGAAGGCGTGAAAGACGCGTGCTGTTAGAAGCGGAGGGAGGAGCAGTTCATGCGGTAACACGGATGAATACGGCAGAGGTCTTCTGCATTTTGCATTAGACACTGACCCATCTCCTGTAGTAGCTATTCGGCCGGATAGAAATTTGGAAGGAAGTAGATATGGAATTTTTTATCAGGAAAGTTTGCCCCGGTGTAAGATTATTGTTATTTTGTGTGGCTTTCTGACAGTTGTATTTTACATTTTAAAGATATATGAGTAAAAAAAACGTTCGTATCTCTTTTCTTTGCTAGCAAATGCAACTCGTCCAAATTCACTTTACCGCAATTCTTCTTTTTATCTGACATTCGTTTCACCATCAAAGCTAACCCTGCCAGAGAGGGTGATTTAAACAGTTCTTGATATAATACAGGGTTTTCCAAATTCCACACTTTTACAAAATATCTTAGTGGCTAGTAGCTTTAGCCAAATAATTCTGTTGCACCTGTGAACACAATTTTAAGGATATTTGATAATTGAAAAGCCTGGAATATGGACTCCATTTTGTTTTCCATAAGTAGTTACAATTGAAGCCCACATTTAAAAATTGATACGTACCTTGTCCAAAGATTTTTCTGTAGTAGTGAAAGAAGAATATATTGTGCTTTTGGATTATATACAGTGGAATACCGAAAATGTTTAGTTTTTGAACTACAGCCTGTTAAAATTATTTGTTTTTTTTAGTGAATTTTCTTTAAAAAAAATTAACTGGTGAGGAGATACCGGATTTTGAATTTTGAAACACTTTCTTCAAATGAGCGCATCTAGGTCCCCTAGAACACACACACAAATACATACATATTATATATATATATATATATATATATATATATATATATATATATATATATATATATATATATATATATATATATATATATATATATATATATATATATACAGGGTGGCGCATTGAAAACGAAACAGACCGATTTGCGTCCAGAGAATTTTTTTTTAAGAAACGCTAAAACACTTTAATTTTAATATTGAGGGGGGCATGTTTTGACATAAATCTCAACTTTGTCACATCAGCCCCTTAAAGGTGGTGATAACAACCTTCATATTTTAAATAGGGAACATGGGTCGAGTGTTACATCAATTGAAAGCTCTTTCTTTTCTGAATTCAGCACACTAATTTTTTTTTGAGGTTTATCAACTCATTTAAAAATTATTCACAGTTGGAATTGCAAGAACGTATTTCATTCATTGTGATAAGAAATGCACTAATTAGTCAATTTTTCGTTAAAAAAAAACTAAAAAACAAAACCAAACGTTCAAAAATGTTTATTCAGTTAAGTAAGTGTTCAAATTGTTGACCACCAGCTTCCATACAAAAGTACAAATTTTGTTCAAAACGAGCTCTGACATTCTGGAGCATTTGTCGAGTTATTAGACGGCATTCTTCAACAATGCGTTGTCGTAATTCTTCCAGAGACTCCGGGTCTGTTGCGAAAATTCTACTTTTTAAATGTCCCCATAGAAATAAGTCTAAAGGAGTCTAAACGAGTTAAATCCGGTGATCCAGGGGGGCACTCAATAGCACCTCTACGTCCAGTCCATTGTCTTGGAAACTCTCTGTTCAAAAACTCCCTAACACGTTGTGAAAAATGCGGAGGAGCTCCATCTGGTTGAAACACTAATTGATTTTCTTGATAGCGATCATCATTTTCAACAATGTCAATTAGTAGAGGGTAAACAATATCTTCTAGTAACTCCAAATACGTTTCGCCACTCAAATTGCCATCAAGAAAAATTGGTCCGATTAAACGGTCTCCAAAAATGCCAGTGCAGAGATTCAATTTCTGTGGAGTTTGAGTGTGGACTTTGTGAAAATTTATTGGATTATTATCTGCCCAATAACGACAATTATGACGATTGACTGTAGAGTTTAATAAAAACGTACACACGTCTGAAAAACAGATATTGAACAGAAAGTTCCCGTTATCAGCTATTCGTGCAGTCATAACTTCATAAAACTCCAGCCGCCGCTCAAAATCATCTTCATTCGGTTGTTGTACAAGATAAATTGTATACGGGTGAAATTTATGATGCTTCAATATTCCCTGAATAGTTCTTCTTTTGATGTTTGAAACAGTGGCCAAATTTCTCGTGCTCAAAGTTGGGTCTGCAGCAATTTGTCCTAAAACTTCAATCTCAGTAGTCTCATTTCTAACCGGAAATTCACGTTCAGGATCCCGTTTTTTTGTTGGCTACTGAACCACTTTGTCGAAACTTTGCAACTAACTCTAAAATGTATTTTCTGTTAACATGTCTGTTCGGATGTCGTTCATTAAACAAATTTGCGGTACGGTTGGCACAGTCATCGTTTTTGAAAAAAAGAGTAATTATTTCAACTCTTTCTTCTACAGAATACACCATTGTGAAATTAAGTTTCGGTAGTACTATCAAGTATCAAACAGACCCATAAACTGAAATAATCAACCGCATTTCTCTCATTCCGATTAGAAATGTTCTGATAGTCAATTATTTGTTTACAAACCAACAAAACATTGACTATCAGCACATTTCTTATCGAAATGAGTGAAATGCGTTTTTGCATCTTCAATTGTGACTAATTTTTAAAGGAATTGATAAAAAGCCTGGACGCAGCAAGTGCGTTATGGTAGTGAATTTTCATAGAAATGATCTGGCACAAAATATTTTATTATAACTTTTTTTTCTTGTAACATAGAAATCTAAATTTTGGTGTATAGTTTACTTTTTATATCGTAAACCTACCTACCAAATTTGGTTATCATAGATTTCTTATTTTTTAAGATAAAATTTTTTTTCAAATTAAAACTCAAAATTTTCCCGGAAAACCTCGTCCGATTTTTAGTGAATTTTCTTTAAAAAAAATTCACTAATGAGGAGATCCCGACTTTTGAATTTTGAAAAAATTTCTTCAAATGAGCGCTAATTAGGCCCCCCAGAACACATATCCGGGGTCGGTTTAAATTTTTATATGTTTATATATATATATATATATATATATATATATATATATATATATATATATATATATATATATATATATATATATATATATATATATATATATATATATATATATATATATATATATATATATATATATATATATATATATATATATATATATATATATATATATATATATATATATATATATATATATATATATATATATATATATATATATATATATATATATATATATATATATATATATATATATATATATATATATATATATATATATATATATATATATATATATATATATATATATATATATATATATATATATATATATGTATCACACCGATAACTCAAAAAATAATGGGCCGATTTTGATTAAATTTGGTGAATAAATTCCTTTTGCAAATGGCTTGGATAAGTTTGTTAGCCAGGAAAATCGGTCCAGGTTTTCCCGGAAAATTTTGTGTTTTCTTTCGAAAAAAATTTATATCTCCGGAATTAACAAAGTAAGGGCAACCAAACATGCGGATTTATTTCATTATAGGCAAGTTACCTACCAAAATTTAGCTCCGTAGGTTAAAGGATAAAAAAGTTACAGGCATTTAAAGAAAAATAAATTTGGATTTTCCTCAAAACGTCAAAATTGCGATTTTAAACGTCAAAATTGGTGAGTCCATTCCTTTCGCAAGTCGCTTGGATAATTTTGTTAGCCAGGAAAATCCGCCGTGGTTTTCCCGGAAAAAATTGTGTTTTCTTTCGCAAAATATTTATATCTCCAAAATTAACAAAGTAAGGGCAACCAAATTTGGTAAGCTGGTTTATATCGTTATAGGTGTGCCACCTACCATTTATGAATTTAGCTCTGTGGGTCAAAAGACAAAAAAGTTATGGGCATTTAGAGAAAAATAAATTGGGGGTTTCCTCAAAACGTCAAAGTGACAATTGAAAACGTCAAAATTCGCAACATTTAGGCAAATAACTTGAATCTAATACGATCTATAGAAAGAAAATGTATCAAGAAGAATGTTTTACATACACCGAACTCTTAGTTTCAACCGTCATTGTCCTTCATTTTACTAAAATATTTCCAGAAAATTCATTTCTAATTGACCCTTTCTCTGATGCTTGGCAGTAGCCTTAGCTATAGAGTTTATTGTTTAATGGTATATAATTTTTGTCGAATTTTCGTAAAAAATCAATAAAGCTCAATATATTCGTTATTATACAAGATATGAAAAAATATTGTATACATTAATTATACGGTGTTTTGAGCTACATCTTAAAAAATTATTGCAACAATCACAGGGTGGCCCATAAGTCGTTGGTGATACAAATAATTTTTTTTTTGTCGAAAACGCCTTATTTTTTTGCATTTTCCATCGAAATATAATGCATGTTTGTAAGTTAAGAAATTCTGGAGGCAGCAAGTGCGTTGTGGTTGCGAATTTTGATTAAATGCTTCATATTTGAAAAGCTCAATTTGCTATTAACCTATAAGGTTGACCAAGAAACGGATTTTTTCAGTAATTTTTTCAGTAACACTTTTGGTTTACTTTTGGAAATTTCTGTACGTTTTCAAACAATCAAGTTATTTTGATGAAACATGGCACATTGTTTTTACTATATATGTTATACTGGTAATCAAATTTGATGCCTGCTTTTAGTGAATTTTCTTAAAAAAAATTCACTAATGAGGAGATCCCGACTTTCGAATTTTGAAAAAATTTCTTCAAATGAGCGCTAATTAGGACCCCTGGAACCCAAATCCGAGGTCGGTTTCAGACTTTATATGTTTATATATATATATATATATATATATATATATATATATATATATATATATATATATATATATATATATATATATATATATATATATATATATATATATATATATATATATATATATATTTATATATTTATGTGTCACACCTATAACTAAAAAAATAATGGACCGATTTTGATAAAACTTGGTGAATACCTTCCTTTCACAAGTGGCTTGGATAAGTTCGTTAGCCAGGAAAATCCGCCGAGGTTTTCCCGGAAAATTTTGTGTTTTCTTTCAAAAAAAAATCGAAAAAAATTTATTTCTCCGGAATTAACAAAGTAAGGGCAACCAAATTTCACACGCGGGTTTATATCATTGTGGGTAAAATACCTACGAAAATTTAGCTCTGTAGGTTAAAGGACAAAAAAGTTACAGGCATTTAAAGAACAATAAATTTGGGTTTTCCTCAAAACGTCAAAATCGTGATTTTAAACGTCAAAATTGGTGAGTACCTTCCTTTCGCAAGTGGCTTGAATAAGTTCGTTAGCCAGGAAAATCCGCCGAGGTTTTCCCGGAAAATTTTATGTTTTCTTTCGAAAAAAAATTATATCTCCAAAATTAACAAAGTAAGGGCAACCAAATTTCATACGCGGGTTTACATCATTATAGGCAAGTTACCTACCAAAATTTAGCTCCGTAGGTTAAAGGACAAAAAAGTTACAGGCATTCAAAGAAAAATACATTTGGCTTTTCCTCAAAACGTCAAAATCGCGATTTTAAACGTCAAAATTGGTAATATTTAGGCAATGAACCTGACACTAATATGAGCTATGGAAGGAAAAGGTCTCAAGAAGAATGTTTTACAAAGCCTGAAGTCTTAGTTTCAATCGTCATTGTCCTTCATTTTACTAAAATATTCCCAGAAAATTCATTTCAAATAGACCCTTTCTCTGATGTTTTGCCTGTCGGTTTAGTTAAGTTGATGCTTTCGCTGTAGGTTTAGTGAAGTTTATGGTTTAACGGTCTATAATTTTTAGCTAATTTTCGTAGAACAAATTCGTTACTGCATTTTAGCATATTTTATCGACATATGATGCATGTTTGTAAGAAAAAATTTGGACACAGTAAGTGCGTTTTGGTAGCAAATTTTCATTAAGTCCTCCAAATTTCAATAACTCATTTGCTATTAACGTAAGTTTTGTTGGTTAGGAAACCAACATTTAACTGTATTTTCGGAAATTTTTTGTATGAACGCAGCAAGGGCGTTTTGGTTGCGAATTTTCATTAAATGTTTCAAATTTCAATAACTCAATTTGCTATTAACCTTAGGTTCATTGGCTAGGAGACCAGTTTTCTCAGAAACATTTAAAGTTTATTTTCCGAAAAGTTTTGTACATTTTCAAATAATTATTTTGATAAAATATGATACACTGTTCCTACTATATAGGTTATACCGGTAACCAAATTGATGCCTGCTCGCATTAGAGCGATATATTTGTAATTAAAAACATTTTTATGAAAATTCACTTCCATAACGCACTTGCTGCGTCCAGAGTTTTTTTCTATATAGGTTATACTGGTAACCAAAATTGATGTCTGCTTTCTTAAAAAGAAAACACACATATTTGCAATAAAAACATTTTTATGAAAATTCACTACCATAACGCACTTGCTGCGTCCCGAGATTTTTTTGATTAACGAACTTGTCAAAGTTATGTACAAAAGGAAGGCACATGCCAAATTTTTTCAAAATCGGCCTATTATTCTTTGAGATATAAAATTTTTCGAATGAAAACTCAAAATTTTCTCGGAAAACCTCGTCCGATTTTCTTGACTAACAAACTTTTTAAAGCCATTTACAAAAGAAATGTACATGCCAAATTTTATTAAAATCGGCTTATTACTTTTTGAGATAAGAATTTTTTTCGAATGAAAACTCAAAATTTTCCCGGAAAACCTCGTCCGATTTTCCTGGCTAACGAACTTATCCAAGCCATTTACAAAAGAAAGGTACTTGCCAAATTTTATCAAAATCGGCCCATTATTTTTTGAGTTATCGGTGTGATACATATATATATATATATATATATATATATATATATATATATATATATATATATATATATATATATATATATAGGGTGGCGCATATTATATAAACATATAAAAATTGAAACTGACCCCGGATATGGGTTCTAGGGGTCCTAGATCGCGCTCATTTCAATAAATTTTTTCAAAATTCAAAAGTCGAGATCTCCTCATTAGTGAATTTTTTCTAAGAAAATTCACTAAAATTCCAAAAAAACTAGTGTGCTGAATTCACAAAGGAAAGAGCTTTCAAATGATGTAACATTCGACCCATGTTCCCTATTTAAAATATAAGGGTTGTTATCACCACCCTTAAGGGGTTGATGTGACAAAGTTGAATTTTATGTCAAAACATGTCCCCTCAATATTAAAATTGGCGTCTTTCAGCGTTTCTTAAAAAAAAATTTCTCTGAACGCAAATCGGTCTGTTTCGTTTTCAATGCGCCACCCTATATATATATATATATATATATATATATATATATATATATATATATATATATATATATATATATATATATATATATATATATATATATATATATATATATATATATATATATATATATATCTAATCGATAACTCAGAAAATAAAGGGCCGATTTCAATAAAATTTCGTACGTGCCTTCCTTTTGTGAGTGGCTTGAATAGGTTCGTTAGCCAGGAAAATCGGAGCAGTTTTTCCGGGAAAAATGTGGGTTTTATCTTCGGAAAATTTTCGTATCTCCGAAAATAACACAGTTATGACAATTTGGCACATACGTTTCTACTATCTAACTTACCCTCCACGCCAAAATTCATATCTGTAAGTTGAATGTAAAAAAAGTTATAGACATTTTAAGAAAAAAAAAATGGGTGCCGCTGGTGATCAGAGAAAAGCACAAGGACAAGAGATTTTGTGTGATTAACAACACTAGTTAAATATTACATCCAACGGTTAAATTTTCTTGACACAAAAACGTCTAGAAGTAGCAGAAAAAAGATTTTAAAAATTTGATAATTTTTCTTCTTCAAACATAAAAGTCGCGATTTGAAACGTCAACATTTGCAATTTTCAGACAACGAATTTGATGCAAATACAAACTACGTAGACAATATGTTGTAAGAAGTGTGTTTTACAAAGCCTTAATATTCAGCTTCAACCATCACGATCCTCGATTTTACTAAAATATTTTCAGAAAATCCATTTCAAATAGACCCTCTTTCTGATGCTTCGGTAGTAGTTTCCGCTATAGAGTTTATGGTTTAATAGTTTATATTTTAGCATATTTTCGTAGAAAAAATTTGTTGTTGAGAAGACCGCGACTTATGAGTTTTAAAAAGATTTCTTCAAATGAGCGGGAACTAGAACCCCAAAAACCCATATACGGGGTCAGTTTCAGGTTTTGTCTGTTTACACATATACAGGGTGACGCTTTTCTACGGCAAAGCTTCATATATCCGTTTTTATACAAGATATGACAAAAAAGTATATTCATTAATTATAGGGTGTCTCCACCTGCATCTTATAAATGTATTTTGACAATCACAGGCTGGCCCATAAGTCGTTGGTGATACACACTTTCTTTTTTTAATAGAACACCCCCTTACTTTATTGCATTTTTGTGTGTTTCCAGCGAATTATAATGCATGTTTGTAAGAAAAAATAATTGATATCGTTCATCGTTTTTGAGTTATTTCAATTGTATTGCAACTTTTCACGTTTTTGGAACATATTTTAAACACATATCACAAATTGTGAAACGGCGTTTTTATCAATAGATAGTGGAGCCCCATGGAAATGACGCATTTAGAGAGCATTTTGTTTGTATTACTCGTCGAAAAAATCGAGCCGCCGTATACATACACGCTCAAATAGTGGCTGAATTTTAAAAGTTTTCGCATAAATGTTTTAGTGTTTCTGTGGAACTTATTTTTGTATGATATTTGTGATATTTTGATAATTAATAGTAAATATTTAGTAAGTTATTGTAAAAAAAAGTGGTCGAATTTTTGTGAAAAATATAATTTACAATACAATTGAAATTTCTGTAAAAAAAGGTGAATTTTTGTAACAGAAATTTTTGCAGTTTAATCGAAAAAACTTTTTTTTTTCAATTTTGGTCCTAAAGCTGTTTGTGAATAATTATATCCTGGCAGGTGTGTAAACCGCTTAAAGGGGTTCGTTGGCTAGGAAAATCGGACCAGTTTTTTTCTGGAACTTTTAAAGTTTATTTTCGAAAAATGTTTGTAATTTTTGAAAAGACAAAGCTATTTTAATGAAATACGGTAGATTGTTACTAATATATAGGTTATACTGCCAACCAAATGTCCTTATTTTAAAAACAAGACATATTTGCCATTAAAAGCATTTTCACGAAAATTCGCTCCCATAACGCAGTTGCTGCGTCCAGACTTTTTTTTAAATGGTGGACTTTAGCGACTAGGAACAAGTTAACCTTTTCTAATCAAGCTTAATGCTGTTTCAAAATAACTAGTCACTTTCACATGTCGCTATTCTGAAAAAAAATTCGGGACGTAAGTGCGTTATCGTAGCGAATTTTCATAAGAATTGTACACTATAATTATGCGGTATATTAGTAAAGTTAATACTTTCAACTTACACAGACCTTGAAGATAGATTTTAGAGGTCCTAGTACGCGCACATTTGCAGAATTATTTCGAAAGTGTTACCATCGATATCTCCCTATTATCAAAAAAATCTTACGTTCTAACTCCATTTGAGAAAAATGCCCAAAATTCAATTTTCTATGAAGCTAAAGAAAAAAATTTGCTATATCTGTAGGTAAGTGTAAGTCTCTTTAAAAGAAACTTGTATTACAAATTTCATTAAAGTTATACAGAAGATTTCCAGAAGAAAACTTAATTCATATTTAGAAAAGTAAAATATCTGCCAATTTATAAACGTAGCAGTTATGTTTCCTTATTAATCGCCAGTATGATTTCGTTTCAATCCTAATCAAACCGGTTTTTTCAATATCAGCAATAACAAAATTATAATTTCAGACTCAAAGGCGACAAACTTTGGGCGTTTTAAACAAAAATGGGATCTTGTTCAAAATGTATGAAATATGTGCACTATTGTTTTTTCAAATGTCAAAATAAAACATACATTCATCGAGCTGGATTCGATCGCGTAACCTTTTCCTTAGGAGGCAAACGCGAAGCCCCCTGCGCCATCTAGGCACACGTCAACTAACGTTTTATTTGCGTGATACTTTAGATCTGCTTCATGCCCGGGATATTATAGTAAAAGTATACGTTACAATTCATTACAGAATTAGTATAATTACCATTGAAACACATCCCACGACTGTTTCGGTCTTATGTGACGTCTTATATTTAAGTTTAAATATAAAATAACTGTTTTAGAATCATTTTTATAAAGACTTGCTATGATTTTGTTTACATTTCTGCAATATTATGACAGCAAAATATATATATATATATATATATATATATATATATATATATATATATATATATATATATATATATATATATATATATATGCTGCGCTAAAACTGTATTTGGGGCCGTTAGTAAAGCTACAAATATAGTGTATGTTAATAATTGATTGAATCCCCCAGTTAAATAATCGGCCAGCAAATTTTTAATTTCATGTCGTCTGTCATTTTCCATAATTGCGGCCGATATTTCACGATTGTTTGGTTCGGGTAGTATGTTTTCTGCCTGGTCTATATTTAGTTTGGTTACCGTTGATGTATGATTTATACCTGTTGTATGAATCAATCTACGCGTGGCATTTAACTACTCTGTCTGTCAGGCATTGGACTTTAACCACTAAGTCGTTTCAGCGCATGTCTTTGGGATTTTATTTTTAATTTGGGAAAAACTCTAAATATTGTCTACTAAATTACTCAAAATTCACAACATAGGTTTATTTGTACTATTTATAGCCACATGTATGTCTCATTCCAGTTACTTTGATACTTACACAAATATAGCGTTTTCAAAAAGTTTTCCCTGATTTTCCACCGGAAAAACTTGCGCATAAACGCTGATTAACGAACTCGCCTCCGGTTTTCGCCCAAACAAGACTTTTGCCAAGTTTATTTGATATCAGTTTAGTATTTTTTGAGTTATCGTTTGGATACATATATATATATATATATATATATATATATATATATATATATATATATATATATATATATATATATATATATATATATATATATATATATATATATATATATATATATATATATATATATATATATAGGGTATTTCAAAAATCATGGTCTATGTTACCGGTGCACACTCAGCACAAAAAATAAGACTATTTTTTCACATAAATATGGGTCTGTAGATGCTTAGTTTTTTTAAATACAGCGTGTTAAAGGAATTGTTTTAGTCAGTTTTTCACGAATAAGTCCGAGTCATATTAAAATGTTGACGTGAAAATTGGCATGTGGGGGTTTTCGAGGGAAAAAAATTAAATATGTTATTGTTAATAACACTGCTGGCAGAGGGCGCCACCTGTAAGGCATGGCTTGCATTCAATTGGCTATAATTTTTTGACACCCAGTAATATCGACCTACCGTATAGCTACATTGCAGCCCTTATCAATTGTAATCAAAAAATGTATACTTGATTTAAATCTCTCAAGACACACCATTTTCGAGATATTTCAATTTTTGTATGTCGATGTCGCTCAAAAATTAATTATGCGACAAATTATACGAATACATTTTTCACCTTTTAATTGCTATCAGTATGTATAAACTTAATTTTCTTATCCTCTAGTTAAAAATTAAAATGTTACGAGAAAAAAGAACTGACAAGGCACGATCATGAAGATAAAATAAGAAGCCATGATAACAAACTTTGAACAAACCATTTAACAAAGTGGTTTCCATCGTTATGGGACTTGACTTTTGCGTTTTCGTCGTGACATTTTGACTTTTACGTTTGAGACTACTCACTATTTTTAAGCAATTAATTGTATTGTCTGCAATTTTTCTAATTAAATATGGAAGTCTTTACCAACAATGAACTAACAGACATGCATGTTATGTATTCACGGGCTTCTGGTAACTGTTATGAGGCGAAACGACTTTATGAAGAAGCCTTTCCAAATCGGAGAATTCCAGATAGAACGGTGTTTCAACGGATTGACATCCGTCTGCGAGAAACAGGTACATACTTACATTATCTAATACATCGATATAAATAATAAAGTTACTGCTGATCGAGGCAGACCATGAAGTGCACGAAATCCTAATTTTGAAGATGCTGTTCTGGATGAAATTGAACAAAATCCAAAAATAAGTACTAAGGAAATGGCCAATCATCTGGGAGCATCCAATGCAACGATATGGCGAATTCTCCACGAGCAACAATTGCGTCCATATCACATCCAACGTGTGCAGGCACTATCGCCTGAAAGAGATTTTATACCTCGCCTACAATTTTGCCAATGGTTTCTTCAACATAATAATGTAGAGAACTTGTTGAGTTGTGTATTGTTCACTGACGAGTCTGGAATTAGGCGCGACGGGATCGTCAATTTTCGTAACAGCCATATTTAGGCTGACGAAAATCCCTACGTAGTTTTTGAAAGGCATCATCAACAGCAATTTTCCTTAAATGTATGGGCTGGAATTGTAAGGTGTATGTTGATAGGACCAATTTTTTTACCTCACAGACTTAATGCCACAACATATCTTGAATTCCTACAAAACCAACTAAATGGGTTATTAGAAAATGTACCTCTTGACATAAGACATAACCTGTGGTTTATGCATGACGCAGACGCCCAAGCATTTGCGGACCCATGTTTATATGAAAAAATAGTCTTATTTTTTTGTGCTGATTGTGCACCTGTAACATAGACCATCATTTTTGAAACACCCTATATATATATATATATATATATATATATATATATATATATATATATATATATATATATATATATATATATATGTTCAGAAAGATTTCCGCGGTCTTTAATGTGAGACATGCTTGGTTCGCGGGTTGAACCGCGTCCAGAATTTATGGAAACTCGACGTTTCGGCTCCTGTTTTGGAGCCATTTTCAAGAGGTAAAGGAAATATGTAAGGACACTCTAAGGCCTCAATCTGCCTACTCCTTAGAGTGATGGACAAAGGTGGGTAAAGGAATTATGTAAGGACACTCTAAGGCCTCAATCTGCCTACTCCTTAGAGTGGTGGACAAATGTGGGTAAAGGAAATATGTAAGGACACTCTAAGGCCTCAATCTGCCTACTCCTTAGAGTGATGGACAAAGGTAGGTAAAGGAAATATGTAAGGACACTCTAAGGCCTCAATCTGCCTACTCCTTAGAGTGGTGGATAAAGGTAGGTTGGGTTGTTGTAGCTCGATTACGGGGCCTCAATCTGCCTACTCCCCAAATCTCGCTGGAGATCGTCTGTGAGGTCTCAGTGTGTTCAACCCTAGGCCTCAGAGAGATCTGGCAGTTCGTTGCAAGTCTTGTCTTATATAGGTCGTTTCGTCTACCTGTTGCGTCATCAGTGAAAGTAGTGGGGTCACCGTCAATTAAGTGGGGGGATAATGATGCAACAAAATTGTCTGTGGAATTCATTTCCCTTTTGTGTGTTTGCAAAGAAGATATAATAGGTTTCCAAGTAGTCGGAAGGCGAAGACCATCATCTCTCTTATTTAAACAATCGGGACGTTTTTCAATCTCGATTGCTTCGCGGATAATTCTCGTTTTGAAATTGTAAACCGGTGCTATTGTTTTGGCATTATCGAAGTCTATTTTGTGCCCTGTATGAATATGATGCATGGCTTAGATGTACGCATCACTAAAAACCCAGTCAGAGGATTTTCTTACACTGTCTACCGAAAACCAACCCACACTAATCGGTATCTTAACGCCCAATCTCACCATCACCCATCGCAACTAAATTCCGTGGTTCGAACATTAGTAACACGATCCCTTAGACTAACGGACAACAACAACAAACAGACAGAATTAAACTTTTTAAGACAGACATTGCTAGAAAACGGATACGACAACAATCACATACTACGAAACATTAGAAACGCACAACAACAAACCACTACACCACAACAAGAACAAACAGCGTCCACACAACAACACACAGCGTTTTTACCATACATTAAAGGTGTCACCGACAAAATCAGCCGAATTTTCAGAACCCATAATATCAAAACCGTATTCACAACAGACCAAAAACTATCAAATCTTATAAAAACTCCCAAGGATACGATTCCAAACGAATCCCACGGAGTTTACGAAATTCCTTGTTCCGACTGTTCCCGAACTTACGTAGGACAAACAAACAGACGCATCCACAATAGAATATACGAACACACCCTCGCAGTTAGAAAATCCGACCCCTCATCGGCGCTGGCCATGCATCGAGCTACAACAACCCAACCTACCTTTATCCACCACTCTACGGAGTAGGCAGATTGAGGCCTTAGAGTGTCCTTACATATTTCCTTTACCTACCTTTGTCCACCACTCTAAGGAGTAGGCAGATTGAGGCCTTAGAGTGTCCTTACATATTTCCTTTACCCACCTTTGTCCATCACTCTAAGGAGTAGGCAGATTGAGACCTTAGAGTGTCCTTACATATTTCCTTTACCCACATTTGTCCACCACTCTAAGGAGTAGGCAGATTGAGGCCTTAGAGTGTCCTTACATATTTCCTTTACCCACCTTTGTCCATCACTCTAAGGAGTAGGCAGATTGAGGCCTTAGAGTGTCCTTACATATTTCCTTTACCTCTTGAAAATGGCTCCAAAACAGAAGCCGAAACGTCGAGTTTCCATAAATTCTGGACGCGGTTTAACCCGAGAACCAAGCATGTCTCACATTAAAGACCGCGGAAATCTTTCTGAACATTTAATTCGCCTCTACGGGGAGGAACTTTTATCTTCTACCAAAATTTTCACCAAACTCCTTATCCGCAAATCCCGTCTCCTTTGTGACCTCACCTTTCTAAAAGCCTGCCGTGATCATCACGTGGTCCCAAAATCTTTTCAACTTAAACATCACACCAAATCACATAACGTCTCCAACATTTTAAAACGAACAGGCTTTGCTCTCCTTAGAAATTCCATTCACGAGACAAGACGACACCTTAACACTACCAACACACTGCTTTACGACACGTACATAAAAATACACACATACAAAATACACCCTACACTTTGGGAGACTCTAGACAGACTTTCACATAGTAAATCAGAACATGTTACACAACAAAAAACGGACGTACAAAAAAGAAAATTACAGCAGCTTCTAGACAACAAAAATCTCACACAACACACACATAATGCCAATCCTCCTATAGTAGTTCACAACCTTTCAAATTCCACCATAAGTGACGTCGCCATCAAAGTCCTATCCAAAGGTTTTAATTTTGCACCAACCCCTAAATTCATCCCAATAGAAAAGATAATTTCTCAATCAGAAGATGCAATAACACACTTACCGACTGACGAAGCTGAAATTACGAGACAAGACATTGCAAGAATATTACGTTCTGCCAAACTTCCACCTTCCAACCTTTCTCCTCACGAACGACAGTCAATCAGAGACCTAAACCGAAACACAGAAATTATAATCCTACCAGCAGACAAAGGCAACGCTACAGTCATACTTGACAAAACAGACTATATACAAAAGATGGACAATATACTAAACAACACAGACTACAAACAAATCCCTAACGACCCTACAACTTATCTGGAAAAGAAAACCAAAACTATCATCAACAACTCCCAACTCAATCCTGACCTCAAAAAAGAACTAATCCCCCGCGAAAAATCATCTCGCATCCCTAGAAAATATGGTCTCCCAAAAATCCATAAGCCTGATATTCCCCTTCGCCCTATCGTAAGTGCCCACCGTTCACCCACACAAAAACTTGCAAAACATCTAGCCAAAACTCTTCAACCATTAGTAGAAAACGCTACATCCTATGTCAAAAACTCCACCCACTTCATCGACCTTCTTCAAAACAACACCATTTCTCAAAACGACATCCTAGTTAGCTTTGATATAGTTTCCTTATTCACCAATATACCCCTATCTGAAACCCTTGACATTCTCAAAAATAAACACAAAATTTCCCACGATACCTTAGCTCTTGTGGAACACTGCACATCTAACACTTATTTCCTTTTTCAAAACAAATTTTACAAACAAGTTCGAGGTGCTCCAATGGGTTCACCCCTCTCTCCTGCATTGGCCAACATTTTCATGGAAAACTTCGAGACACAAGCCCTCGATTCATCCCAACTTAAACCAACGTGTTGGTTAAGATACGTTGACGACATTTTCGCTGTCTGGCCACACGGCAAAGAATCTCTAGACGAATTCCTTTCTTACCTAAATAACATCAACCCCCAAATCCAGTTCACCATGGAAATGGAAAATAATTTTTCTTTGCCTTTCTTAGATGTACGCATCACTAAAAACCCAGTCAGAGGATTTTCTTACACTGTCTACCGAAAACCAACCCACACTAATCGGTATCTTAACGCCCAATCTCACCATCACCCATCGCAACTAAATTCCGTGGTTCGAACATTAGTACCACGATCCCTTAGACTAACGGACAACAACAACAAACAGACAGAATTAAACTTTTTAAGACAGACATTGCTAGAAAACGGATACGACAACAATCACATACTACGAAACATTAGAAACGCACAACAACAAACCACTACACCACAACAAGAACAAACAGCGTCCACACAACAACACACAGCGTTTTTACCATACATTAAAGGTGTCACCGACAAAATCAGCCGAATTTTCAGAACCCATAATATCAAAACCGTATTCACAACAGACCAAAAACTATCAAATCTTATAAAAACTCCCAAGGATACGATTCCAAACGAATCCCACGGAGTTTACCAAATTCATTGTTCCGACTGTTCCCGAACTTACGTAGGACAAACAAACAGACGCATCCACAATAGAATATACGGACACACCCTCGCAGTTAGAAAATCCGACCCCTCATCGGCGCTGGCCATGCATCATATTCATACAGGGCACAAAATAGACTTCGATAATGCCAAAACAATAGCACCGGTTTACAATTTCAAAACGAGAATTATCCGCGAAGCAATCGAGATTGAAAAACGTCCCGATTGTTTAAACAAGAGAGATGATGGTCTTCGCCTTCCGACTACTTGGAAACCTATTATATCTTCTTTGCAAACACACAAAAGGGAAATGAATTCCACAGACAATTTTGTTGCATCATTATCCCCCCACTTAATTGACGGTGACCCCACTACTTTCACTGATGACGCAACAGGTAGACGAAACGACCTATATAAGACAAGACTTGCAACGAACTGCCAGATCTCTCTGAGGCCTAGGGTTGAACACACTGAGACCTCACAGACGATCTCCAGCGAGATTTGGGGAGTAGGCAGATTGAGGCCCCGTAATCGAGCTACAACAACCCAACCTACCTTTATCCACCACTCTAAGGAGTAGGCAGATTGAGGCCTTAGAGTGTCCTTACATATTTCCTTTACCTACCTTTGTCCACCACTCTAAGGAGTAGGCAGATTGAGGCCTTAGAGTGTCCTTACATATTTCCTTTACCCACCTTTGTCCATCACTCTAAGGAGTAGGCAGATTGAGGCCTTAGAGTGTCCTTACATATTTCCTTTACCCACATTTGTCCACCACTCTAAGGAGTAGGCAGATTGAGGCCTTAGAGTGTCCTTACATATTTCCTTTACCCACCTTTGTCCATCACTCTAAGGAGTAGGCAGATTGAGGCCTTAGAGTGTCCTTACATATTTCCTTTACCTCTTGAAAATGGCTCCAAAACAGGAGCCGAAACGTCGAGTTTCCATAAATTCTGGACGCGGTTTAACCCGAGAACCAAGCATGTCATATATATATATATATATATATATATATATATATATATATATATATATATATATATATATATATATATATATATATATATATATATATATATATATATATACATAAAAATTTTAACGGACCTTGGTTTTGGATTCTAGGGACACAAATTAGCTATCATTTGAAGAAATTTTTTCAAAAGCTTTTTATCGTGACCTCTCTAATAGCAAATTTTTTCTAATGAAAATTCGCTAAAACTGCAGCAAGTGCGTCAATGGTAGCGAATTTTCGTAAAAATGTTTTTTAATAGCAAATATGTCTTGTTTTTACAAGGACATTTGGTTGGCAGTATAACCTTTATAGTAGTAACAATGTACCATATTTCATTAAAATAGCTTTGTTGTTTCAAAAAGTACAAACATTTTTCGAAAATCAACTTAAAAAGTTCCAGAAAAAACTGGTCCGATTTTCCTGGCCAACGAACCTCTTCACGCTATTTACACACCTGCCAAGACATAATTATTCACAAACAGCTTTATAGGACCAAAATTGAAAAAAAAAGTTTTTTCGATGAAACTGAAAAAATTTCTTTTACAAAAATTCACCTTTTTTTTTTACAAAAATTGCCTTCAGTAATGTTACACATAATTATATTTTTCACAAACATTCGACAACTTTTTTTACAATAACTTTTAAACATTTATTATTAATTACTAACATATCACAAAAATCTTAAAAAAAAAGATTTCTACCGAGTCAGTAAAAACATGTCTGGGAAAACTTATCAAATTCAGCCACTATTTGAGCGTGCCTGTATACGGCAGCTCGATTTTTTCGATGAGTAACACAAACAAAAAGCTGCCTGAATGCGTCATTTCCATGGTGCTCTGCTATCTATTGGTAAAAACGCCATGTCACAATTTGTGGTATGTGTTTGTAATATGTACCAAATACGTGAAAAGTTGCAAAACAATTTAAACAAGTGGAAAAAACGATGATCGATATAATTTTTTTCCTTACAAATGTATTATAATTCGATGGAAAATACACAAATGCAATATGATAAGGGGTGTTCTGTTAAAAAAAGAAAGTGTATCACCAACGACTCATGGGTTACCTGTGATTGTCAAAAGAGATTTATAAGATGCAACTCGAGACACCCTATAATTAGCCTTTATAATTTTTTCTCATATCTTGTATAATAACGGATATATTGAGCTTTAGCGTGGAAATGCGTCACCCTGTATATGTGTAAACAGACAAAAATTAAAACTGACCCCGTATATGGGTTTTAGTAGGTTCGTACTCATTTGAAGAAATCTGTTCAAAATTCATAAGTCACGGTGTTCTCAATAACGAATTTTTTCTACTAAAATTTACTAAAATATAGACTATTAGACCATAAACTGAAACTGCAACTATTGCCAAAACACCAGAAAGGGTCTATTTGAAATTGATTTTCCGAAAATATTTTAGTGAAATAATGAAGGACAATGATGGTTGAAGCTGAAACGTAACCGCTTATAAAACACACTTATTATGACAGTTTATCGACATAATCCGTATCTGCTTAAAATTCGTTGTCTGAAAATTGCAATTTTGACGTTTCAAATCGCGACTTTGACGTTTCAAGAAGAAAAATTATAAAATTTTCAAAATATTTTTTTCTGCTACTTGACCTTTTTGCGCCAAGAAAACTTAACTGTTGTATGTAATATTCACTTGGTTTTGTTAATCACACAAATATTTTATTCTTGTGCATTCCTCTGATCACCAGTGGCACCCAAACTTTTTTTCCTTAAATGCCTATAACTTTTTTTTTTAACTTCGAGATCTAAGTTTAGGCATGTAGGGTAATTTCGATAGTAGAAACGTACATGCCAGATTTGGTTTCGTTTCACGAAAAATTCGCTAAAATCAAAGTTAAGTATTTGTAACTTACATCAAGAACACCTTGGAAAATAGGATGAAATATTTAGATTGCCCATTAAAAGGTGTCCTGACAACGTCCTAGTTAAAAAAGTCTAGTACTTTCGGTATTCGCTTGAAAACAAAAAGACGAAAATTGAATATTTTTTTTCGGATAATTAAAAACTAACTAAATGTCACCTCAAATTTTCTGTCAGATAATTGATCACCATAGACACGCACAATTTAGCTCCAATTTAACCATCCTCGTATCTCTTACGATTTACAAGATCCCAATGGTGAGGTTCAAATTTGAACTACCTGTATATATATATATATATATATATATATATATATATATATATATATATATATATATATATATATATATATATATATATATATATATATATATATATATATATACATACATACATATATACATATAGAGTGTGTCCCGAACTGGATGGGAATGTATTGCTATCTCCGTTATTATTAGAGATAAGGAGACGATTAAATTAGCAATGTTTTGTAGAATTCATGCTCGTGCCAAATATAACTTGCATTTTTTCCTGCCTCTTTTCCTTTTCGAGTTATTTTGAAAAAACCACATTTGTCGATTCATTTTTTCTTCAATATCTAATTGGGCGTTGATCTGACATGTCTAAGACTTGCATATTATCGGGACACTTTTTACAGAGTATTCTTTTTGTGCTACTCTCAACTTTGGATTCTCATTTGTTTTTGAGCTACAGGTATCAACGTTTGTTTTTATTATGGCAGCCACATTGGAATTTTTGCTCATCTGTTAGCCTGTGGAAAGAGCTTTCCAATGATGTACAGCATGCTTGAGAAATCTTGTAATTGCAGTGACAATTTTGAGAAAAACCGTTTTGAGGATAGTAGGCTATGAAATCCAATACCAGAAAACAAATGACAAAAAAAGTGTTCAAAAAGCAGTAGTCTAACAATAGACTTCTACTTTTAACATAATTTTCCGTAATGATTCACGATAAAAAAATATTGTGATTTAATTTACAATACTTAATCAGGTAATAATGCTAGATAATATTATGTGAAACAGTTTAATAACGAAATTCGGCAATAACAAATAGACACTTAAATTCTACAAAACAACACAATTAGAAACGGAACTCAACAAATAATAAAATAGAAACTTAAAAAAAAACTCTGGACGCAGCAAGTGCGTTGTGATAGTGAATTTTCATACAAATGTTTTTATTGCAAATATGTGAGTTTTCTTTCTAAGAAAGCAGGCATCAATTTTGGTTACCAGTATAACCTATATAGTAGAAACAAAATGTGCCATGTTTCATAAAAATAATTTTATTGTGTGAAAATGTACAAAAATTTCCAAAAAAAAACTTAAAGTGTTCCCGGAAAAACTCGTTTCTTAGTGAACCTTATAGGTTAATAGCAAATTGGGCTATTCAAATATAAAGCATTTGATCAAAATTCGCTACCATAACGCACCTGCTGCATCCAGAATTTCTTTTCTTACAAACATGCATTATATTTTGATGGAAAATGCAAAAATGCAATAACATAAGGCATGGTTGATTAAAAAAAAAAAATCTCGGGACGCAGCAAGTGCGTTATGGTAGTGAATTTTCATAAAAATGTTTTTATTGCAAATATGTGTGTTTTCTTTTTAAAAAAGCAGACATCAATTTTGGTTACCAGTATAACCTATATAGAAAAAGCAGGCATCAAATTTGATTACCGGTATAACATATATAGTAAAAACAATGTGCCATGTTTCATCAAAATAACTTGATTGTTTGAAAACGTACAGAAATTTCCAAAAGTAAACCAAAAGTGTTACTGAAAAAATCCGTTTCCTGGTCAACCTTATAGGTTAATAGCAAATTGAGCTTTTCAAATATGAAGCATTTAATCAAAATTCGCAACCACAACGCACTTGCTGCCTCCAGAATTTCTTAACTTACAAACATGCATTATATTTCGATGGAAAATGCAAAAAAATAAGGCGTTTTCGACAAAAAAAATATTATTTGTATCACCAACGACTTATGGGCCAGCCTGTGATTGTCGCAATAATTTTTTAAGATGTAGCTCAAAACACCGTATAATTAATGTATACAATATTTTTTCATATCTTGTATAATAACGAATATATTGAGCTTTATTGATTTTTTACGAAAATTCGAAAAAAATTATATACCATTAAACAATAAACTCTATAGCTAAGGCTACTGCCAAGCATCAGAGAAAGGGTCTATTAGAAATGAATTTTCTGGAAATATTTTAGTAAAATGAAGGGCAATGACGGTTGAAACTAAGAGTTCGGTGTATGTAAAACATTCTTCTTGAGACATTTTCTTTCCATAGATCGTATTAGATTCAAGTTATTTGCCTAAATGTTGCGAATTTTGACGTTTTCAATTGTCACTTTGACGTTTTGAGGAAACCCCCAATTTATTTTTCTCTAAATGCCCATAACTTTTTTGTCTTTTGACCTACAGAGCTAAATTTTGGTAGGTGGCACACCTATAACGATATAAACCAGCTTACCAAATTTGGTTGCCCTTACTTTGTTAATTTTGGAGATATAAATATTTTGCGAAAGAAAACACAAATTTTTCCGGGAAAACCTCGGCGGATTTTCCTGGCTAACAAAATTATCCAAGCGACTTACGAAAGGAATGTACTCACCAATTTTGACGTTTAAAATCGCAATTTTGACGTTTTGAGGAAAATCCAAATTTATTTTTCTTTGAATGCCTGTAACTTTTTTATCCTTTAAGCTACGGAGCTAAATTTTGGTAGGTAACTTGCCTATAATGAAATAAATCCGCGTATGAAATTTGGTTGCCCTTACTTTGTTAATTACGGAGATATAAATTTTTTTCGAAAGAAAACACAAAATTTTCCGGGAAAACCTGGACCGATTTTCCTGGCTAACGAACTTATCCAAGCCATTTGCCAAAGGAATTTATTCACCAAATTTAATCAAAATCGGCCCATTATTTTTTGAGTTATCGGTGTGATACATATATATATATATATATATATATATATATATATATATATATATATATATATATATATATATATATATATATATATATATATATATATATATATATATATATATATATATATATATATATATATATATATATATATATATATATATATATATATATATATATATATATATATATAAACATATAAAAATTTAAACCGACCCCGGATATGTGTTCTGGGGGGCCTAATTAGCGCTCATTTGAAGAAATTTTTTCAAAATTCAAAAGTCGGGATCTCCTCATTAGTGAATTTTTTTTAAGAAAATTCACTAAAAGAAAATTTGTTTCACCAACGACTTATGGGCCACCTGTGATTGTAGAAATATTTTTTTAAGAGGTAGCTATAATTAATATATACAAATTTTTTCATATCTTGTATAATAACGGATATATTGAGCTTTATTGATTTTTTACGTAAATTCGACAAAAATTATATACCATTAAATGATAAACTCTATAGCTAAGAGTACTGCCAAGCATCAGAGAAAGGGTCTATTTGAAATGAATTTTCTGGAAACATTTTAGTAAAATGAAGGACAATGACGGTTGAAACTAAGACGTCAGGGTTTGTAAAACATTCTTCTTGAGACATTTTATTTCCATAGCCCGTATTAGATTCAAGTTATTTGCCTAAATGTTGACATTTTGACGTTTTAAATCGCAACTTTGACGTTTTGAGGAAAACCCCAATTTATTTTTCTTTAAATGCCTATAACTTTTTAGTCTTTTGACCTACATGGCTAACTTTTGGTAGATAACTTACCTATAAGGACATAAACACGCGTACCAAATTTAGTTGCCCTTACATTGTTAATTCCGCAGATATAAATTTTTTTTTGAAAGAAAACACAAAATTTTCCGGGAAAACCTGGGCATATTTTCCTGGCTAACGAACTTATCCAAGCGATTTGCAAAAGGAATTTATTCACCAAATTTAATCAAAATCGGCCCATTATTTTTTGAGTTATCAGTGTGATATATATATATATATATATATATATATATATATATATATATATATATATATATATATATATATATATATATATATATATATATATATATATATATATATATATATATATATATAATATATATATATATAAACTGACCCCGGATATGTGTTCTGGGGGGCCTAATTAGCGGTCACTTGAAGAAATTTTTTCAAAATTCAAAAGTCGGGATCTCCTCATTAGTGAATTTTTTAAAGAAAATTCACTAATACACTAAATAGAAATTTGTTCAATGCACTTTATACACCTTTTTGAAACATGCCTGCAAACTCTGGTGAGGGTGTTTTTGTTAATATGATTTATAGCTTCCGTGATTCTGTTTTGTAATTCATTGATATTTTGTGGTGGATCGAATTTATATACATCATTCTTCAGAGGACACCAAAAATAAAAATCTATGGGTGTTATATCAGGACTTCGAGCACAGCAATGAACTGGCTGATTGTTACAAATGACACGATTATTAAAATTTTGGTAAAAAAATTCTTTGACGATCCTAGCATTGTGAGCTGGACAATCGTCTTATTGGTACCAAATCTCATCTAAATTATCAAGAACTCTTCTAATTGTTGGTAAGATATCATTTCTCAATAGATTAAGATACCTTGTGCCAGTTAAATTATTTAAAAAAAAGAACAGACCAACAATGAAGTTACCTGAATTTTTTTAAATAATGCCTATTATGGAGATTATACACACCACAATTTGTAAATCTGGATTCACTAATCCATATTATTTTCAAATGAAAATTTTCATCTTGCTGACATTGTCCTTGATACCATCTGCAGTATTTAAGTCGCTTAGGGTAATCGTCAACATTTAAGCCTTGTACGATTGTAGGTTTGTATGGATGGTAATGACTTTGTTTTACAATAAGAATTTCTTGCAAACAGCCCACAAGAAAGTTACAGGACCAAGAGTGAATAGGGGTGCTGGGTGGAGAAGAATGTAAAAAGTAAGTGCGAGCGGAAAGTGCAAAAGAAGCAGCTTAGTTGGACCTCTTTAAGCTGCCTTTATCCCATTTTGCAGCTATACCACATCATATCAATATTATGCTGTGGCTATACCTCCTTAGAATCCTGTTTACCGCGCGCAGAACCTCTATATTCACCGCAGGTCCTGTAACTTTCTTAGGGGTTGCTTCAAAGGAATTTTTATTGTCTACATTGTTCTTGTTTATGCATTGAGGGTGATTGTAGGCATGCAGAAAGGGAAGGAGTGCCCAAGCGACGAAGCAGCGAACGAAGAATTTCAATGTATGTTTAAATAATTGTTATCTCATTTCATTAAAAATATATATCCAAGAATGATTTTGAGGTTGCCTTGTTTGTCAGTCTTACAAAGTAAGATGCAATATTTTATCATTTTCAAAAAGTATGGATACAGCAACCGTAAATAAGTGTTGGGAAAGGTCTGGATGCAGCAAGAATGTTATGGTAGAAAATTTTCGTAAAAATATTTTATATCCGATAGCTCAATAAATTTCCCATTAAGCTAGAATCTTCAATCTTAAACCATAGTAACACCTATGTAAACGCACCGTGGGTACTAAATTAAAGAAAAATAACATAATGAGCATCGCGGATAACTACGAATTTGTTTTAAAAAACCTTTTTTGTTGTTTATTGTTTGCAAAAACTGGATGGGTTAACTAAAACCAAATCATAAAAGCAATTAATAAGGAAAAAATACCTGCCATATTTATAATTTGACGGGTGCATTCCCTTTGTAAATAATTATTTTTTTTCTGAAAAACTTTTGTAACTTTAATGAAATTTGTAACACAATTTTTTTAAAGACACTCATCTCGCCGCTTTCGTTTTTTCTCACTCATGTAACTTTTCAAATATTATACTGTTTATAATATTCCCGCAAATCCTTTAAGATGACATTATTCCTTCTCTGCCAACGTTAGATGGCGTTAATTTAACACTCCAACTGCCGTTCTGAAAAGTAGATAGTTTTTCTCAGGTGCAAATAACCAGACCCCTTCAGAACCAACCCCTGGCCTGCCTTGAACATCAGTTTGTCTAATTAAAAAGCTGGGGAAGGAAAACCAACACATGATGCTCACATGACCTTAATGTAGGTCAGGGGTCATTACCTCATGGTTCTGGTTAAACTGCACCTGAAATTATTCAAATTATACAGCTGGAATAAATTTGTTTTGAAAAGGTGATGGGGGGTGCGGGTTGGAAAATTAAGATCTGGTAACCGCTTGCAGGGTCCATGACTTATAGGTGCATGCCCTGTTAGTCTTTCTTTCACCTGGTTCACACATATTCTAGTACTTCATTCATGTCTTTCCAGAAGTTTTCCCTCCCGCCATTTGTGGTTGCATAGCAGGCAATCAAAAACACTCTACATATACTCGTTTTCATCTGTATCCATTTTATTCTTGGGGCAGCACATTTATAATTTCTTACACATGCCTCAGCCATTTCATTCAGCATTATACCGACTCCCTGCCTGCCATGAGGATTTTCTTCAACGTCTGACCGTATGCTATAGGTACTCACTCACTAGTTCCTCACTGCGTCTCTTTCGGTTTTTCTCATTCATGCACAATATATCAAACTTTCATACATTCATCTCTTGGAAAATCTAATTTTATTTACCTGTCACATCCTGTATATTTCTGGTCGCAATTTTCCAAGTCATTGCAGGGTTGTCATATGATGGGCCTAGCCTATTCAGACTTGTCGCCCACTATGAGTATGGCTGTCCAAGGCTTTATGGTGGTTTTGGAAGTGCTTAAATTTTAAATATGTACAAGTGTGATGAGTCACTAGCAAATCTGCACATCTGTCTCTCGATAATGAGAGAACCGCCAGCCAATGTATGTTAAGTAATTTCAACAGTTTGTAACCTCCTTCAAATGAAACGTTTACGCTATCAACACATATATAGTATGATATAGTATAGTGTAGTAAGCGGAAAAGCTGTTATCTAAAGATTGACCTCAAGTGGATCTAAATCCGGTCGGTAATGAGGTCACCATTAGCTGTTAAACCCTAACCCAATGTATCTATCAGATTTTCCCACACAGCACATGGATATCCATTAGATATCCAATGGATATCCAGGACATCCAATGGATATACATGGATATCCAATGGATATCTAATCGACATACAGATGTCCTACCAATATCCATCAATCTGGATATCCATGTGGATATATAGTGGATATTGTATGGATATACATGTGGTCACGATATGGATATCCATTATACATCTAATAGATATTGTATGGATATACATGTGGTCATCAAATGGATATCGCTTTTACATAAAATGGATATTCAATGCTAACCCACCATCGTTCTCTTTCTAACCCCATACCCTCAATGAAACACTAATATAAGCAAACAAATATTTTATTGTGTTCTAAAATGATTTAAATAATTTTATTTTCTGGATCTATGATCTGGCTCAGGTCTGGATTCTTGCTGTAAAGAAAAAACACACTGCTTATAATCAAATTCATAAGACAATCCAATAAATAATATAATATGAACAAATGTGTATAAATATTACTTTAATTATTATAGCTATAACTACCACACTTTAGTGGTTATTTCAAAATAATAGTATTAGTTGTTAATGTTGAGTATCACGACGGAAGTGACTATATACCCAATAGTTTTAATCACCCGTAACTGATCTACTTTCATAATCTACGGGAAGTGATCTGCTTCTTGCTTGTAAGTAAAGACAAAGAATATCCACCAGTAAAATAAACAATTTTACATATACATAAACTTCCGTTATATAACTAGACAATTTTCGCTGATTTCAATACGAAGTAAAAAATATTTACTTGAATCAAGAAGATATTTGTTTTCTAGTTCACGTTCACTAGCCATGTTATTATCAATCAACGTGCTCTTTACAGCTATAAATAATATTGGTATTTACGTAAATAAGTATAAAAGATATATTCCTAACTAAATGGTTTAAGGTTATGTACTCACCTGTAAATTATTTACTGACTGAAAATCACAGGAAAACTTATTAATAAAAACAACACACACATTATTTGGAGAAATATCCCAATCTTCTAACTTTAGTTGTAGGCTGTTGTTCATTTTTCATTTAGCAGTTGATGCAAAATGGCAAGATTCAATTCTAAATTTTATAACCTCAACTTTAGTCCAAACTAGTTCAAACCAAACAAATGCGAACGGATCTTCGTCATTGTAGCCAACAATTCAAGCATCCAATGCCCCAAGGTGAGTTATTAAATGATCCCGCGTTTATTGTTCGGGAGAGCATTAATGAATAACAATATGATAATAGATTCTTCTCACGAAATAACAGCCATAAACAGTAATACTCTCTGTATTGAAATAAAAATAATTTTATTTTATGGTTATAATCGTAATGAGAATTTGGATCGAAATTTATTGTTGGCGCTAGTTTTAACGCTTTCCGGTAATTCTTGTGCTAGAGCGCGTTATTTTTCTTCCTTTATCTTTTACAAACGTTAATAACGGTTTCAATAATTTAACAATCTTGTTTCCTGCTGGTGTGAACATATTAAGGGGAACATCAACTGGATGTCCAGTGGACATTTAATAGATGTCTTCTGTATATCCATGGGCTATCCAATGGATATCCATTGGATGTCTGATGGATATATACATACTTGAATAAAGTATATACACCCAGAAATTCTACTGCATTCGTGATTAGATTTTAATGAATAAGAAATGCTCATATGTTAACATTATTTAAGTTTTATTAATATTTTTATGCTCTAACAATATCCATTGGATGTCCATATGATATCCATCATGGTCATGGACGTAAAATGGATATTATGTATATCCAATGGATATCCATTGGATATCCTGTGCTGTGTGGGTTATTATTTGCAAGATGAGAATCACTAGTAAGGTCAGAAGATGTTAAAAAAAAGCTTACTACTTAGTTCTGAGTTGTTCTGTCTGACGTCCCATATTTGTTGGATCCCCTGATCAGAACCTGGTTATTTTTACGTTGTAGATATCTTGTAAAAGTTAGTCAGAATTATTTATTGTGTCGCCGTCAAATGTGGGAAATATTGGTTAAGAATTACTCTTCAATTAAACAGATATATTAATGTAACAATGATATTAAATTTATTCATATAAATGAATTTGGGATTGCAAACACAATTAAATAAACATGGTTGGTAAATCTCAAGTAAACATTAACTCAAACACAAATAAATATCAAATAAACAGCAAAAACTGCAAGAAAAAGAAATTATCATTTTACATGGCATATGACAAAATAATAAGATAAAATGGTTGTGGTTAATAGAATATTAACATTAGCTACTTGAGGTATATCAAAGGCCAAATTATGTATTTTGCAGCTCAAAAGCAAACACAAATTATTATGTAAATTACTTGACGTTTGTTTATCAATTCGGTTGATTTTTCAATGACTAAACTGGCCAGTCCTTTGAGTGAGGCTCCATTTAAGAAAAATATTCTTATGTGAAATTTCTACTTTAATGATTGAAAAATGAAAGATATTTCAAAAATGCACAGGTTAAATATTTTACAAACAAAATCTGTTAATTAAAATTTCTAGAACTATGTATTTAAAATTACAATATTGACAAAATTCTAAAGATTAAAGCAGGAAATTTACAGTTATCCTTACAGGCACCTCCTTGACACTATTTAAGTTCAAATTTGATTATGTTATTTCGAAAGTTCAAGTTCTAAAGGTTCAAATATTAGATTGCTGCATGAACAATTTTGCTGGTTCACAGAAATAAAACTTTATATTGACACCAAGTCCTGATACCTGGAGTTATCTGATGACGTTTGAAGATGCTTTCCAAGTGGAATTAACCATCAGTGCCTGACACAAGCTCACAAACTCCAATAAGAGGGAAGGCTGGAGAGAATGGGTGATACTTCCCATTAACGATTATTGGGCAGGTGGATTTTGTTGCCACAATACTGGGTGAGACAATTTGTCTCCTATGTCGATACTCTGAATTAATTTGATGAAAACTTTTCTACAGCAATTGAAACAAATTGGCTCAAGTGAAATTTATTGCCAATTGACTCAAAATTCGGTAATAATCAGAAGCTTTTCTGCTTAACATCCTCATGTTAATTCACTCCTCAACGGACCAGGTCGTGCACAAAGGGTCACTACTCAACTGGCGTTTTTCTGCCAAACACGTAGTTTATTCAAATTAAAAAACCGCTTAAATGACTTAAACAATCACTGACAGCTGTTATTAGATAGTATAGACAGCGAAAAGGATTTTATCACCCATTTTTAAGATAATTTTTAGCCACCGTGATTAAAAGATGTTTCTTTGGCAACCGCCCAAGCGCGACTCTCTTCGAGCTAACGTGTTGTGCGTTGAGGACTAACTTCATCCCCCCTTTAGCACATACACGTCCTTCGCCTATAGTTCAGGGCCTTCAAGGTTAATTTCGTCACTCAATTGCAGATATAGTCCAGACTCCCCTTAACATTGAAAATTGACTCGTACCTTCAAGGTTTTTTTAACATTGTCAAGGGATTTTCAAGATTTCAATCTTTTGTTCTCGAATATTCTTAACATATATTTTCAACGCTTGTTTCGTTCTTGGAAATATTTGTCCAGTAATAATGCGAGGTAGTTTTCCCAGCAAAGACTTATTGCGTCTTCAGATATTTGAATTTTAATGTACACATTTAAAATGCAGTACAGTGTTTACGGTGGTTAAATCTTGGCGACTTTTCATCAAATCATTTTTGAAATCCAAAACTTGAAGTATTTAATAGGGGAATTGGTCATTATTTAGATACCTGGGGGCTTTCTAAGTGTTTTTAAACCAGGAACGAAGCCAGATATAAAGTGAATCGTTACAAGTTGTGGAACAAACAATACCAGATCACTTACAAAGACGTCATTCCTGAATGGAGTATCTCCGTTGCATAGGCTCCAGACAGGTCAACTGCGGATTATAAATTTAAATTGACAGCTGGTACATTGGAAGAAAGTGCAATCACAAGGGGACAAAAGATTAAACACCCAAATGATTTATAAACAATATATTTTCACAACATGTAAATATTATAATACAAGAAATATGGTAAAATTCTAGGTACAATGACTTATAAAAATTAAAATTACTAAACATGTTTTACATATATAATAAAACTAATATAATACATCAAATATTATTCAACAAATTAAGCATATTATATTATTATATATATACATTTACAGCCCTTCTATATGTCGAAGTTATCACTAAAACAAATGACTCGTACAAACAAAATTCTACTGTTTTAGATACAGGACATACTTGATAAGTTTACATTACGTTATCATTTTGATTATTTACCATAAGTACAATATCATTTAGCTAATTAAATTTAGTGTCAAAAACAAAGTATCATGCAAGAAATTCAATCGCAAGTGAAAACTGCATGCTAGATTCAAGTTTTAGCAAAAAAGCAAGCAACTGACCAAAATGTATTATTTATTACAGTAACTGTGAAAGCATCTTTCTTAGTAAATCAAAAGAAAACGAAGCCTGTGGCTAGGACTTATGGATTAAAAAAAAGGTTGAAAACAAGAATGTAGTCAAATATTTGACAAAATAGTGGACAAACGAGATGACATGGTATAAGTAAAAGGGTTGATTTCAGAATAAGGTAAGTCGTCATTATGTAGGGATCACTAAAATGGGACATATACATCAGTGGAGACGCCATTGGGCGAAGTGTGTGGCCAGGCAAGGGAAATACTTTGAAGCAGGATAAGATTGCAAAAATTGTAAGGTTTCTCAATGATTTTATAAAACAAATCCTGGAAGTTTGATGATATCTCCTAAATCATGTCCCCAAATGGTTATATTTGTAACAAATGGCCGAATCTGACAGAAAAGCAGAAATATATATGAAATTAACAAGTTTCACATCAATTTTTAATCGTAATAGATAGCAGAGAAAGCAAAAAGCAAACATATTCCGCAAAAATTGTTATTTCGTTACATAATTAAGGCTTTAATTTCTATGATATTTATCAAAAAATATTAAGCTGGTATCAAGATCACTATATATGCACAATAAGCCAAAGGCTGCAGTGCTATCAGGCCGGCAAAGACACGGACGACCCCTGAGGGAAGAAAAAAAAGATCACTATATCATTAGGTGATATTTAAAAATCCCGCACACGGTGGGCAACCGTTTCTTCCGATCATTTGCAGATGGATATCACTTTAAGAATCAAATGACACCTCACATACAGTGACATTTAAATGACATCTTATCAAACAGTGAAATTCAAACGACCTCTAACAGTGACATTCGAATGACATCTATCAAACAGCGACATTCAAATGGCACCTATCAAACAGCGACACTCAAATGACATCTATTAAACAGCGACATTCAAATAACATCTATCGAACAGTGACATTTAAGTGACATCTATTGAACATTGATATTTGAATGCCAATTCAGATCTAACACCACAAGACTCAATATCATTAGGTGATATTTAAAAATCCAGCACACAGTGGGCAACCGTTTCTTCTGATCATTTGCAGATGGATATCACTTTAAGAATCAAATGACACCTCACATACAGTGACATTTAAATGACATCTTATCAAACAGTGAAATTCAAACGACCTCTAACAGTGACATTCGAATGACCTCTATCAAACAGCGACATTCAAATGGCACCTATCAAACAGCGACACTCAAATGAGATCTATCAAACAGCGACGTTCAAATGGCACCTATCAAACAGCGACACTCAAATGATATCTATCAAACAGCGACATTCAAATGGCATCTATCAAACAGCGACACTCAAATGACATCTATCGAACAGTGACATTCAAGTGACATCTATTGAACAATGATATTTGAATGACAATTCACATCTAAGACTACAAGACTCAATATAATCAATTCATATTTTCTAAAACCTTCGTCTTTTACGTTAAACAATTTAAAAATATTTCTGGAACATAATACTTTGTTTTAGACAATTTAATATTTTTATTCAACGCACTGGTATAAAGTACAATAAAATTATAATAGAATTCTATCGTATGGGACATTTTAACCCAAAAATTCGTCATTCTCCTAAATTTGTCTAAGCTAATGATAAATAAACAAGTTTGGTCAATAACTTGAGCAGCAATCAACACTGCGACATCTAACCTCACATTCTATACAAGTTTATATTTGTTCAGTCTTATCACATATTAAATGGATGTATCAAACATTTCTCGTGATAAATATAATCTTCTAAAACTGGCTTGTATAAGCGAATACATTAATATCAAAGCGCTAGATTGTTATTTCGATAATATTTAATGTCAGAGGCATTCCTACCGATCTATTCAATCAAAACGAAGAAACAAAATCACTAAATGTGATATATTAATTAAAAACATTTACATATTTCTTAAGATTAAATACAGGTCACCAGGCTTCATAACAAAAATACTATAGGTGCAAAATCTTGACTGTTCACTGGCATTGTATGAGCAAGGAAAGAATAAAGAATCACTGTTCTTAAATACCTGCTAAGGTCATCACATGCCACAACTAAAATTCTATAGGTACAAAATCTTTTTCGTTTGCTGGCCATATATGAGCAAAGTATATTTGACAGCAGGTATGCCTCTGACACAAATTAACTTATCCTACATTTGTAAAGTGTGATTATTTTGTTCAGTTTAGATGTAAGTATATAAAAAACATAGATTTGATCATTATTTATACATTTTTTAACGTGAACCACAAACGGTTCCATTCAGCTACTACTCGTCTGACCCTAGTTTTTAATGCTATAACATCCTGAAAATTAATTTATATTCTTGGTGAAGTTGATAAGCCCCTTATTTTAATTAAAACTTTGGATACAGGATATTGATCCTGTGAGTACTAAACATGTTTTATAATACAAATAATTGAATATCAATAGTTTTTTGAAATGTACTAAGTTAGCAATGTTTTTCTTGGTACAATAACATTTTAAAATTCTTGAGATTTTTGCAAAACTAAGATAATTCTGAATTTTCTTACTGAAACTATAAAAACAGATGTAAATTTCGAATTAGAGCTGGACTTCAAATGTCATTTTTCATTGTAAAATCCACTGGTATTATTGTGAAAAAGACAAGGTTATTCAATATAGACAAGAAATATTTTAAAACACTTAAGCCAAAAGCCTTAGATTTATAATTGGATTTTACTTCAAAAACATAATTCAACTAGTTTAGACTTTAGACGATCCCTTTTATTACCCGAAACCTCAGCTGATTCGCCTAATCTGTAAGAAACTACCTGTGAACTGTCCTAGATATTCCATTTTATTACCTGAAACCTCAGCTGATTGCTCTAATCTTTCAGAAACTAGGTGTCAACTGTCCAAAAACTGTATGACATTTGTCAGCTTATATGTGACAGTTCTCAGCTGTCAAAATTTATGTGACAGCTGTCAACTATCAGAAGCATTCAATTATCAAATATGAAATCAAACCTGTGTTTCAAATATGTTACAAATAGCATTAGGGTCCATTGTGATGTAGTTTAATTTATATTGTGTGACTTATTAAACGTACTCGACGATGTAATCTTCGATGGGTTCTCTTCTGCAAAACGTCAAAGACATCGATCTGCAGATGTTCACCGCCACTCAGGCATACGATGAAGAATGGTTTGCTATACTGTTGGATGTACTTGAGCGGCTCGTTGTGTTTGAGGATAATCTAAACAAAAAATAGGAAATAATAATATTTATTGACCAAAATTATCACACTATGAAGTTTCAAATATGTCATCCAAATACATATTATAAAACACATTGTTTTCAAATGGCACCCCCTGTATATTGTCTGTCCAACGGGTTAAAAACAAGGATTCAATTTTCGTAAGAAGCATAACACAGATCTAAAATCAATAGTTTTAAAAAACATTTCAATATTTATGTCAGAGGTTAATTGGTTACTTTGTCAGGTAAAACAAAGCAACAAATATAACTGTAAAATTATCAACCAACATTTAACAGCGATCATCATTCAATGCTGATGCCGAGCGGTGCCGCCACAGACAGTCATGTGCCCGACGGATTTTTTTCCCCTTAGGGCTCGTCCGCGTCTTTGCCGCCCTGATAGCACCACAGCCTTTGGCTTATTGTGTATGCCCTTAATCTTTTCTACTCCACCCATTCCAAAATCACTGTGCCTTGAACTAGTCTGCACTGCAATTGGTAGGGTGAAGTTTTATATTGCTCTGTCTCCGGTCTAGGCTGACCGTAGATCAGCTGTCTCTTGCAGTCCAGAGCTTTACACTTGCACAAGATGTGCTGGGTTGATTCCTCCCCCTCGCCGAAGAGTCTGCATGCCAGGTCCCCCTCGAACCACCCAATTTTACGCAGGCGTCTCTCGACAGCCATGTGTCCCGTCAAGAGTCCTGTTATGTTTCCGAGCTGCCCTCTGCTAAGAGTTAGCAGCTCCACAGCTCTCTTTGAACTGGGTTCGTCAATTACTGACTTCCCATGTCTGAGCCCTGGACAGTCTGCCCACTACACATTGTGTTCGTTTCTGACCCAGGACGTAATGGCTCCCCTGACAGTACTCTTTGTCACGCCCAGAACTGGTTCTGGTCCCATAAATGGTTCTGCTGACCCTTTCTTCAAGAGAGCGTCACTGAGAGTGACCTCATTCTGCCCAGACAGGTCACTCGTCTCGTCATTCACTTACAAGCCTGGAATTTACCAGTGGGCACCTTAGGGCCTTAAGGGCTGCCCGGCTGTCTGGCTATGAGGATCCGCTTGTTGGTGTAGCTCCTCCTCTTGTTCTTCCACACACAGTGCAGGATGCCGTACTTGAACATCTATTGCTTTCTTAACTAATTTCCTTATTGTTTGAAGATGTGGTTCTATCATACCATTTGTTTGCGGGTAATGTGCAGAAGTTACAATATGATTGAAATCCCATGTTTTTGAAAATTTCTTAAAAGCTTCAGAGGAAAATTGAGGTCCACCATCTGTAACTACAGTTGATGGTATTCCATGTCTAGAAAATATTGTTTTTAAGCTTTCTATGATTATATAACTTGTTGTGTTGTTTCCTAATTTTCCTACATATTTTGTGAAGCAATCAACAACTAAAATAAATTTCGCCTATTTATTTTCTAACAAATGACATCCTACTTTGTTCCATGGTATTGTTGGAATTTCATGCCATTTTAGTGGCTCAGGGGTTTGTGAGTTACTATATTGATTGCATATTACACATTCTGAAATTAATTGTTTGATTTCATTTATCCTTCCTAGACAAAATAATTTTCTTCCGCCATTTTAATACATTTCTTTATACCTAGATGATTATAATGAATTCTGTTAAGCATTTCTCTATGTAACGTTTTTGGTACTATTATATAGTTATTCATATGAATTATTCCTTTATTTACAGTTAGCTCATTTTTGTATTTGTTATATAACCTAATCCTTTCAGGCAACTTCTTTATACAATTTGGCCACCTTGCAATTATAACGGTGATTAGTTCTTGTAATTCGCTATCTGTTTCAGTTTCAAGTTTTATTTGAGGTATTTATTACGAAAAGTTTGGCATGGAACAATATGCATTACTGGTCAGAAACAAATCTTCATCGGATGCAAGAAGTATATCACCAAAACAGGTGGAGTGTCAATATGTGGTCTGGAATTACGAGAGACACAAATATTGAACTGTTTATAGCCATCTAAATGGCAACTCATACTTAAACTTTCACGAAATAACCTGGCTATCCTTTTAGAAGATATGACTCTTGATATAACAACATCCTCGTGGTATCTACATGATGGATGTCGTGCACATTTTTCACAATGAGTTCGTGATATTTTAGATACTACTTTCCCAAATCGCTGGATTGGAAGGGGTAGTTTGTTTCCGTGGCCACCTAGATCTCCAAATTTCCGTGCCAGATTTTTACTTGTGGAAAAGACTAAAGGATATTGTGTATTAAATACGACCAACCACACAGGAGGACATGATTAATATAAGTGCCACAATCATGATTTCACGAGCTGGAATTGAAACTGCCATTTCCAGCATTAACAAAAAATAATAGTTTTATTTGGCCAAATGGTGATCATTTTGAACAGGACGAATAGCTCAGTTCGTGAGGTGATTAACTTCTAAAAACGGACTAGGAGGTCGAGGGTTCGAGTCCCGTATTCAGATATTCAATTTTTTTCACTCGAATGTGAAAAGGCCAGCTTTTGATGAGTTCTGGATGGTGTCCTTTGTCTATATGTTTGTGTAATCTCCCCCCGCACAAGTTAAAGATTTCTGTGTGCGGAGTTTATCTACTGTGGTGTTATTGTGTTAATAATAACACAATAACTTTATATATAATATTACTATTTATAAAGTCTCTGGTTTTTGTTTATTTAATAGGCTTTCTACAATTTAATCAATAATGTCAAGGTGTTTGGTATTTTTATTGTTGTTGGGGCCCATTGGCCTTTAAACCCGCTTCAAATCTTGCGTCTGGCATAGTCTGGACCAGTTGTATGCCTGGCTATAGCGCAAAAGCTCGTCCCTATTGCGGTTGAACAACGCCAAACACTCCTTCAAAGTTGACACACGATTGCGTTTGTGGTCGATTGTGAGCAAACACAGGACCTATCTTGCGGATGGCTTTCTCATACCCAAGTGATCATGCTAAATCGAACTCACTGAGCCATGTGATAGGCCTATGGCTTCCACAATCTCCCGCACTTTCAATCTCTGATCGGCCAACACCATATCATGAATTTTTTCAATTGTTTCAGGTGTAGCGACCTCAACTGGGCGTTCAGAATGTTCAGCGTCATTTGTGCTTGTACAGCCGCAACGAAATTCAGTAAAACACTTTTTTTACCATGGAAATTGATAGTGCAGAGTCCCCATAGTATTTATCAAGCTTAGCCTTGGTTTGAGTAATGATTCTTTCCACAAAAAATAATGTTTGATGGGCACACGAAATTCACTTTTCCATTTTCGTTATAAATTAAGAGGTTGTCTGCTTTCAATGGTTATCTAACACAAACTAAATGACGCAGCTTGTTCAACATTTGACACGAGTCAAGAGGTGGGAAATTCAAAAAGTCACGGACTTATTGACCCGCTCTCGTAGAATGAGTTAAAAGATGGAATAAAAGGTGGAAAAAATGCACAGCTATGGGGAAAAATTTATTATTTGTCATAGCACGCTTGGTCACAGACCTTCGAAAACTATTGTTTTTCATCAATTAACATTAATTATTCTTTTGGCTATAACTCCGAAACTAATGGAGATATGGAATTTAATCTTTCACACATTCGCTTGAAAATTTATTCTACTTTTCGATTATCATATAATAACTGTCATTCTGTTTATAAAATTTCAAAGGAAAATTAAAAGAAAGCCATTTTTTCGAATAGCGTCCTCTGGCGAGGGCAACAAAAATCAATGTGACTTAGCTATTACTTTGGTTTAACCAGCAGACCTTCCTTTCTTAAGCAAGACAGATTTCATCAAATTCGGTTGAGCCAAATGTATGAGTATGTGTGGTTTTTGAGGCCGCATATAATCTAAAATCAAAAGACTGAAAAACATAATTTTACCTTCGAGAATCGGGGCTTTTATCTCCTCTGGAGGAAGTGGTATGGTTTGCAAGGAAAGTATTGACTGATTCATCCGAGCTGTATGTGTCCTGGTCACTGAAATAAATACAAAATTATGTAGAAGACGATTGATAAACAGTATTTTGTTTTTATTCATTTCATTCAGCTACAGATGAAACATTTTGTAACTTTTCTTGGCAAATTTTTCTTTAAATCTTATTTCAAATTGTTTTAATGTACCATATTTCTACTTTGTCTAAATCTTGCGATGCAGTTATGTTTATTTGACAATAGTTTGCCTAAATATTGCAATGCAGTTATGTTTATTTGACAATATTTTCTCTTTCTTAATCGCAAACATGCATTTAATTCTAAAAAAAAAAGACGTTAAAAGCCATAGTGGTCTAAGTCAAAAAAGGAAGTGCAATGATATTGAATTGAATCACTATTATCTTGGGAAGGAGATTTCAATTCACATGTTTCCTAAACTTATTCTGCAATAATACTTGAAAACTTCTCTTTGGGATTTTCCAAAAAGGGCTTACTTTAGATCCACTGCTCTCAGATTTCAAATTTTTGACTGTGACCACTATGGTTTTCAACGGCTCATATACATGGAGTCACTACAGGGAGTCAAGAGTGCAATATCGGCCTTACTACAAAGATTTCGAAATAATTTGTTATGTAAGTGGTTTGATATTAAAAGGCGCCATTTTAAAATTATACCCAGATGGGTATACAGGATGATTCACTACAGCGAAGTGAATCTTTTTTTTTTCTCCCTCAGGGCTCGTCTGTGGCTTTGCCGCCCCGATAGCTCTGTAGCCCATGGCCTACTGCCCATGCCCTTAGTCTCTTCACTCCACCCATTCCAAAATCACTGTGCCTTGAAACAGTCTGCACAGCGATTGGTAGGGTGAAGTTTTATAATGCTCTGTCTCCGGTCTAGACTGTCCGTACATCAGTTACCTTTTGCAGTCCAGAGCTTTACACCCGCACAAGATGTGCTGGGCTGATTCCTCCCACTCGCCGCAGAGTCTGCATGCGAGGTCTCCCTTGAACCGCCCCATTTTAGGCAGGTGTTTCTTGACGGCTATGTGTCTCGTCAAGAGACCTGTTATATTTCTGACCTGTCCTCTGCTAAGATTTAGCAGCTCCACAGCTCTATTTGAACTGGGTTCGTCAATTATTGACTCCCCATGTCTGAGCCCTGGACAGTCTGCAAAGTACACCTTGTGTTGGTTTCTGACCCAGGACTTAATGGCTCCCCTGGCAGTGCTCTTTGTCACGCCCAGAGCCGGTTCTGGTCCCATAAATGGTTCTGCTGATCCTCTCTTCACGAGACTCTCCGCTTCTTCATTGCCTTTGACCCCCAGTGACCCGGCACCCAGATGAGGGTGACCTCATTCTGCCCAGCCAGGTTGCTCGTCTTGTCTCAGCACTCATCAGCCAGGAATTTACCCATGGGCTACTTAGGGCTGCATGGCTGTCTGTGGCTATGAGGATCCGCTTGTTGGTGTCGCCCCTCCTCTTGTTCTCGCGTACACAGTGCAGGATGGCGTACATTTCGGCCTCAAATACCGTTGCATGGGCTCCGAGGGAAATACTATGACTTACCCTCGGTCCTTCCGAATAAACACCTGCCCCAGTCCCACGCTCCCTGCCGGATCCGCCGTGAACCAGACGATCGCGTCCCGTGGTATGCCCGGCGTCTCCTCCCGCCATGTCTCGCGGTCGGGGATTTCCACTGCAAAGTTTTTTCCCTGCAGATTCGCGGCTCACGAAGTCTGATCTCACTTCAAGCATGGGCTCCTTCACGATCTCCTGAATTTTGCAGTGGCCCCTGAAGCCTGGGTTGATCTTCAGTCTACCATTGCAGGCTAGTCTGTATAGTCCTAGCCTGGCCTCCCCCATAATAACTAAGTGTAGGGGGGGCAGATCCAGCAACACCTCCATGGTGACTGTTGGGGTTGAAGACATTGCCCCTGTGATGCCTAGGCAAGCCTTCCTTTGGATCTTGCCTAGTTTTTGTTTGGCACTGGATTGTGTCACCTTAGGCCACCAGACCAGTGCCACGTATGTTAACGATGGTCTGACCACCCTTGTGTACAGCCAGTGGGCCATACTAGGTCTTAATCCCCACGTTTTTCCATATAGCCGCCTAGTGACAGCTAAAGTCATGACTGCCTTACATAGTATTTTTTCAACGTGATCATTCCAGGTTAGCTTAGAGTCCAATACGACCCCAAGATATTTTACCTCCCTGGCCATTGGAATGTTCCTACCGTATAGTGTGAGAGTTCTGTGGCTCTCACAGTTCCTCCTCCTCGTAAACGGTTGCTTTCTCGGGGCTCCCCCAGAGCCCTTGACCAACTGTCCACCACTTTCAGTGCTGTCTGCATGCGCTCCCACACTGACTGTGTAACCTTTCCTCGGACTATGATGACAATGTCGTCCGCATAGGCCTGTGCCCCATACCACCCTCCGGAGAGCCTCCCTAGCAGACCGTCCATGACTAGGCACCAGAGCAAGGGAGACAGAACGCTCCCCTACGGACACCCCGCCGTGACCCCCGCCAGCGGAGTTATCCTGCGAGTGAGGTGAACACCGCCCTGTCCCTGAGCATGGAATCGATCCACCTGCAGCAGGTCTCCTCTATTCCACGCTCCCTGGCAGCTGCCAGAACCGATTCGAATGGGGTGTTGCTGAAGGCTCCCTCCATGTCTCAGAAGGTCCCCAGCGCCACCTCCCTGTTCTCCAGCGTATTCTCCAGTTTCAGCACCAGTTGGTGCAGTGCTGTTTCTGTTGAGACTCCTGCTTTGTCTGTATATTGTCTGCAGTGTAGGGGATATGCTTCCAGTAAACCGCCCCTAATGTGCCCTTCGAGCAGTTTTTCCATTGTTTTTAGAAAGAAAGGCATGAGACTTATTGGCCTCAGGGACTTTGCCTGGTCTGTTGGACGCCCAGGTTTAGGAATGAATACAACCCTGGCCAGTCTCCATGCACTCGGAATGTGCCCCAGAGCCAGACTGGCCCTCATAATCAGGGTAAGCGCCGGCACCAGTATATCTATCCCCCGTTGTATGATGGGCATTATTCCATCAAATTCCGGGGATTTGTATGGCTTAAAGCTGTTAATGGTTGATGCGGTGTTGCAGAGTTATTAAAAAAATATATCTGGATGCAGCAAGTGCGTTATGGAAGTGAATTTTCATTAAAATGTTTCTAATAGCAAATATGTCTCTCTAATGCAAGCGGGATCAATCTGGTTACTGGTATAACCTATATAG
The DNA here is from genome assembly GCA_964006375.1 of Tillus elongatus. NCBI lineage: Eukaryota > Metazoa > Arthropoda > Insecta > Coleoptera > Cleridae > Tillus > Tillus elongatus. The sequence goes on along the minus strand of OZ023270.1, from coordinate 13,988,300 downwards.
CAGAAACAATGTACCATATTTTATCAAAATAATTTATTGTTTGAAAATGTACAAAAATTTTCCGAAAATAACCTAATAAGTGTTTCCGAGAAAACTAGTTTCCTAGCCAAGACACCTTAGGTTAATAGCAAATTGAGTTATTGAGTTTTGAAGCATTAAATGAAAATTCGCTACCAAAATGCACTTACTGCGTCTCGATTTTTTTCTTACAAACATGAATCATATTTCGTTAAAAAAAGCAAAAATGGAATAATATATAAGGTTTTTTTTTTGGAGATAATTGTTTTTATGAAAGAAAACCCAAAATCCCGGAAAACAAGTTTCAATTTTCCCAGGTAACAAACTTATCCAAGCCACTTACAAACGGAAGGTACATGCCAAATGTTATCAAAATCGGCACATTATTTTTTGAGTTATTGGTGTGATATATATATATATATATATATATATATATATATATATATATATATATATATATATATATATATATATATATATATATAAAGATGTAAAAATTAAAACTGACCCTGGCTGTGAGTTCTAGGGGACCTAGTTCTAGCTCATTTGCAAAGATTCAAAAGTCGGGATCTCCCCTCATTAGTGAATTTCTCTAAGAAAATTCACTAAAAAGTCAGAAGTTTTTGGAAAGATAATTTAACGTCTAATTCCAAAATGTGAAAATATACAGGTGATCCATTTAAGAAAATGTATCTAGAAAGAGCTCTGGTGTAGTGAATGAGCCTGTATGTTTGGAAATAATTTTAGCATTAGTGTCTTTTGATACCATACCACTCCCATAAAAAAATTATTTCCAAATCTTTTTAATAGGGCTGATATTGGACTTTGATGCACTATTGGGACACCATGTATCAATGTCTCAATACTCAGATCAGCAGGTTCAAGTTAATGTTAATTTGTTATTATTATTAATAAGATTCAAGTAAACTTACCTATCAGAATTGTCAGAAGGTGTGTCTTCTAATTCACCTTGTATCGCAGATTGGAGGTCTTCAATCCTCTTCAATGCTAGTCTCAAGTCAGTTCTGGCAGTTACTGCTTCCTGTTCGAGGCCCTCACACCGTTTATCCATTTCCTTCTTTTTCTGCAATGCTTCTGATTCCTTTATTAAACTCTTGTTCAGTTCCTCTTTCACTTCCCTAAAGATAAACAACAAATCAAATAAAATAGCAATCAAGAAATTAGAAAATGGAAAAGCAGGAAGAGCTGATAATTATTTAAGAAAACATCTAGTAATATGGACACTCGAGATATGTAAAATAATGATAAGTTACTTTGGGTGTGATAAGCAGCTTCATCCTTGACCCGGTACTATTTTTGTTATTTATAAGCTATGCAATTTTGCAATATTGTGTAAGATGAAGATGGATATAATCCTTACAGAAAATAAGGAGTTCAGCATAATTTCCACGATGGTGAGGTAAACCTACTCACTGGTCTTGGTGATTGGTCATAAGTACGAAAATTGACTGAATTAAAGAAACACAGTCTAATCCACAACAGGCAGTATGGATTCCGTCAGTGCAGATCAACTGCCGACCTCTTTTCCTTTGTCAACCATTCTTGGAACAAGTCTATGGAACTACACGGTGAATCCCAGATTGTCGCTCTAGACATATCCAAAGCATTCGACCAGGGCTGGCACGCAGGGCTGCTTAATAAACTTCCAGCTTATGGCTTACCACCAAAACTCTATACCTGGACAGCAAATTTCCTGTTGTCGTGGATGGCCATTTCTCTAAAATGTTTCCAATTAATGCAGGAGTCCCTCAAGGTTCAGCTTTAGCCCCTACTTTGTTTCTTCACCACATCAATGACCTCCTCTCCAGCACATCCAACCCAGTTCACAGTTACACCGACGACAGCACCCTCCACTCAAATATACAATATTCTAAGCCTGTCTCTTTAGCCCAATTAGATGACGATCGCAGACTCATGGAGGGTTCTGTCTCCATGAATCTCCAAAAAATATTAGACTGGGAAGTAGAAATCTTGTACAATTCAACCCCACCAAATCTCAGTCTTGCTTTCTATCTCATAAGAGATACAACAACCCTAGACCCATCACAATGAACAACCAAGTTATTCAAAGTAATGAGTCCTTTTCACTTGTTGGCATTTCTGTGGATCAAAATCTCAATTGGCACCACCATGTCACATCAATTGCAGAAGCAACTGCCAAGAAATTAGGTTTCCCCTTCCGGACTCGCAAATACTTTTCACCAGCTAATCTCTATACCTTATATACTTCACAAATAAGGCCAAACCTCGAATACTGCTCCCACATCTGGGGTGCCGCTGCCGCTTCTACACTCGCTATCCTGGACTCTATTCAGAAGAGAGCTATATGTCTCATCAGTGACCCTACCCTCACCCAAAGGCTGCCATCGCTTGCCCACCGACGTGCCGTTGGTGACCTCTCTTTCTTTTATAGATATCTGCACGGGCACTGCTCAGAGGAGCATTTTACCATTGTTCCTCCACCTGCTGCCCCCAACAGATCTACCAGGGGAACAGAGCTAATGCACCATTTTACTGTCCAGGTCACCAGACAGAACATCTTCTTATGCCCGCTGTTTTGTCCCGAGGACTTCCAAGTTGTGGAATTCCTTGCCGGCACATGTTTTTCCTTCTCCTCCGAACCTCCAAACCTTCAAGTCCAGAATTAACAAGTTGCCTCTTTCCTCCTTGTCGACACCCACGTTACGATAGTACTTAGGCTGTAAGCCCTCGTGGTGTGTTGTTGAAATATAAAAAATATATAAAAAAATAAAATATTAAACTAAATAAGACAAAAATGTATCAAAAATTATAATCATCTCTTTTGTTTGAGTTAAGCTCGAACTTGATAAAACTTCGTGTACGAACCCCTTTTTTGAAGGAATCAAAATATTCGGTGTCCACTCGAGTTTATGCTACGAGAGGATAAACTGATTTGACAATACATGCTGTTTCGAAGGACCTGTGGAATACGTGAACTGATACTTTGACTGTAATTTTATGGGCTTTTATTAACACCAACAACTATAACAATACAAATACAGGATTTAGCTTAACTAACCGGTATCGACCCGTGGTTTACGTGCTCGCAATCGTAGTAGTAATCTCCGTCTCGTTCTCGCTGCGTTTTCCACCACCTGTTGAGTGTCTCTCGGGGTGCTCTTTGCGCACTCATGCGCACATACCTAGTTCATATGGGTATTATATTTACAAGTTCATATATTGTCCTTTGAACCCTAACATCTTTGTTTTGTCTTGTTAGTACTTCAGATTAAGTTTAGATTCATCTAAAAATTCATCTGAAAATGCTGTCAAGCAGCGAAACTATAGTCACAGAAGCATTGAAGAACATCCTAGAACTTCCAGAATTCGAAGGGCCACTTGCTCCAGTTAGCTCACGCGCTGGCTACGTCCTTCACCACTAAAAACCAACAGTGAAGCCAGAGAAGTATTCTCTAAGTCTGTATGCAGTATGGACAAGTTTCACCAAGTAAGGGCAACAACAATCAATGAATTAGATTCATCTATTGATTGTATGAAATAAAGGAAGACATAACAAATTTAAAATACAACAAATTAAGTTTAACACTTACCTAAGCGTTCTTTGTAGTTTACGTATTTGATCTTGAGCTTGTTGTTCTTTTACTCTCGTTTGACTAACTTCAGTTTGAAGCTTGTCAACTGTTTCTTTCAGTCTGGCTATCTGAACATCCAGCCTGGCTTTGGTTGTGTGTTCAAGTTCCAGTTTAGATTCTAGTTCTTTGATCTTCATTTCATTGCTGAAAGGGCAAAGGTGTGTTAAAAAATAACCAGATATGATTTCTATGTGTATGTAAAATGTCTTTCAAAGGACAACGATAAATGCTAAAACAATTCACAACACACTCCCTCATTGAATTGACATTTCTTCACGTTGGAGTCCAACTTGTTCTATGTAGAACATCAACTTTGGTTTGTGGAGAAGCTTCGTTATTACATTTGCAAGCTGATGGATAGTCTGTAGAGATTTACTGGATGTTGATAATGCATTCTTGGATAACTTCCCTTATGAAAAAGTGTTTTATCCTTATACATTTAGTGTGATGGTGTAATTCAGTATTCCTTGCTAACTTTACAGTAGCCTCATTTTCTACATTAGAACCTCGGTGGTTCAGGGGTAAGAACATGTGCCTCTGAACCGAAGGGTACTGGGTTCGATCCCAGGGTACTCCTTTCACTTTTTCACTACAAACTGTAGATTAGATTAGATTTTACTGTGAGTGGGCTATTCTAGTCCCTCCACCGCGACCTTAGGTCTATTGTGGCTCACTTCTAATTATTTAGATTTCACCCATCAATTCCAGCTCCCTGAGGGAGTCGATCTTTTCTTGAGGGTGAAAGTTTGTTTGGCAGGTGTACTGCCATCTGAGTGAAGTCGCTTTCCCGTTTCGAAGCTCAAAGAGAGATAACCTCTCTCAGAGTTTGTCTGGACCCGACATCCGTCAGTGTTTGCCTCGAAGCGTATCATGAAGTCCCGCTCTCGAGCAACATCCAATCTCCAGTTGTAATCAACTCCTGGAGATATCAGGTCCCCTCAGGCTTGTCTAAACCTGACACCTAACAGTGTTAGATTCAAGGCAACATCCCATCGAGTCCCGCTCCCGAGCATCACCCCAGCGAGGCCGTTCGTCCGTTTCGTAGCACACAGTATGGGCTCCAAACTCCGGGTGTTTACCACTCATCAAAGATCAGAGCCCCCCGGGACGTCTGGACACACGACACACGCCAGGGCTCAATTCAGGGCGGTATCATCTGGAACCCCGTTCCCGAGTAACAATCAAGCGAGGCCAATTGTCAGTCTCTGAGGCCACAGTGGAGGCGCCAAACTCCGGGGGCATATCACTCCCCAGAGATGTCTGCCTCCCCTCAGCCTCACCTGCACCAGACCCCCGCCAGTGTTTCATTGACTCGAGGCTGTATCATGAAGTCCCGCCCTCGAGCAGCATCCAGGCGGGGTCGTTAGTCTGTATCGATGCTCACAGAGTAGGCCCAAGTCTCCAGGTGTAATTGACCCCTAGAGACCACAGCCACCTCCTGGTTCGTCCAGGTCCAACACCTGCCAGCGTTAGCTTAAATTTCACCCAACAAATCGAGCTTCTGACAGGAGACGACACCTGCAAGGTGAAACTTTGTTTGACAGATGTACTGCCACCTGAGAGAAGTCGCTTGTCCGTCTCAAAGCTCAAAGAGAGATAACCTCTCTTTGAGTTCGTCTGGACCAGACATCCGTCAGTGTTTGACTCGGTGCAGTATCATGAAGTCCTACATCCGAGCAGCATCCAAGTGAGGTCGTTTGTCCGTTTCGAAGCTCACAGAAGAGGCTCTCCCTCGGGTTCGTCTAGACGCGACACCCACCAGTGCTAGACTCAAGGCGACATCCCATCGAGCCCCGCTCCCGAGCATCGCACAAGCGCACCGTCCGTTTTGAAGCACACAGTGAGGGCCCCAAACTCCGGGTGTTTATCACTCATCAGAGTTGTCAACCCCCCCGGGTCGTCTAGACACACGACACCCGCCAGCATTCAACCCAAGGCGGCACCTATCCGGAACCCCGCTCCCGAGTAACAACCAAGCGCGGGCAACCATCCATTTCTAAGCCCAGAGTGGAGGCCCCAAAATCCGGGTGTACATCACTCCCCAGAGATATCCGACTCCCTCCAGGCCCACCTAGACAAGACCCCCGCCAGTGTTTAATTCCAATTAGTCGCCTTTTACGACAGGCAAGAGTTACCTTGGCCCTATTCTTTTAGTTAGTCCCCGGACCCACAGGGGACTAACAAACTGTAACATTAACATCAACCGAGGTTCTGGCATCGTATGTGAGCAAGTTGAATGTCTGCACGTTCCGCCATTCGGAGGGGGCGTAAAGCCGTCAGTCCCGTGTCCATGAGATGTTGGGCACGTTAAAGATCCCTACCCTCCTTACAGAAAGGCAGGGCTTCGGCAAAATTTCCAGGATAGTGAGGTGAAACTGCTCCCTGGCGTCGGTGATTGACCATAGTCGCGGAAATAGGCTGACGTTAAAGAAACAAAACACACACATTTTCCACATTGTGATGAAGCGTTATTTACTATCTAAATATTAGAAAACTGGCAGCTTCTAATTAAATAATTAATTGAATATCAAATCATAAAATACAATATAAATATATGGTAAAATATTTTCACCATGAAATTAAATATTTTTAAGCAATTTATATTTAACTAAACGTGTGTATTCTGTATTTATTATCCTATCGCTCTCGAAACGAGCGAACAAATTCCAATAAACACGGAGATTTTTGCGTGCTTGCCTAATCATATACATATAAGGTTAGGTTAGGTTTCAACCGATTCCGCTTTCAGTCAGATCGCTCCAGGCTTGACTTATTTCATTGAAGAGAAACATTTTTGACCTGAGAAATTGTCGTTTTAATTAATATTTTGCGGCGAAAATTCATTTCTTTTTAAATAAAACGCTTCTCAGTCAGATCTTAGCAATCGAGATATTTCCGCAGTTCACTACCTACCGCCGTATCTTTATGTTATATTATCGTGCATTATTTTTGTGGGGATGCTGACGATTCACAGCTCACTTAACTAATCGCGCTATTCCCATCTTGGATTGATCCTGATAGGGACGCTGAGAATGCACAGCCTATCTAGGTCATTCTAAGGATCACGTCCATTTCAAGTCAACGCCTTGAACCTTTCTAGACTCGAGCTTTCCGCCCCATGCATTAGGAGCTCTTGTGTTATTATGGTGAGGACGCTCAGGAGTCACAGCTCACCAAAGTACTCAAGATGACTGTGTCCTGGTTTGACCTTAGTCGGGATGCTGAGGATTCACAGCCTGCATAGGTCGTCCAGGAACTTATGTCCCGCCTCTTCCTTCTTAAACTTTCTGTCCCTTGTGTCCGTTGTTTTGCCTGAAAGCTTATGTAAACCGCTGGTCATACCGTATATACTCTGCAGCTACCTCATTTGTGTATCAATTAACGACACCTGTACGCTTCATAAAACGCTAGCTCTAACCGTTATTGAGATAGCCAAGTTCTAGTTAATGATATTAACAGGCCACATCACTTGTATATAGTTTGTAAATATTCTTTCGTAGATATATTTTGTAAATAGTTTCTTGGATAAAATCTGGGTTGGGTAAATAACGACAGTACTTAATTTCCCTCTAACCCTGACGTTCAACTGCAAAATATGGTCCTTCTTCTTCTTCTAGTGCCTTCTCCTATCGAAGATCGGCAACAATTTTGGCGAATTATTCTCTGTCTTGGGCCCTTTTCAGCAAAGTGTTTGAACCCAAGCCTGTCCAATCTCGTATGTTCTTAAGCCAGGAGAACTGCCGGCGTCCCGGTCCACGTCTACCTTCGATCTTACCCTCTATCATGAGTTGTAGAAATTCATATCTATTGTGTCTCATTACATGACCGAGATATGCAGTTTTTCGCTTTTTTTATGATTTTGATGAGTTCACGTTCTCTGCCCATACGATGCAAAACCTTAAAATTTGTGGTGTGAGCAGTCCAAGGAACTCGCAACATTCGTCGATACACCCACATTTCTAATGCCTTGAGTCTGTTTAGATCGCCAGCCTTTAACGTCCACGCCTCAACCCCATACAGAAGCGTGGAATATATGTAGCATTTCACCAAATTGTATCTAATTTGTATATCAAGTGACCTATCGCTTAACAGGTTTCGCATTTTTAAGAAATTTTCCCTGGCCATTTCAATCCGAGCTCTGATTTCCAAATCAGGAATCAGATCTTCACTGAACCCAACTGCCCAAGTATTAAAACCTAGAGACCTTGGTTATCTGTGTCCCGCATACGTTTATATGTATTGGTTGATTTGGATTCCGGTTTACCGCCAATATTTTTTTTGTGGTGTTGATTTTTAAGCCTAATAGATCTCCTTCGGCTAATATCTTGTTAAGTAGCCGCTGGACTGTCTGTGATTATAACTGTGTCGTCGGCATATCGTAGATTATTGATCAAGGTTCCATTCACTTTTATGCCATCTTCTGCACCTTCAAGTGCGTTTTGGAATACAATTTCGGAGTACATGTTAAAAAGCATAGGGCTCAGTACACAGCCTTATCTGACTCCACGTTTAATTGGTACAGTTTTTGTTTGGGTGTTTTCAATCTGCACTGTCGCCACCTGGTGTTCATAGAGGTACTGAATGATTTTTAGATCTTGGGAGTCTAAACCTTTACTTTCTAGTATGTTCAGCAGCGTGCTATGTTTGACACAATCAAATGCTTTAGCATAATCTATGAAACACAGGTATACTTCCTTTCGCTGATCTCGACACTTCTGCAGCAGGACCGATAGCGCAAACAAAGCCTCTCTAGGTCCCAATCCCTCTCGAAACCCCATCTCTGCAGTTCGCTCAGATCCTGCTCGCATTTCCTATGTATTCGATTATGTAGGACCTTTAGAAACAACTTTAATATCTGACTCATTAAGCTAATTAGTCGAAACTCATCACATCTTTTTGCGCCTGGTTTTTTAGGAATAGGGACAAATGTAGATTTTAACCAGTCTTGAGGTATATATCCATTGTTATAGATGGTATTAAATAGTTTGGTCAGGATTTTTAAGTTTTCTTCATTTATAAGTTTCAGGAATTCTGAACAAATGTAGCCTGGTCCAGCTGCTTTACCGTTTTTTATTCCCTTCAAAGCCATCTCTATTTCTGCAGTCATTATATTTGGTCCCATTTATGTTTGACGTTGGTTACGAAAGGGGGGACCTTTGTCGTGGAAAATATCAGAAATATAATTTGTCCACACTTCCTGCAGTTCTTGTGTGTCTAAGACTGTCTTGTCTTGATTTACTATTTTTGTATATGTTGGGGATTTACGGTTTCCTGTAAATTTCCTTAACTCTTTTGTGGATATTAAGTAGATCATGTTTTTGTTACATCTCCTCTATTTCCTTACTTCTCTCCATCATCCATGCTTCTTTGGCATTTCTAATTTTAGTCCTGACAAGTGCCTGAGCTTCTTTATATTTTTCTTTTTGTGTGTTTTTGAATTTGCGCCGTTGGTCCATTAACTCTAATATCTCTTGAGTCATCCATTCTTTATGCCGCTTCTTGTTGTTTACAGTTGTTATATATTCTTGCGTGTCTAAAATAGCATTTTTAAGCTGACTCCAAGTGTGCTCTATATTTTCCTCAATTGTATATTCAGGCTCTATGATTTTTTGGGCTTTGCTCAGTTGTTCATTGAGTTTGATAAACTTGATGATTTGATGCTTTGCTTCGTCTTTTAGGGCTGCCATATTGGGTTTTATTATAACTTTCTTTCTAAATATGCTCCACCTTTTAAGAAAACAGAAGTGGTCAGGTCACACCAAGTCAGAGATTAAAGAACGCTAACTATGGAGTCACTAATCTAGCAAGAATCACCTATAGACTAACGAACCCTTCTCCACAGAGTTTCACAGGTACTTTGACTGTTACATAAAACTTACTATAAGAATTTTGGTCTACTAAGAAAATGGAGGACACATTCGGCAGCTGGTATAGGTGATAATACGTTAAACATCCCAATACTGTTACAATCTGGTAAATGTGCGTTACAAATATATATCAGAAAATGACATTCATCAGTGTGAATCAAATTACGACCTACAGTTTTTTTTTGTTGCATTTTTGGAACCTGAAAATTGTTATAGCTCACTAGAGGTCGGATTTAAATAAACACATATATAATATTCACTATAACACTTACCGTTTTACTAGCAGATTAGACGAGGCATCACCCATACTTTCTACAGCCTCCAGCTTCTGACTCAGCTCGTTCAGTTGGTCCCTCAGTTGGTTCCTTTCCACCTCCAGTTCTGACACCAAGCTGACCTGTTCTTGCAGCGCCATTTGGTCTAAAGACGTCTGCTGGACGGCGGCTTTGTACTTCTTCAGTACCTCAGCCAGTTCTTCTTCGTTCTCTTCAAGTTGAGCTTGCAGATCGTTCCTTTCCCTGAGCAAAGTGTTGGCGCGATCCTCTGATTCGTTCTTCTGTCTGTTGGCTTCTTCCAAAGAGGCTTGGGTTTCAGAGAGTTCAGTTTCTAGGGTTTGTTTGGCTTTGATGGCTATGGAGCGCGCGCACTCGAGGTCCTCCAGTTGGTTGCGTAGCTGACGGATGACGTTTTTGCCTGTGGAATTAATTGAAATTAAGACACTGGTGACAAATCAAACAAAGTATAATAAACCAGAATTCAAGAATGTGTTGAAAAATAGGCCTGTTTGTTTTAGGCTGGTGTTACTTAGAATACTAAAATACTCCTGGACCACAGGTAGCAGAAGGGCTACCAGAGCGATGTCTGGTCACTTTCAGTCCAGCTACTGAGCAAGCCAGCAGCTATGGTTGTTTGTCTGCCTGTTTGTGTATTATGTCAGAGGCAGCAAGTCATTAGCTGGCACGCTGGAGTCCTCAAGGTCACACAATACATATTAGAATTGCCTCTCAGCATAAAATCCACTACGAAAATCCTTTTTTTTTTTGACATAATCTTTTGTGCTGATTTTATTTGTTTCAATTTTGCTTTGGTTGGGACGATGGGTGTTGCCATTCCATTGACAGTTGCTGGGACTCACCTGTCATATGAGACACCCAAGTTTCATTCCCTGTAACGATGTGGTCCAAAAATACATCCCAACTTTGGTTTGAGATCGTTAGAAAGCCTTTTTGGAACCCACTGAAAACACACTTTTCGATCATTCAGTTTCTCTGAAACAATGATGTACAAACCCGACCTTGAAACCTGTGGAAAATCAATTTATAACTTTGAAATCGTGTTTCGTCGGTTCTCTCGAATTTATTTGTCCACATCCTGAACCAAACTTTAAAAATCAGAAATGGCCGCTCAGGGTGTGTCTTATTATGCACATCAACCCGCTTGTCCTTGAACATTCTCACCCACTTTCCAACTTTACTGTCATTCATAGCCTTATCAGCGTAAGCTTCACAAATCTGACGGTGAATTTTCGCTGCTGCCAAGCTTCTTGAATCGATTTTTTTTAAATATTAACAACACACGAGGGCTTACATAAATACTATCATACCGTGGGTGTTGACAAGGAGGAAAGAGGCAACTTGTTAATTCTGGACTTGAAGGCCTGGAGGTTCGGATGAGAAGGAAAAACATGTGCCGGCAAGGAATTCCACAACTTGGAAGTCCTCGAGCCAAAAGGGCTGGCATAACAAGATGTTCTATGTCTGGTGACCTGGACAATAAAAGGGTGCATTCGCTCTGTTCCCCTGGTAGATCTGTTGGGGGCAGCAGGTGGAGGAACTATGGCAAAAAGCTCCCATGCAGATATCTATAAAAGAGAGAGAGAGAGAAGTCACCAAGTTGGTGGGCAAGGGATGGCAGCCTTTGGGTGAGGGTACGGTCACCGATGAGATGTATAGCTCTCTTCTGGATGGAGTCCAGGATAGCGAGTGTAGAAGCGGCAGCGGCACCCCAGATGTGGGAGCAGTATTCGAGGTTTGACCTTATTTGTAAAGTATAGAAGGTATAGAGATTAGCTGGTGAAAAGTATTTGCGAGCCCGGAAGAGGAAACATAATTTATTAGCAGCCGCTTCTGCAATTGATGTGACATGTTGGTGACAATTGAAATTTCGATCCACAGAAATGCCAACAAGTGAAAAGGACTAATTACTTTAAATAACTTGGTTGTTCATTGTGATGGGTCTAGGGCTGATGTATCTCTTATGAGATGAAAGCAAGACTGATATTTGGTGGAGTTGAATTGTACAAGATTTCTACTTCCCCAGTCTAATATTTTTTGGAGATCCACAGAGACAGAACCCTCGATGAGTCTGTGATCCTTATCTAATTGGGCTAAAGAGACAGGCTTAGAATATTGTATATTTGAGTGAAGAGTGCTATCGTCTGTGTAACTGTGAACTGGGTTGGATGTGCTAGAGAGGAGGTCACTGATGTGGAGAAGAAACAAAGTAGGGGCTAAAGCGAAATGATCCGGTTGGAGAGGAAATTTGCTGTCTAGGTACAAAGTTTTGGTGGTAGGCCATAGGCCGGAAGTTTATTAGGCAACGCTGCATGCCAGACCTGGTCGAATGCTTTGGATATGTCTGAGCGACAATCTGGGATTCACCATGTAGTTCCATAGACTTGTTCCAAGAATGGGTTACAAAGGAAAGGAGGTCGGCAGTTGATCTGCGCTGACGTAATCCATATTGCCTGTCATGGATTAGACTGTGTTTTTCAAGAAATTATAGTAATTCGGTGTTTACATACTTTTTGATCACTTTAGAGACAACTGAAAGGAGATAAATAGGCCTGTAGTTGCTATGAAGCGCTTTGGATCCTTTCTTGGGGACAGGTTGTACTGGAGCAGTTTTTCAGTTACTAGGGAATATGCCTCTATTAAGATGTCTGAAACAGACGAGTCAGGACAGGAGCAAGTTCTAGTGCGCATTTTTTGAGAACAATTGCTGGGATCTCGTCAATGCCAGAGGCTTTCCCGGTATTAAGAAAAGAGAGCATCTTTTGTACCTTTTTAGTTTTGAAAATGATATTCTTCATTTTAACTGATGTCTTATAGCATTCAGGTTTTGTAGTAAGGACATCCAAGGGATTTGAGCTGTATGTTGGGATGCAAGGAAAGTAAGTAGGTTGCTGAACCATATGGGCTAAAGAATTGCTGACTGCAAAGGCCTCTGCTGCTCTCCCTCGTGGATCCTAGTCATTCCTTATTATTGACATTGAAGTCACCAAGAATAGTGACCTCGGAGGAAGGATATTCAGAAATCAGATGGTCGGTTTTTTCAGAAAGGTAGTCCAAGAGCTGGACCAAGGTGTTGTCAGAAGGTGACCGGTAAATGCAACAGATGAATTTAGTTGCAGCCCTGAGAGAGAGAGAGAGAGTTTCATCCAAAGTATGTATTTTCTTCCAGCTTCCAAATTGGGGAGTCTGATGCAGGGTAGATTGCTACGGACGTATGTGCACACACCTCCATGCAATCCAAAGGAAACAAGGAGCTCATACCCCGGGAAATTAAGGTGGTTAGTGGCTGTTTTGGCACTGATTTGGATTTCGGTGAGGAAGAGGAGTTGGGGCCTATTAGCCTGGAGGAAATGGTGGACGGAGTTCAGGTTAGAATTTAGGCCAGATATATTCGAGAAGGATATGTTAAATCTTGATGCTGGCGTGTTGTATAATAATAGTGTACAATTCTTATGAAAATTCGCTACTATAACGCACTTGCTGCGTCCCGAAATTTTTCTATTGATTTTGTCTTTTATTACTTTACGTTTTATAAAAATAACATAGACAAAGCAGACCAAACATAACTCGTCAGAACTCGGCCTTACCAAATTCGAGTGAAAAAAAAAAAAGACTATCTGAATACGGGACTCGAACCCACGACCTCTTAGTCCGAATTATAGCGGTTACTCACCTCGCGAACTGGGCTATTCAGCTTGTATTTTATTATTTGTGTTTTGTTATTTTATTCTTATTTTCTTTCAAACTTTTTTTTTCTTTTCTTTTGTAATCTTCTTTATGATTTTTATACAGAATTTTTTCACCTCAAATAGGAATGGGCTGAGTCACAGTTCCTCATGCCTAGGGGTTCCTCAACATCACTTTTTAAAACCAGAGTGTGATTGGACCATTGTATAACTGATAAGATAAACAACAAAAACATAGGAATCTTAACTCTAAACCTAATGTACTTAAAATATTCAATTTTTTTTAAATATAATCTATTAATATTTTATATACTTAATTTAGTATTTTTTTTGGATTATTTTACAATATACAATATTGAAATTTTTGTTAATATTATATCGTCTATTAATATTTTGTATAATTTAGTACTTTTTTTCCAGTCTGGTTATTGGTTTTATGGGTCTTAGATTACACCAATCTAATGAAATTCGTCCAAAAATCAAAATTCACGATCTCATTATTCATAGAACCAAAAATTGCTAAAATCATAAATTTGAATACCTGTCGAAATACAAAAACGTAATTATGTAAGATACACCAACCTGGAGCTTCAGCTTTTTGTCTTTCCAACTGCGCCTGCGTATCCCTGAGCAGAGCTTTCGTCCTCTTCAGGTCCCTCTTAAGTCTTTGTAATAGTGCTTCATCACCTGCTCTGTCATTTCTTTCTGTTTCTGCAGCTGCAGCCAATCTCCTTTCTAGCTCGTGCCTCTCTCTTAGCAACAGAGTACGTTCCTCATGCTCATTCTCCAACTGTTGCTCCAGAGCTAGAACAATGAACATCTCAAAATTAGATAAAGGTATGTTATTGAGTGTACAAATTAGGTAATAGCAAAACGTAAAAATACATTAGTAAAGAATAGAGGAACTACAACAAGGCAAGGGTGCCCAGGCTCACTGACTGTGATGCCTATAAGATGCATCTTCGGTCGGAGTTCAAGGGATGAACAGTGATCTGTACACTGCAGAGCAGCTTGAAGAAGCCTTAAGTCACTCAAACCAAATTATTAAGCTTGCCTATGAGGACAGATGTCCTTTAAGTGACAGGCAACCCAAAAGTTGCGCCTTGGTGTCACAGAGAACTGAGCCAGCATAGATCGGAGGTCAGAAGACTCTTTAATGCTGAATACCAACAAGCCTAACCTCATATGACAAAGAACTTAAGACGATCTAAAAGGATAACCTGGAGGCAATTTTGAGACGGGTCAGATGAACAGGCCCCCGCACAGTGCCTACACAAATCCTATCAAAGGATTATTCAAACAGTATTGGTCCACAATAAAAAGCTAAACGGTGAAAATACAAACAGCCCAGATGAAAGCACTAGAGTTCTCCTACAGACGCACTTTCCAGGCTCGCAAAACACAGAAGATAATTTGCACCAGAGCTACTGAGCTGATCAATAGTTAAGATATCCAATGAGAGTTGGGATAAGACTAGCAAATACAATCTTCAACATTAACATAAGCAAATGGGCGATATAGAGTTTCAAACCTTATACATCCCCTGGCAAAGACGGCATATTTCCAGTCTTACTACAGCAGGGTTTTGACATATTAAAACCCCACCTAGAACAAATATTAGGTAATTTAATCATAGGCTATATTCTGCAGACATGAAAAGAGGAAAATGTGACGTTTGTGCAAAAAGCAGGACGTGGCTATATGGACAAAGCAAAACCCTACTGTCCAATTAGCCTCACATCCTTTCTCCTAAGGACCACAGAGAAGGTTTTAGATCAATACATTAGAAGCGAAACCCTCACAAGAAAACCGCTCCATGTACAACAATCCACATTAGGTGCCCTACACGGCTTAGTGAGGGGTATAGAAAAACTTTTGTGGACAAAGAGAAGCACCATTGACATGGAGGCTGCCTTTGGCCCACTTCATATGAATCCATTAAATGGGCCCCACAAGAAGGAAAAGTAGAATTCCCCATTGCAAGATGGATTGAGTCAGTGCAAAAAATATGCAGCTACCAGAAATGAAACCAAAGCAACAGTGATGGTGGCAAAAGGTTGTCCTCAGGGAGAAGTTTTATCACGTCTGCTGTGCTCGCTCGTTGTTGATAAACTTATGGCTACATTGAGCGGAACAGGATTTATAGTTCAAGACACACAGAGGATATTGCTATAATAGTAAAAATCAAGCATGATGCTGTATTATCCAGTCAGTCTCAATTTTTTAGTAAACAGATTAATTAATTTTCCTTTAAGTAAAAGTAAATATACCAAAGAATTAAAGTGTATTAAGAACGTGGCCGAATATAATGGATACACTGCTTGCCTAGTAATGAAATTAATCAACAAACAGAAAACAAAGATGTTGTTCCTAAACGTCAAAATGTTTGGGGTTGACATCCTTGGGTGTGTTGAATAAAAGGCTTTTTCTTTCCAAACAATTTTTTATTCCTTTCCCGATGCGTTTCGACCTTTCTAACCGGTCATCCTCAGGGGAATCAGTAAGTACATCATGCACTATCTTCAGCCGCAAATCGATCGCCTCCTTTCTTGAGTAAGCTGTCCTAATCTCTCTCTTCAATATAGATCTACTGTATTTTTGTACAAGTGAAGGGAATGAGTGTGGGATTGACTTGCTGTACATGTTCTGAATGAATTTCAGAGACACTTCTTTTATGACACAACTTGTAAGGAACCAAATCCTGATAGACAACGAGACTGAAGCCCTTGACCACCTCTTGTAAGAATTCTTGACACTAGCCAGCCTAGCCGAACTCATATTGTTCCTAAACGTCAAAATGTTTGGGGTTGACATCTATGGGTGTGTTGAATAAAAGGCTTTTTCTTTTCAAACTAGGCTAGGCTAGAACTTCGAATCATGAAAGGTCTAGATAGAATTTAAAAAAAAAGCCAATTTGCAACTAACATTTTCGAGAAATAAATACTTTAAAAACTTGTTAGATAACCCGAAAGACAAGGATAGTACGACCAAATTTATGAAATAAACTGTAAATATTGTGATCCTAAATACGTCGGACAAACAAAAAGATCTATTGGAATTAGCTTCAAAGAACATTTAGCACAATTAAGATTCGGTACTACTAGATAGATCTACCATCGCCCGACCGATTTGGGATAATAATCATCACGTTAATGAGGAGAATCTAAAATTAATAAAAAATGTTAGAAACCAGGACAGCTAAATGGGTTAGAAAGCATATATATATTTGTGAATATAGTAATAATCAAAAATGTATAAATCTCGCTCCGCCGCCTATGGACAGTATTCTTATAGATTTCTTTATAAAATAAATATCGGCAGAAGCACATCTGATAGATAATAAAAGAATACTGATATTTCCGCCAACGAAATATGTTAATTTTGGTGTCGTTGAACCTCCCTAAATTGTTTGCTACCGACTAAACGCAGAGAAATATAAATAGATTGTGGATATAAGATAGTTACAATTATTCATCCTCTGATGACCCTAACTTGGTTAGTGAAAAGATCTTCAGATTTTTTTAAATGTGTTGTGATTGATTTGGGTTCTAAAATTGTGCTTATCAGTGCTCATCACAGGTTCCAATCTTCACTTAGTGATAATTACGGGTCTTGAACAAAAACTGAACTGGATCACACACTTGGAAAAAACTGTTTTTAGGGCCATAATGGTGATCTGAACTTGCCGTAACTTCATAGGAAATACATGGGAGCTGAATCCCAGGATGGTATATTGGATATACCGAACTGTTGTTAAAGTCATGGTCACATATGAATCTATAGTATGCTGGCCAAAAACAGAAGAGGCACAAAGCAAACTGCAGAGGCTGACATGTCTTGGAATAACAGAAGCTATAGCATCATAACCTACAGCGGCAATAGAGGCAATGCTGGATCTGACTCCACTGTAGATATGCACGAAGAGGGAAGCAGCTTTAAGTGCTTCGAGACTATTTCAAGCAGACAAATTTAAACCAGGAGACTTGATTGGCCACAAGTTACTCCATTGTAGTCACTCACCAAACCAACAGATTAAATGCCAGGTAAACTGGACTTCGTAGTCCCATTCGAGATCGTCGTACGTGACCCACAGGCATGAGACAGAAACAGTGAAAGGCTGAGAAACAACTCATCAGTATGGTATACAGACAGGTCTAAATGAATAGTGTGAGCAGGACTAGGAATGAGAGGACCTAAATTCAGACTTGTAAAGTCCCCAAGAGAAACTCCTACCATCTTCTAAGCAGAAATGGAGAGATCTACATTCTCTCAGGCAGTCAGGCAGTACGAGACCTTGAAATCTTTTAAAACCAAGTCTTGACTGACCTGGGACTGCAAAAGATCCTTGACACAACTGGCTACGAACAGCAAGTAACTTTGATGTGGGTACCTGGGCTTCAAAGCATTGAAGGAAATGAGGAAGCAGAAGGGCATCAACAACACAATTCTATCGTCCAGAGCCTTTTTGTGGATTAACAAAAAGCCAGTTAAGAAATGAAGTTGATACTTGGAAGAGGAACCAAATGCTGTCATACTGGAGGAAAACTCCTGGCAAAACGGCCACTCATCACCATATCAACAGAGAAGTCTGAACTGTTTCTTGAATTGACAGGAACGAGTTAGGATAATCACAAGACATTCCCCAGTAAGGTATCACCTCATAAAGATGGGCAAGATGGACAGTAAAAACTAAAGATATTGCACTGAAGCAGCAGAAACAACAGAACATTTGCTATGACACTGCATGGCTCAGTTCTGCAAAAAACTAAAATACCTTTAAGGGGTGACCCTAACACCACAGGAAACAGGTAAAATAGCCCCCAAAAACATAGAAGTACATAATTTTATAATTTCGTTTGTATAAGTTCTTGTAAATATTTTAACATACCTTTAACCTTCTTTTGCGCATTGCATCTGACTTCTTCGAGCTCTTCGTCTCTCATCTGAGTCTCTTTCTTGGCTTCTTTTCTCATGGACTCCAGCGTCATTTCCAACCTGAGCTTGGCTTGTTCCAGGAGTTGCACTTGGCCAGCCAGCTCATCTAGTTCTTCCTCTTGGTCTTGCAGGCGACGCTCGCATTCAATCTTCTGTCTGCGTAACACCGTCACCTCTTCCTCAGTCTTACCGCCGCAAGTGATCTCGTCGAATTCCCTTTGCATCGCTAGGAGTTTCTCTTCTTTCAGTTCCAGTTCCAGACGGATATCCTAGAAAGGTTATAAAGATAAGTAACATAAGGCAGAAGTAGCACTATTGCTATTACCGCAGGGAATTTCATTTACTTTTTTAATTTACCTCAACATCTAATTTATAAAGATTAAATAAACGTTTCGTGACCCGGCCTAGAGGGGGCGGCACTAGAACAATAATTATTTGTTTTGAATCAAGTAAACTACTCAACACTCAATGCGTTGCCAGCAGAAATTTTGCCCTTTTTTTAATTTGATGTAACATTCCATTGGCGTAATCAAATTGAACTCTGTTGAAAGCGTTTGCAAGCATAATCCTTTTACAATTTTCCCATTGTTCTATAAAACATAAGGCAATTCACATAAATTTTTTACAAGGCATTGAATTTCAACTAAAACCCTGTTGAAATAGGACCCAAGCTACAAGATGGTGTTTGAATTTTCCGTTTAGCATTTTTATTTACAGGATGATTACAAAAAAGAGCTTTTATCTGTTTTCCGGTATAACTTTTTACTTGTCAACCGATTTTCGAATGGCGGGCTCATATTGAAGCTAAAGCTTCGGGGAGAAATGGTCAGTTAAGAGAATCAACCCGGAATGAATGACCAGTATACAGCACGCCATCAAAATCGATCTTATTACTTATTATTTTTTGTCCCCTGTGGGTCCGGGGACTAACTAAAAGAATAGGCCCAAGGTAACTCCTGCCCGTCATAAGAGGCGACTAATCAGAGTCAAACACTGGCAGGGGTCTTTCCAGGTGGGCCTGGAGGGAGGCGGATATCTCTGGGGAGTAATGTGCACTCGGTTTTTGCGGCCTCCACTCTGGGCTTAGAAATGGACAATTGACCTCGCATGGTCGTTACCCGGGAGCGGGGTTCTGGTTGATACCGCCTTGGGTTGAGTGCTAGCGGGTGTCGTGTATTCACACGACCCGGAGGGGGTTGAGATCTGTGATGAGTGGTATACACCCGGAGTTTGAGGCCCCCACTGTGTGCCACTGAAACAGACGGACGGCCTCGCTTGGGTGATGCTCGAGAACGGGACTTGATGGGATGTCGCCTTGAGTCTAGTACTGGTGGGTGTCGAGTCTGGACGAACCCGGAGGAGAGCTGAGATCTTTAGGGGTGGATTACAACGGGAGATTGAGGCCTCTTCTGTGAGCTTAGAAACGGGCAAACGGCCTCCGTTGGATGCTGCTCGGATGTGGGACTTCATAATACTGCCTCGAGTCAAACACTGACGGATGTCTGGTCCAGACGAACTCGGAGAAAGGTTATCTCTTTTTGAGCTTTGAAACGGGCAAGCGACTGAGCTCAGATGGCAGTACATCTGTCAAACAAAGTTTCGCCTCACAATTATGGTCTCCTGCAGGAAGCTCGATTTGTTGGGTCAAATTTAAGCAAATGCTGGCGGGTATCGGGTCTGGGCTGAGATCTCTAGGGGTGAATTACACCTGGATACTTAGGCCTACTCTGTGAGTTTCGAAACAGAGAAATGGACAATTGGCCTCGCTTGGTTGTGACTCGGGAGCGGGGTTCCAGATGATACCGCCCTGGGTTGAGCCTTGGCGGGTTTCGTGAGTCCAGACGACCCGGAGAGAGCTATGATTTCTGATGAGTGATATACACCCGGAGTTTGGGGCTCCGACTGTGTGCTACGAAACGGACGGACGGCCTCACTTGGGTGATGCTCGGGAGCGGGACTCGATCGATGTTGCCTTGAGTCTAAGACTGTTAGGTGTCGGGTTTAGACAAGCCTTAGGGGAGCTGAGATCTCTAGGGGTGGTACAGTATAATTAGGATTAAAATAGTTTTGGAGTAATTGGAATTTTAAGTGGATAGTTTTGCCAGAGAATCAGTGTTCTAGACTAGCGAGCAAAAAAGGGCTGCAGAAGTTTCAGAGAGGGAGCAGTTTAAACGAGCGTTTTTTTTCCCGTAGATGTACCTGGGGTAGTTTAAATCATGATATAATGACTTACAAGAGATATGATATTGCGCATATGCCCCGCCCACTCCTAAGACGTCACGTGGTGAGTAACATTATAGAACCCCAACTACACACTTAAAACAAAGTCATTCGCAATCAAAAAGTTTCTATATGTCAGTTTAATGCGGTTAAAGTTACATTCCACTTCGTCGGTCACTTTATCTTTTTCAGATTATGTAGCACACAGCATTAAATTTAATGTTTTTTACATTTCTATTACATATATATATATATATATATATATATATATATATATATATATATATATATATATATATATATATATATATATATATACAGACACACACACACACACAAGAGAAGTATAATAATTAAGGGGAGCCTTGAATTAACATTGGGGATACACAAACTTAAAAAGTAGAGAACACGTTCAGAGACATTTAGAGGGCGTTAATAACATTCATAAACTTGATTTGATCATCATGTCATAATCACAGTATAGTATTTTGTTCTTAAAAATATTACTTCCAACTGTATGCACTTAAATATTAGCAAAATACGCAATTTGTTAGGAGGTTGTGATGAAACGTCAAACTCCACTGTACGACAGCATATTATTAGTGTATTGGACTCACCACATGACACCATGTGTGTGACAATTCTAAAAATAGGTGCCTCATTATCATACTATCTCTCGTTATTTGTATCATGAGTTTAAATTACTGTGACAGTGAGTGTTTTAATCCTATAAGCGTTGAATGTACCAGCAAGGGCTTTAGATGGGAGTATAATTGTTTTATTAGAGAATTTTAGGTATAAATATAACTTTATTAGAATTTTAATTGTCTAAATACAGATTACAAGTAGGGGGGGCGATAATTGAGGTAAAAGTAATTACAAAATTAAGTCACGAGGGGCTTAAGATATAGTTAAGAATGATTAAATTCCAATTAAGGGTCCGGAATAAGAATAAAAGATATCGTTTGAAATAATAAATATTTCTTAGGCTAGAAATTTGAATATTGTTCATCATTAACAATTTGTGTTAATTTAGCTTCATTATCAAGTAGAGGAGCAATTACATAAATTAGTGTTTTGAACTTTATTTCTTGTTAACCTGTTTGTATGAAATTATTTAAAGGCATTATTGTAGTTTATTAAAATTAAACAACTCTGGTTTTATTTCTTCTTTTCTTTTTTTCTTTTATTTCAACAACACACCACAAGGGCTAACAGCCTATATACTATCGTACTGTGGGTGTCGACAAGGAGGAAAGAGGCAACTTGTTAATTATGGACTTGAAGGTTTGGAGGTTCGGAGGAGAAGGAAAAACATGTGCCAGCAAGGAATTCCACAATTTGGAAGTCCTCGGGACAAAAGAGCGAGCATAACAAGATGTTCTATGTCTGGTGACCTGGACAGTTAAAGGGTGCATTCGCTCTGTTCCCCTAGTAGATCTGTTGGGGGCGGCAGGTGGAGGAACCATGGAAGAAAGCTGAAAGTTCCTCTGAGCATTGCCCGTGCAGATATCTATAAAAGAGAGAGAGATAGAGAGGTCACCAACGGCACGTCGGTGAGAGAGGGATGGCAGCCTTTGGGTGAGGGTAGGGTCACCGATGAGACGTATAGCTCTCTTCTGAATGGAGTCCAGGATAGCGAGTGTAGAAGCGGCAGCGGCACCCCAGATGTGGGAGCAGTATTCGAGGTTTGGCCTTATTTGTGAAGTATATAAGGTATAGAGATTTGATTTTAGATGTTGCTTGTTTTAACTAGAGTATTAGAAAAATATTGTAGCTTTCATTATACTTACAGCTATGTTACTGTCCATTGAATACTTCTCAGCTAGCATTACTTCCTTCTCCCTGGATAATCTATCCTTAGCCTGTCTTTCCTTTTTCAGTTCATCTTGTAACATTTGTGTTTCTGAATCAAATTTTCGCTGTTTCTTTTCCAGCAGGTTATTTCTGGCATTTTGTTCTTCCAGTAGTAGTTTCAGGTCGTTCATTTCGCCGTTCAGCTTCTGGACTTTGCGTTTCCATTGCCCAACAACTTGACGTTGTTCCTCTACTTCCTCATAGGCATCTGTTAACTGAAAAAGACAATAACAATCATTATTTCATTCGCCATTTTTGTAAATTTCGCACAGCATAACTTGTCAATAAAATGGAAATAGTAACAATATAAAGATATTAACGTATAGTTTAAATGCATTTTCAGACATGGATTCCAGTTCGTGTTTATTTGAAAATTCGCTAAAACAAGAATATATATATTTTTGAGAAAGCTGGAAGTGCAGATGCCTCACTGAAATAAAAGGAACTGCTGCAGGCAGAATAACGCTTGCGACAACAAACCAACATTGCGACGAGAAAGTACAAGATACTTAAATTCAAACTGCCAAAAATGGAAGGAAGGGCCTTTTTACTGTCGAAAGAAATGAAATATCTGGGAATTGACCTGGACTGTAAACTCCCACGAAAGAAAAATGTGAAGGAAATGAATAAATGCATACTTATTATGCTTGCAAGAAAATCTTTCGAAGAAAATGGGGTCTGCAACCGTACATTATACACTACATCTAGAATGCGACTAAAAGACCAATCATTACATATGGAGCCTTAATCTAGTGGAAAGCCATGAACAAGAAGACAACTAAAAAAAAGCCTCACCAAAGTACCACAGCTTGCAGCCTTAGAAACAACAGGTGTGAGGCACAAAACAGCACATGCCGAATTGAAGGCAATCTTAAACATGCAACCACTTGAATGGTACGTTTAAGGTCTAGTAGCAAAGCAAGCCTTAAGGCTTAGAGAGTTAAACCTGTGGAAACAGACTAACTACAGACACTAAAAAATACTGATAGAAATAGAAAAACTCAGTAGTAACAAAGGACTAAGCAGCAAAGCAAGCCCTAAGGCTTAGGGAATTAAACCCGAAAAAACCGTACAACTACTGGCATAAATAGAAAAACTCAGTAACAAAGAAGTATACAGCGACACAAGCCCGCTAATGCTACGGGAATTCAACCTGAGAAAACTCGACCAACCACGGACACTTAAAAATACCAGCAGAAATAGAAAAACTAGGTGGTAACAAAGGACTAGGCCTACTGAGTCGGCCAACGGCCTACTGAGTCGGCCAACGGACTACTACTGATTACCAGGTACAATTTTGTAGGAAGTTTTAAAAGACTGGAATAGCAACTCGGTAATAAAAGAGCCTGCGACGCCCGCTTACACAAATGCCATTGTAACTCAGTGGGGCACTGGTGTAGGTATCTAATTGGGGGGGGGGTCTTGGCATGCAAGAGTCTTATAGACTAAAGGATAAGTGCAGCGTCCCACAGGCAGAAATATGGGCAATAAATAAGGCAGTCATACTAGATCACAGAAACGTAGAAGGTAACATAAAATCAAACGGATTAGCGAAGCTAGGAGCGGAGGATAATGATGAGGCAATAGACTCTCCACTGCCACCGATCAACTCGTTGAGGGATGCGATAGATGGAATCATCATGGTGAAACAAGAACAGGCCTGACAAAATCGAAACGATTGCGACATAACCAGAATTCTGTGGCCCAACCTAATAGCACTAGAAACTGCTGTAGCACAAAATAGATATGGTCTGCATAATGACAAGGCTTATTACAGGAAACTGTTTTTGGGGTGAATCTCCAAAGATGCGGACTATTGAAAGATTACTGCTTTTTTATTTTATTTCAACAACACACCACGAGAGCTTACAGCCTAAATACTATAGTACCGTGGGTGTCGACAAGGAGGAAAGAGGAAACTTGTTAATTCTGGACTTGACGGTTTGGAGGTTCAGGGGAGAAGGAAAAACATGTGCCGGCAAGGAATTCCACAACTTGGAAGTCCTCGGGACAAAAGAGCGGGCATAACAAGATGTTCTATGTCTGGTGGCCTGGACAGTAAAAGGCTGCAATTGCTCGGTTCCCCTGGTAGATCTGTTGGGGGCAGCAGGTGGAGGAACTATGGAAAAAAGCTCCTCTGAGAAGTGCCCATGTAGATATCTATAAAAGAGAGAGAGGTCACCAACGGCACGTCGGTGGGCAAGGGATGGCAGCCTTTGGGTGAGGGTAGCGTCACTGATGAGAGGTATAGCTCTCTTCTGAATGGAGTCCAGGATAGCGAGTGTAGAAGCGGCAGCGGCACCCCAGATGTGGGAGCAGTATTCGAGGTTTGGCCTTATTTGTGAGGTATATAAGGTATAGAAACTAGCTGGTGAAAAGTATTTGCGAGCCCGGAAGAGGAAACCTAATTTCTTAGCAGCCGCTTCTGCAATTTATGTGACAAGTTGGTGCCAATTGAGATTTCGACCCACAGAAATTCCAACAAGTGATAAAGACTCATTACTTTGAATAATTCGGTTGTTCATTGTGATGGGTCTAGGACTGGTGTATCTCTTATGAGAAAGAAAGCAAGGCTGTGATTTGGTGGGGTTGAATTGTGCAAGATTTCTACTTCCCCAGTCTAATATTTTTTGGAGATCCACGGAGACAGAACCCTCCATGAGTCTGCGATCCTCGTCTAATTGGGCTAAAGAGACAGGCTTAGAATATTGTATATTTGAGTGAAGGAGGTTGTTGTCCGCTTAACTGTGAACTGGGTGGGATGTGCTGAAGAGAAGGTCATTGATGTGGAGGAGAAACAAAGTGGGGGCTAAAGCTGAACCTTGAGTGATTCCTGCATTAATTGAATACAGTGTAGAGGAATGGCCAACCATGACAACAGAAATGCTCCAGTTGGAGGGGAAATTTGCTGTCCACGTACAGAGTTTTGGTGGTAGGCCATAGGCCGGAGGTTTATTAAGCAGCACTGCGTGCCAGACCTGGTCGAATGCTTTGGACATGTCTAGAGCGACAATCTGGGATTCACCGTGTAGTTTCATAGACTTGTTCCAAGAATGGGTGACAAAGGAAAAGAGGTCGGCAGTTGATCTGCGCTGACGGAATCCATACTGCCTGGATTAGACTGTGTTTTTTCAAGAAATTTTTGTAATTCGGTGTTTATATACTTTTCCATCACTTTAGAGACGACTGAAAGGAGAGAAATAGGCCTGTAGTTGCTAGAAAGCGGTTTGGATCCTTTCTTGGGGACGGGTTGTACTCGAGCAGTTTTCCAGTTACTAGGGAATATGCCTCTATTGTAAGATGTCTGAAACAGACGAGTCAGGACAGGAGCAAGTTCTGGTGCGCATTTTTTGAGAACAATTGCTGGGATCTCGTCAAGGCTTTCCTGGTATTAAGAGAAGAGAGTATCTTTCGTACGTTTTTAGTTTTGAAAATGATATCTGTCATTTTATACGCGATATTGGGGACTGTTGGTGGTTGAACATTTGGAGGTGGGTTGAGAGTAGAATTGCCGGCGAACAAGGAGGCAAAAAGTTTAGCCTTGCCCAGGGCGGTAGAAACAATTTCATCCCCTGAAACAAGAGGTGGGAACATGCTCTTGCAGAAATTATTCCCAATAGATTTAGTACAGAAGGGTTTGCTGCCGTTGGAGCTTGAGAGGACTTTGTTTTTGATGTGGTTATTAAACGAGTTTTTTGCTTCAAAAAGAATGCGGACATAGCGGTTTCTTGAGTCGTTAAATGCTTGAAGGTTTTCTTGACTGCGATTGTGTAGATGCGTTTTGTGAGCTTTGACCTTTTCATGTCTGGCCTTGTCACATGATTTAGAGAACCAGGGCTCTTGAGTGGCTGAAGAGCTTTTCTGTGTATGTGGAATAAATAATTCCATGCCAGCTTGGATAATTTCGGTGACGTTTTGTGAGAAATCAGAGGGGTCAGGATAAGAGAAGCAGACAGACGCCCATGGAAATGAGGAAAACTAATCCCGCATTTCGTCCCAGTTTGCGGAGTTGTAGTGCCAAACGATACGTGGGTGTGATGACTGTGTGACCTCGGGTTGCATTGCGCAGGAAGCAGTGACCATGCCGTGGCCTGAGCGACCAAGGTGGGCAGTGACTGATGTCTTATAGCATTCAGGCTTTGTAGTAAGAAGGAGATCCAAGGGATTTGAGCTGTGTGTTTTGGGATGCGAGGAAAGTAAGTAGGTTGCTGAACCATTTTGGCCAAAGAATTGCTGACTGAAAACGCCTCCGCTGCTCTCCCTTGTGGATCGGTTTTTAAAGATCCAAGCAATTCCTTATTATGGACATTGAAGTCACCAAGAATAGTGACCTTGGAGGAAAAATATTCAGAAATCAGATGGTCGGTTTTTTCAGAAAGGTAGTTGAAGAGCTGGACAAAGTTGTTGTCAGAAGGTGACCGGTGGTAAATGCAACAGGTGAATTTCGCTTACCTTTTTCTCTAGTTGTTTCTTAAGGCCGACAAGTTGCTCCAAGTCATCTTCATGTTGCTGCTGTAACCGTCGCTTGGTGAACTCCAGTTCCCTGACCGCCCTCTCGTAACGTTGCTTGTAAACACCACCATCGTCACCATCACCCTCGCCCTCCTGCTCTTCCATTATGCCGTTCAGTTCCGATTTGGCGTAAAGCAGTTCCATTTCCAGTCTTTCCGAACATTGCTGCAACTGTTTGTTCTTGTGCTGAACGTCGTTCAGTTCTCGTTCCAGTTTCATTCTCTCCGAAGTCTCGGCATCTAAACGCTCGGCGGCCAAGGTGGAGGTGGAATGTTCTTCGGCTAGGTCGGCGGTCAGCTCACTTAGCTGTAAAAAAATCGAACTATAATACTAATAAATTATAATATAGCATATTATCAATAAAATTATATATAAACAACTTTTAAAACCGACGCTTTTGTAAACGCATTAAAGAGTTAATTATTATTTTTTTGATCTTATACATGTTTTCTATGTATATATATATATATATATATATATATATATATATATATATATATATATATATATATATATATATATATATATATATATATATATATATATATATATATATATAAGATATACTTGGTTCTCGGGTTGAACCGCGTCCAGAATTTATTAAAACTAGACGTTTCGGCTCCTGTTTTGGAGCCATTTTCAAGAGGTAAAGAAATATGTAAGGTCATGAACTCCAAGGCCTCAATCTGCCTACTCCTTAGAGCGGTGAACAAAGGTGGGTTGGGTTGTTGTAGCTTTGATTACGGGGCCTCAATCTTCCTACTCCCCAAATCTCACCGAAGATAGTCCCTAAGGTCTCAGTGTGTTCAATCCTAGACCTAAGAGAGATCTGGCAGTTCGTTGCAAGTCTTGTATTGTATGTATCGTTTCGTATACCTGCCTCGTTATCAGTGAAAGTAGTCGGGTCACGGTCAGGGGCTTTAGTCACGGTACTTAAAGGATTAAGAAGATTACATACATTTGTTGAGACAGATAATGGAGCAGTGAAATTATCTATTAAATTTATTGTCTTTTTGTGTGTTTGTAATGAAGATATAATAGGTTTCCAAGTAATCGGAAGACGAAGACCATCATCTTTCTTATTTAAACAAGCGGCACGTTTTTCGATCCCGATTGCTTCGCGGATAATTCTGGTTTCGAAGTTGTACACCGGGGCTATTGTTTGGGCATTGTCAAAGTCTATTTTGTGTCCTGTATGAATATGATGCATGGCCAGCGCATAAGGGGTCGGATTTTCTAACTGCGAGGGTGTGTTCATATACTCTATTGTGGATGCGTCTATTTTGTCCTAAATAAGTTCGGGAACAGTCAGAACAAGGAATTTTGTAAACTCCATGGGATTCGTTTGGAATCGTATCCTTTTTATCAGATTTGACAGTTTTTGCTCTGCTGTGAATATGGTTCTGATTTTATGGGTTCTAAAAATTCGGCCCATTTGGCAAACAATAGCCTCGGTGTACAACTTCAACACCAGAATTATCCGCCAAGCAATCGAGATCGAAAAACATCCCGATTGTTTAAATAAGAGAGATGATGGTCTTCGTCTTCCGATTACTTGGAAATCTATTATGTCTTATTGCTTATATTAAAAAGTAGCAAAAACTTTGATATTTTGAATGATACATCCTGAATATCAAACCCCTCAAAAAGAGAAAATCTGCATCCTTTAACCAAAAACTAAAAACTTTCAAAACTGACGCCAAAGCATTGTTTGATATTTGTCCTTGCATTGTATAACCAGGGGATCTTGCAACTGCGAGAAGACAAAAAAGATACCTGAATTAGAATGGAAATTCATAGAGGATCAGAGACGTGGAAGAAAAATGGCGATCGGTAATATAGACAGAACAGTTACAGCCAGTTTGAAGAAGAAAATATAAAGGAAAGTGAAAGAATCTCAACAAGAAGTGTCGAAGAATATTGAAGGGCCGGTGGCTGGAACTAGTGGACTTTGTAATGACAAAGTAACAGACACAACCCTAACATCAACGGAAAACGCTAGTACAGATTCTAGTGATGACACCGTTGATGAGTTTGTGTGGTCTTGCTCGCTTGATAAGCGACCAGAACTGACAGAGCACCGTTATAAAAAAGACTTTCTCCGTCCCATACAGCGAACGCTGCAGATTTGACAGGTGTATCAAGTCGTGCCGTAGCCAAAATTGCCAACGCTGTGTTGGAAGATGTAAATATGATCTCGATAAATGATGATAAATGGGTTGTCGACAAAAATAAAATACGGAGAGAGGCCAATAAGAATAGGCGCCAGCTTCAAGATGCTAGGAAAGCTACTATGGGTAATATTTCTATTAGAGGGCTCTATTTTGATGGAAGGAAAGATCAGACTATGTTCCAGGAGAATGAAAGTAGAATCATCAAAATAGAAGAGCATATAGCTTTATTTGAAGACCCAGGAAGTGCATTGTTTTGACATATAGCTCTCATACAGTCACGAGCGGCAGATATCACTGAAGTAATCATATCCTATTTCAATGTTTGTAGCGTGGATTTATCACAACTGACTATTATAGGATGTGATGGAACTAATGTGGATACAGGTTGGAGATGAGGTGTGATTCGATTAATAGAAATTCAATTGAACAGACCATTACAGTGGAGTGTGTGTCTATTACATACCAATGAGCTACCACTGCGACATATCTTACAGAAACTGGATGGCCACACAATGGGGCCTTACACTTATTCAGGACCGATTGGCTGTCCCCTTGCTGATTGAGAAAATACAGCCGTTGTCAAATTTGGAACAATAAAAACTAATTTGCCTCACGTCGATGAAAACAGTCTGAGTATTGATCAACAATATTTGTTAAAAATGTGTCAAGCTTTCGGTGAGGGAACGTGTTCAAAGAGTTCAGCAGATAAAAGTCCCGGAAAGATGTTACATTCAAGGTGGTTGAAGACCGCAAACCGGATCCTGAGGTTATGTGTAACAGACGAAGAGCCCTCTGAAAACTTGAAAATACTAACGCAATTTGTAGTGAACGTGTATTTGCAAATGTGGTTCGAAATCAAGACACATACAAGGCTGGAAAACGGCGCAAATCTCTTCTGGAAGGCGATTGAAATTTCGAGAGAACATCCGAATTTCGTCAAAGATATCGCTCATAAAGTCTTACAAGACAATGGTTATTTCGCACAACCCGAAAACGTTCTTCTATCAATGTTGACAGGTGCACGACAATATGTTAGGGAATTAGCTGTCAGAAGAAACCTCAAAGCCAGGAAAACTACTCTGGATAATCGAGTTTTCATAGTTCCGAAGAGCAATGCTGAAGATTTTATTGATCTCATAGATCAATTGCGATGTGACAGAACCTCCCCTCACGAAATATTGGTCTCAACAGCAACTGCAAGATATTGTAACGGACGGCCAGGTGACATTTGATCCCTTGCCACACTCAGGCAGTTGACAGATGCCGCAAGTTAATTACTGAAGCATCTTCAAGAGTCCCCGGAGAAAATTATAGAGATGGGTACATTCACGCCCAGCTATACGCAAGGAAAGCGTAACCGAAATTCGACAACAAGGTACAATACTTTGCAGCGCGAAGAGAGTGGGAAATAGTAATGTAGGTGGGAGGGTGGGCGTAACTCTGAGTGCAGCCATCTCCCCGTGGTGAGTTCTGGGTTGTTCAATATTCAATAAATAATGAACAATCGAATATATCGTCTCTTATAACGGTTCTCTGAGCTGCACGAATTCTTACTACGAAAAATTTACATTGAATTTTATCGATTGAAGGGCTTTGTTAAAACTGTAAATTTCCTCTCAAATTTGTTCCCACATCTTCATAATACCGTAAATAATCATTCAATCACTAGCCAGTGTTTATTTAGGAACAAATATTCCTTTCAAATTCAGCGCCTCGGGGGCCCGGCTAAATATTATTTTTCGTTTATAAAATTTTTAGTGGATCATAAGCAGGGTTAGACATAGCTTTTCCAACCTAGCCACATTTTAAAATCGAAAAAAATCCCTCATTTTCGGCCACAGTAGACGTTGTCTTGAGCAGTCTTGTGAAGATGCTGTATACGTTGTCTTGAGCGCGTAAAGATGCTGTAGACGCTGCCTTGAGCACATAAAGCTGCTGTAGCCGTTGCCTTGAGCACACAAAGATGCTGTAGAGGCTGCCTTGAGCACATAAAGCTGCTGTAGACGTTGCCTTGAGCACATTAAGCTTCTGTAGCCGTTGCCTTGAGCACACAAAGATGCTGTAGACGCTGCCTTGAGCACATAAAGCTGCTGTAGACATTGCCTTGAGCACACAAAGATGCTGTAGACGCTGCCTTGAGCACATAAAGCTGCTGTAGCCGTTGCCTTGAGCACACAAAGATGCTGTAGACGCTGCCTTGAGCACATAAAGCTGCTGTAGCCGTTGCCTTGAGCACACAAAGATGCTGTAGACGCTGCCTTGAGCACATAAAGCTGCTGTAGACGTTGCCTTGAGCACACAAAGATGCTGTAGACGTTGTCTTGAGCGCGTAAAGATGCTGTAGACGTTGTCTTGAGCGCATAAAGCTGATGCAGACGTTGTCTTGAGCGCACAAAGATGCTGTAGACGTTGTCTTGAGCGCACAAAGATGCTGTAGACGTTGTCTTAACAGTCCTTGGGCAGCGAAAAACATTGTAATTGTACAGTATGTGTTACTTTTAAATAGAATTATATTTATAAAAAACGACGCTTTAATAAATGCATCAAAGATAAAAAAATATTTTTTTTCTGGTTTTATAGATGTTTTAATTTATCTAGGTTATTAAAACTCAAAGCACTGAGCGCGTAAAGATGCTGCAAACGTGGTTCTAGTAGTCCTTGAGTTATGAGAAAATTGTTATTGTACAGGTGTCACTTTTCAAACTACCACCTTGCCTTGGTATGCAATGTTGAAAATCGGCAGACAGGTCAATTTTATTATTGAATGGGAAAGTTTTTTATGGGGTACTTTTACCCCATAATTGCCCCCTGGCTGGGGCAGACTTAACTCGTGAAATGAGAGGGGGAGTGGACAATTAAAGCTGCTTGAGACAAAAAAGGGTCATAAATGCAAGGACAAAGCGATTTCGCCTATACACTGTGATGACGATGATGAGATATTTAGACTTACCCCACCCATGCTAGCTACGTGTTAATAACATACCATTTCTTATCACCTATATGCAACTAGATCTTATTAAAACATACTGAAAACTAAATTAAGGAAATAAACATTGTATTAATTATAGTAGGCAACGAGATATTGTAATGTTTATTCTATTTCAAGGTGACATAAATATTTTTTAACAAAAAGGATAGCACAAGTGGGGTTTATCTTAGTTTTATTTTGCTGCGGTTGATTGTAATCATGTTTGTTTTTTATGTGGTATGTATTAAAATAAAGATAATGAGATTATATATTATACCGGAAGTCTTTCTGTATATTCCTTACTGATAGTACCGACATGTTAATGACCTAACATATACAGAGATACTATACAGGGCGGGTGTATTAATTTATTCATAAAAAAATTCGGGACGCAGGAAGTGCGTTATAGTAGCGAATTTTCATAAGAATTGTACTTCAGGCTCGTCTGGACTAGACTCCTGAGACTCAGATTAGTCGCCTCTTACAGACAGGAGTTCTTACCTTTGGCCTATTCTTTTAGTGTTTGGCCTCGGATCCATCGGGGACGGGCTTTCCAAACAACAATTTTAAATTAACTTATTATTATTATTATTTTTGTATTATTATTATTATTATTATTATTATTATTATTATTATTATTATTATTATTATTATTATTATTATTATTATTATTATTATTAGCTTATTGGATTAGAAATTTTACAATGCATCTTGCAAAAAAGTATTAAACTTGTGACTGCAACTGATGCGATTTTGGCTTGAATGAAAATCAAAATAGAAACAGTTCGAGATGTTCTTGACACTTACAGTTTTTTTCCTGTGGTTGGTTGAGCCGTGTATTCTAGGAAGTGCTCATGTGATTGATCTTAAATTTTCTCTATATTTGGGCAATATATGCAATAGGAGATTTCTTTGCTTCATTTATTACTTGCAAATACAACAATCAATTGATTTGAGATGGTTTTTTTTATTGAAAAGCTTGTCATTTATCAAGCAGATAAACCAAGTAGGGTAACAACAAATCCTTTACCTCGAGATTGCAGTTAGACTTATATGAAACCCTATCTGACTATTCATTGGTGTTAAGCTTTTGTTCAAAAACGTCAAACTTTCAATGAAAGGAACATTAAGATTAAGATAATAGCTCTACATTTAAAGGTACAATTTATGTGAGTGAGTTAATACTTTAAACTTACACAGACCATGATGATCGATTTTAGAGGTTCTAGTACCCGCACATTTGAAAATTCTTTCGAAAGTGTTACCATGGATATCTCTCTATTATAAAAAGAAAATCTTGTGTTCTAACTCCTTTTGAGAAAAATGCCCAAAACGCAATTTTCTATGAAGCTAAATACTTAAATTTTGCTATATCTGTAGATAGTGTAAGTCTCTTTAAAAGAAACTTGTATTACAAATTTCACTAAAATGATACAGAAGATTTCCAAAAGGAAACTTAATTCATATTCAGAAAAGTAAAGTATCTACCAAATTATAAACGTAGCAGTTATTTTTCCTCATTAATCGCCAGTATGATTTCGTTTTAGTCAACCTAATAAAACTGGTTTTTTCAATATCAACAATAACAAAATTATAATTTCAGACTCAAAGGTGACAAACTTATTTAGGCATTTTAAACCAAAATAAGATCTTGTTTAAAACGTATGAAATCTGTGCACTATTGTTTCTCCAAATGTCAAAATAAATAATACAAAAGCATATATTCATCGCGCTGGATTCGATCGCGTAATATTCTGCTTATGAGGCAAGCGTGACGCCTCTCAGCCATCTAGATATACGTCAACCAACGTTTTGTTTACATGATACATTAGATTTGCTTCATGCCCGGGATATTATATTCAAAGTACACGTAACAATTAATTACACAATTAGTAGAATTACCATTGAAACTCATCCCACGACTGCTTCGGTCTTATTTGACGTCTTATGTTTAAGTTTAAAGATAAAAGAAACCCAGTTTACCATCTAGTATCTCAGTCGGGTACCAACAGATCTCAGAATAACTCCCGTGTGCCACTATCGATTGTTCAACATATCAGAGGATATCAGCAAAAACTCAATTTCAGCGAAACATTACCGCTGCGAAATGGACAAATACCGCCATGGATTATTAGATTACCAGATACAGACACCAGTCTCACAACTTGTAACACAGACTCCTTGCCTACCGACAGTGTGAATAGACTATTTCAGGATACTATATCACAATATAAATTTGACCTGATCATGTATACTGACGGATCAAAGAGCACACGGGGTGTAGGAAGCGCTGTTATATCTCCCCTCAAAACAGAGGCGTATCACCTATCATCAGAGTGTAGCAGTTACACAGCAGAGTTATTTGCCATAAAGAGGGCAGTCCACACATTCATCGACTCCCCATACAAAAATGCTTTAGTGTGCACAGACTCTTTAACCTCTATTAATTCACTTGCATCGCTTTATGCAAGAAACCCTATAGTAATTCAAATACAAGAAAGCGTCCACGGTCTCTATCATGCTGGCAAGTCAATCACACTGATCTGGACGCCTTCTCACAGTGGCATTGTAGGCAATGAAAATGCTGACGAATGCTCATGAAATGCGATACTAGAAAAGACGATAATACCCATACAAACCCATTCAGACCTTATTCCCAATATTAAAGAAAGTTCTAAAGCCAAATGGCAAACCTACTGGTCATCCCTTGATAACAAACTTTGCAAGATCTAAACATCAGTGACCCCAAAGACGCTCCCAAGTCTAACACGCAGGGAAGAAGTCGCTATCAGAAGAACTCGTATTGGTCATTGTAAGTTCACCCATGGATACCTATTTATCCAGCAACAACAACCTCAATGTGAAATATGTGACAAAGTGATTACTGTTAACCATGTGCTTTAAGAATGTCCACTATATATCAATCCAAGACTCGAATACCTAAATGGAAAAACACTAGCCCAAATTCTTGACTTGAGTGAGCCAAATGTGACTAATTTACTCTGTTTTTTAAGACAATCCTCACTATTTGATAGCATTTGATTACAGATAATTTAATTAGCGAAACAAAATGTACCGATAGTGTCAATGACCTTAGATGTTAAGACACTTTAAACTTCCAAATAAAAAAAATAAAATAAAAAAAAAGATAAAAGAAACTATTTTAGAATCATTTTTATAGAGACTTGGCTTGATTTTGTTTACATTTCTACTATAGTATGCGACCGCATAATATACATATGCTGCGCTAGAACTGTACTTGAGGCCGTTCATAAAGCTACAAATATCGTGTCTTTTAATAATTGATTGAATCCCCCAGTTAAATAACAATATGGTATATATTTAGTTTGGTTACCGTTGATGTATGGTTTATACCTGTTATATGAATCAATCTACGCGTGGCAGTTAACTACTCTGTCTGTCAGGCATTGGACTTTAACCACTAAACCGTCTCAACGCATGTCTTTGGGATTTTATTTTTAATTTGGAAAAAAACTCTAAATATTGTGTACCAAATTACTTTAAATTTACAACATTTGCACTATTTCTAGCCACATGTAAAGTCTCATTCCAGTTACTCCGATACTTAAATATAGGGTTTTCAAGAAGTTTGCAAAATAACAAATGACAATGACAAATAGCTAACTGGCGTTGTCAGATTTAACTAGGAGCGGGCGATGGGCTTTAAATACCTTGAATAATGGGAAACTTAATATTTATACATAATAAAATGTAGTTCTAGATTGTCTTTAAAGAAATTGAATCATTTTCATTAAATTTTTTATTTATTAATATATATATATATATATATATATATATATATATATATATATATATATATATTTGTGATATCTTCAAATTTAGATGACAGTTTTGGCAAATGGCAACCTCGCTGATTGTTTGTAGTAACATGTTTTTGTAGGGTTGCGGTGCCATCGGGGCTGCAAGGCCGCGGACGAGCC
Source organism: Tillus elongatus (assembly GCA_964006375.1). NCBI lineage: Eukaryota > Metazoa > Arthropoda > Insecta > Coleoptera > Cleridae > Tillus > Tillus elongatus. The sequence goes on along the minus strand of OZ023270.1, from coordinate 13,952,173 downwards.
CTGAGGAAAAAAAAACATGTTTTTGTAGCCTGTTCGTTTGACGCTTAATTTTGAGGATTTATTTGCAATAGTACTGTAATCCTGATATATCTGCCTGACCTTGTCTAACATTATAGGCACCCATTCACAAGTAATTTCAGGTTATTTCATAATATATATATATATATATATATATATATATATATATATATATATATATATATATATATATATATATATATATATATATATATATATATATTTGGCTATAAATCAGAATTTATTGAACCGATTATCTTCAAATTTGGTAGAGAGGACAACTGACACGATATCTACGTGCGTATAAAGTTTTTGTTTCACACTTCCAGTAATTTAAAAGACATTAACTTTTTAAACAGTTTTACGCATTTTTTTTTAAATGAAGGGAATTGCCAAATTTGGTTTCGACTGGTGAAGTATTTTTTGAGATATCGGTTGGATACATACATACATACATACATACATACATATATATATATATATATATATATATATATATATATATATATATATATATATATATATATATATATATATATATATATATATATATATATATTATTTGTTTGCTGTTTCCTCATTGTCGACACCCACGGTACGATAGTATTTAGGCTGTAAGCCCTCGTGGTGTGTTGTTGAAATATAAAAAAAGAAGATTCGGATCTCAGAGGTCCCAAGAAGCTAAGGTGAGATCTGTGGTAGAACTGAACTGTGCTTTGGGAAAGACCTTCTTTAGAGAGCTTCCAGGTGGCGCTGTATCTTTGTATGGCTTTATTCAGGCGTGAACTGCATGCAGACATTCATACAGAGACGACTAGAGGACAAAGATTACCAGCATATTGAAAAGGATTGTGAAATCCAAAAGAGAAGTAACTCCAGGTAGTAGATTAAAGGATCAGTGCAAAATAATGCAGGTAAAAGAGACAGGGGCGTGCCAATAGACAATTTGCATGTTTTTTTTCTTATCACATCTGATAGACATACCACAAAGATGCTTTTTTATATTTGTTTCATTTCACATACTACAAAAATAACGACACCAAAAAATATTTGAAAATGTGAATTTCATAATTTATTTCAAACACGACTATTTCGCCGGCATATGTGACGTCACTGGACGGTAATGTCACAATAACAGTGAGCTTGCTTCTTTGTGTTTACATCACCACGATATTGAGAAACAAGTGACCGTACCTATCATACCATAGGGGAAATGTAAACACGTCATTTATTCACTGTCCAAGTACGTCACAACCAATAACAGAACGTTCGCGGCCAGATGATAATAATTCGAATTTTTATTTTATTTTATAAGTCTTTTTCTGTCCACTACATATATTTTTTTAGAGAAAGATAATTATGCCTCGACTACTAAGGCCATTGACATATATAAATTATATAGAAAAACATTTTAGGTACAATGTAAGTTCATTAATAATGTATGTGTTCCTAAACCAGTAAATTATACAATACAACTGTTACAGTTATATGTGTTTATATAGTTCACTAGATTTTAAGAAATGTATTATGTTTTCTGGTGCTGCTGTGGCTAGGGTTACCATGGATATATTTTCGCCTAAAAACAACCTTCTTTGGAATCTGTGTTTAGTGCACTTTGTGACAATATGACTTGCTGAAAGGCTCACATTGCAGGTATCACAAACTGGTGGCATTTGTTGTTCCAGTAGCTAGTTGTGTGTGAGTGCTGTGTGTCCTATCCGGAGTCTTCTCAGGACGGCCAGGGATCTGCGACTTAGTATAGGTGGTTGGAATGCCTCAATGGTTGGTGCTAGTTCGTGCAGCTTGGTGGTTTGATTATTCCAGTATATTTGTCATTTGTCGTAAATTACTGCTTTAACGTGTGGTCTTAATAGTTGGTGGTATTGGCTTTTTACTGTCGTGCCTTCCGTGATCGCTCTTTTAGCAGCAGTATCTGCCAGCTCATTGCCTATAATGCCGAATTGTGAGGGTACCCAAACGAATGTAATATTGGCGTTCAAGATCTTGAGCAGTATTTTGTATTTCCCTTGCTATATGGTTCTTGGTATATAGGCTACTTATTTCATTTAATGCCAGTTTAGAGTCTGTGCAGACGACTATTTTCGATGGACAGTTGGAAATGTCTTTTATCCTCTTTATGGCTTGCAGAATTGTGAAAAGTTCAGCTGTGCCAATACTGATGTCCTTGGGTAATTTAATAAGCAGCTCAGAGGATGGCAATGTCACTATCGCCCCACCCACCCCATGTGGTGACTTAGAGGCATCCGTGTACATTACCAGTTCGGGATTATATTCCCTTAATGTTTCTGTAAATATTGTCTGCATCACCGAATTTGGTGTTTTGGCTTGTTTAGGTGACATTAATGATGTGTTACAGTCTATTTTTAATTGAATGATGGTGTATTTAATTTCGGATTTTCAGTGGTTCCTGTGATATCGATTTGGTAGATGTCTTTTATTATTTCTGATATAAGACGTGGTTTTTCGGTGGAGTTGGACCGCTGATGACTGTGGCATTGGGTGTCAGTTAGGACTGAACGAACATGATTATTTACTGAACGAGAAATTCTTTTTTTTTTTTTGCGCGCAAACCAATAAGAAATCACAAACGTACAGCAAACAAATAAAGTGTATATTTAAAAGTGATTACAGTGTAGTGCAATATTCCTATATATATATATATATATATATATATATATATATATATATATATATATATATATATATATATATATATATATATATATATATATATATATATATATATAAACTGTACAACCGACCTTGGATTTGGGTTCTAGGGGCCTAAATCGCGCTCACTTGAAGAAATTTTCCAAAAATCTTACCATCTATTCCTCCCGATTAGTGAATTTTCTTCATCAAAATTCACTAATAGGACATAGGAGTGTATGAAATTGTCTTCTTAAAACTACCTCACCTTTCATTTGTCACAATTTGATTGTGAGCTAATAAATCATCCTGTAAATTCTCGTGACAAATAAAAAATAATAAAGTTATCTACTCTCGTTAATGTGAAAAGATGAGGCATATTGTAGGTACCTTTTTCCAGTAAGACAAAGCAGCAGGAGCCATTTGCAGCAGTTAGTCTGTACTCGATCAGAAGCAATCAGCACCAGTTAGATCACACACACAAACAAAAAATCACGTACAGGTGGTTTGTAGCATAAAACGACACTTAAAGCACCAAACACAACCCAAGGCAACAAATCACTACGACCGACGTTGACTAAACAAAGCACAGCCTACTCAATAACAGCGAACTTTTAGCGGAATTTCAACGAGAAATTAAGAACACATTAGTCGTCTAATCAGATTGATACAATAATTGTTTACGCCATTGTATGTGTTTTCCAGAACGTGTTCAGCACGTTTTAACACCTGATAGATACAATTTAATACACTGAAACAATTTAATACAGTCGCATAACAATTAGTTCTCAAGGAGGCTTACAGCTAGCTGATTATGTTATAATAATTGTCATGATAATGACACATTCCGGGCTCGTTGGTATTCAGAATTAGAGGAAAAAATCACAGATCTTGTTACAGGTGTAATTTCTAAGAGTTTTATGGTAATTTAGTCTGTCACGTGAAAACTACTTTGAAATAATAATGAAACAGCACACAAATGCAATGATTGTAGCGAATTTTCATAATATTTTTACACTATTATTATAGGGAATATTAGTAAAGTTGATACTTTAAACGTACACAGACCGTGAAGATCGATTTAAGAGGTCCTGGTACGCGCACATTTGAAGAATTCTTTCGAAAGTGTTACCATCGATATCTCCTTATTATCAAAAACATCTTGTGTTCTAACTCCTTTTGAGAAAAATGCCCAAAACTCAATTTTCTATGAAGCTAAAGAATTAAATTTTACTATATTTGTAGATGGTGTAAGTCTCTTTAAAAGAAACTTTTATTACAAATTTCATTAAACTTATACAAAAGATTTCCAGAAGGAAACTTAATTCATATTTAGAAAAGTAAAATATCTGCCAAATTATAAACGTAGCATTCATTTTTCCTTATTAATCGCCAGTATGATTTCGTTTTAGTCAACCTAGTGAAACCGGGTTTTTCAATATCAAAATTATAATTTCAACTCAAAGGTGACAAACTTATTTAGGCGTTTTAAACAAAAATCAGATCTTGTTCAAAACGTGTGAAATCTGTGCACTATTGTTTCTCCAAATGTCAAAATAAAACATAAAAAACATACATTCATCGAGCTGGATTCGATCGCGTAACCTTCTACTTATGAGGCAAGCGCGACGCCTCTGAGCCAACTAGGAATACGTCAACTTACGTTTTGTTTACAGGATACATTAGATCGGCATCATGCCCGGGATATTATATTCAAAGTATACGTAACAATTCATTATAAAATTAGTAGAATTACCATTGAAACACATCCTAAGACTGTTTCGGTCTTATATGACGTCTTATGTTTAAGTTTAAAGATAAAAGAAACCATTTTAGAAACATTTTTATAAAGACTTGGCTTGATTTTGTTTACATTTCTACTATAATATATCCATACTGCGCTAAAACGGTTTTTCAGGCCTTTCATAAAGCTACAAATATAGCGTCCTTTAATAATTGATTGAATCCCCAGTTCAATAACAATCACTTGAAATTTTTTAAATTTCATGTCGTCTGTCATTTTCCATAATTGCGGCCGAGATTTCAAGATTGTTGGTTCGGGTAGTATGTTTAATGTCTGGTATATATTTAATTTGGTTACCGTTGAATTATGGTTTATACCTGTTGTATGAATCAATCTACGCGTGGCAGTTAACTACTCTGTCTGTCAGGCATTGGAATTTAACCACTAAGTCGTTTCAACGCATGTCCTGCTTCAGATGGGCCTGGATATACTGCGTTCTAACATAAGGGAGGTTTTCGGGGCCATCCCGGCGTGGGGATATGTCCCAAAGGCCTGGCGCCGGGTTAGGGGAGTCTTCATTCCTAAACCGGGAAAGGATGACTACACGCTGGCCAAGGCGTACAGGCTAATCAGCCTTACATCCTTCCTGCTTAAGGCATTGGAAAAGATAGTAGATATGTTTGTGCTGGGAGCTATCCTCAGGGATCACCCCTTCCATAAAAATTAGCACGCGTATCAGCGAGGTAAATCGACGGAGACGGCGCTCCACGCTGAGACGCTAAAGGTGGAAAGGGCCCTACACTACGGGGAGAGCACATTGTGTTCTTCGATGTGGAGGGGGCCTTTGATAGGGCAGGGGCGGATACGGTCTGTGCCGCCCTGCAGGACAGGGGATCGCCTGGGTCCCTAATAAGTTGGGTGGCGAGCATGCTGGAGGATAAGAGAGTCTCGCTGATCTTGAGAGGCCGAGGCTGGACGTTGGTGTGACGGGCGGCTGTCCTCAGGGGAGCTGCCTTTCGCCTCATCTATGGTGTCCGGTCACGGACGGCCTCATGGATCGGCTCTCCGAGAATGGCTTCTACGCCCAGGCGTACGCTGATGATGGGCTGGTCTTAGTCACAGGCAAATTCCTCGGCGTCGTCTGTGAGTGCATGCAAGCTGCCTGTAGCATAATTGAAAGGTATTGTGGTGAGCTGGGACTCTCCGTAAACCCGGAGAAGACGGAGATGATCCTATTCACCAGGAACCAGGAAGAGGAATATGGAGGGGTTGAGGGCGCCCGTGATGTTTGGAAAACCTTTAGCTCTAGTGCTGGGGGTCAAATATCTGGGGTTGGTCCTGGAATCCAAACTAACATGGGGTCGCAAATAGAACGAGTAGTAAGGAAGGGAGTAATATATATATATATATATATATATATATATATATATATATATATATATATATATATATATATATATATATATATATATATATATATATATATATATATACAGGCTGTTTCAAAAAACATGCACCATCGCTCGTGGGGCAATTCCTTACTAAAAAATAAGAAAAAAGTTCCTGTGCACATGGGCCCGGAAACGCACAGTTTCCAATATACAGGGAGTTGAATTTTAATTTTTTTTTTAATTTTTTATAAATAATTTCAAAACCACTGGATTGATTTTAATAAAACTTGGAACTTGAAAGTGTATTATGAAAGTGCATATTTTCAAGTGAAAATCTGCTTACAACTGCGCCAGTGGCGTGCGTACGGGGCAACTGTAAAAATTCATTTGGGGAAAAATATGTGCGCCACTGTCTTTTTCCAATTTTGATACATCAGTTATGAAGCTTATTACATAAGCCACAAAAGCTGCCTCTTGGTATTTTTTCGTTCAGGGTATCCCTTAGGAGATATGATTAATTTTATAAAAAGGGGCAAAGTACCGATTAGTCGGCGTAATAATAATAATAATAATAATAATAATAATAATAATAATAATAATAATAATAATAATAATATATGTTTACTGCAACCATAAGAATATGAAAAACAAAACATACAGTAAACATTACAGCAATAAACGTGCAAATAACTAACGTACGTAAAACTTATTGGTGATAAACATTGAAATGAATATTACAAACATTGATAAAAAATGATAAATAAAAAATAAAAATGAAAAATGAAAAAAGTAATCGTAAAGACACCATGATTTTTCCAAACTCTTGTTTTTTGTACATTACTCAATTGACTTTAATAACAAAGCTAAAGAAAATGTTGAAAGTGACCACCATTAGCGTCGTTACAATTATTTAACCTTCTGCGCAAAGATCTTCTTACTCTTCTGCAAATATTTTGATCTTCTCTAATGCTGTCAAATGCATATTCTATTCTTCCCAACAATTCTTCTCGTGTATTTACTGGTGTTTTATACACTATTTCTTTTAAATGACCCCACAAATAAAAATCGAGAGGATTCAGGTCCGGAGATCGAGGTGGCCATGACACCGGACCTCCACGACCAATCCATCGGTGACCGTATGTGTTGGCTAAATATGTTCTTACAAATGCTGCAAAATGTGCGGGCGCACCATCATGCTAGAACCACATTGTACCATTTCTCATAAAAAGCGGTAGTAACACCGGCAAATCATTTTGTAAAAGTTTAAATATGATTCATGGTCAAGACGATTCGGTAGAACAACAGGACCAATTATGTGATTTTCAATAATAGCAGCCCAAATATTGATGGAAAATTGATACTGCGAATTTGCAACTCTTAGAGAGTGTGGGTTTTCATCGGCCCATGTATGTAAATTGTGAAAATTTACGATACCTTTTCGCGTAAATGACGCCTCATCAGTAAATAGTACACGTTTAGAAAAATGTTGGTCGTGCCTAAGTTTGTTTAAGAACCACTGACAAAACATTACCCTTGGTTGAAAGTCTCTAGGTAGAAGTTCCTGGACACGTGTAAAATGATAGGGATATAAACTTTGATCCTTCAGAGTTCTGTGAACTGATGATGCCGAAATATTACCCAGTTCGGTGGCAATAATTCTCGTACTTGTACCAGGATCACGTTCAACTCTATTTAATATTGCCTCTTCAACTCGTACAGTTCGGCGGTATCTTATGCGTCCAGAGTCAGCTTTTAAAGGTTTTAAAGAACCAGTTTCTCTCAAATGTCTTACAATACGTGGGAAAATATTTTTGTCAGGAATTCTTCTTTGTGGATAAGTTTCCTGATAAACTCGCACAGCTTGTCTAGCATTTTGATTTGTTTGTCCATAAATTAACAACATATCAGTCAAATCCGCTGAAGTGTACTTAATGAAAACCATCTTGAGAGGAGGAAATAATATTAATGAGCAGCTCAGTATCAACAAATAACTAAAGACGAAAATACTGCACCGTATCAAAATTTAAAGAATAGCACGAAAACTCTTTTGACGCCTACAAAGCACTTCAAAATTGTAGAATTTAGAGAACTGTCAAAAATTATAGTTTCATGGCACTTTACGATTACTGTTTTCATTACTCCAACGAATCGGTACTTTGCCCCTTTTTATAAAATTAAAAAACTATGCGTTTCCGGGCCCATGTGCAAAGGGACTTTTTTTTCTTATTTTTTAGTAAGGAATTGCCCCACGAGCGATGGTGCATGTTTTTTGAAACAGCCTGTATATATATATATATATATATATATATATATATATATATATATATATATATATATATATATATATATATATATATATATATATATATATATATTTCCAAATATGTGGGTTCCTAATTCGCGCTCTTTTGCCAAAACTTTTTGAAGGTCTAATTAAGTGAGCTTTAGAGATTTTTGTGGTGCACAAGATTAAAAATTAACTATGTATATTAGAAAAGAGTAAGCAAATCAAAATATTAGTACTGATTTATTTATTTAGCAACAATGTATATTCAGCTTACATATTTAAACCTCACAACATCGCGTCACCACTGTTTTGTAAAGTTAAACAAGAGACATCTAAATTTTGCTATATCTATAGATAGTGTAAGTCTCTTTAAAAGAGACTTGTATTACAAATTTCACTAAAGTGATACAGAAGATTTCGAGAAGGAAACTTATTTCATATTTAGAAAAGTAAAGTATCTGCCAAATTATAAACGTAACAGTTATTTTTCCTTATTAATCGCCAGTATGATTTCGTTTTAGTCAACCTAATCAAACCTTTTTTTCAATATCAACAATAACAAAATTATAATTTCAGAGTCAAAGTTGACAAACTTATTTAGGCGTTTTAAACAAAAAGAGATCTTGTTCAAAACGTATGAAATCTGCACTATTGTTTCTCCAAATGCCAAAACACAACATAAAAAACATGCATTTATCGAGCTGGTTTCGATCGCGTAACCTTCTGCTTAGGGGGCAAGCGCGAAATGCCCCCTGCGCCATCTACACATACGTCAATTAACGTTTTATTTGCGTGATACTTTAGATCGGCTTCATGCCCGGGATATTATATTCAAAGTGTACGTAACAATTAATTACAGAATTAGAAGAATTAGAGTTGAAACACACCCCACGACTGTTTTGGTCTTATAAGACGTCTTATGTTGAAGTTTAAAGATAAAATAAACTATCTTAGAATCATTTTTATACACTTGACGTCAATTTGTTTATATTTCTGCTATATTATGCGACAGAATCATATATCTACGCTGTCCTAAAACTGTATTTGGGGCCGCTAATAAAGCTATAAATATAGTGTATTTTAATAATTGATTGACTCCCCCAGTTAAATAACAATCACTTGGCAAATTTTTAATTTCATGGCGTCTGTCATTTTCGGGTAGTATGTTTTATGCGTGGTATATATTTATTTTGGTTACCGTTGATGTGTGGTTTATACCTGTTAAATGAATCAATCTACGCCTGGAACTTAACTACTCTGTCTGTCAGGCATTGGATTTTAACCACCGAGTCGTTTCAAACGCACGTCTTTGGGATTTTATTTTCAATTTGGTAAAAACTCTAAATATTGTGTACCAAATTACTTAAAATTCACCAAATAGGTTTATTTGCACTATTCCTATACACATGTGAAGTATCATTCCGGTCACTCTAATAGGCATACATTTTTTTTACATACTTCTGGGGTGGGGGTGTCCCCTTATAGCTGAGTTACAAACTCGTCTGCGATATTAACAAAACAAGTTATGTGCCAAGTTTCGTTTAAATCGGTTGAGTAATTTTTGAGTTATCGCTCGAGTATATATACATACATATACATAAGCGTAGACCCATGTGGGTTTTAGAGGCCCTAATTCGCGGTCATTTGAAAAAAAAATTCAAAAGTCTCACCATCGTTTCCTCTTGGTGAATTTTCTTAAAGAAAATTAACTAAAAAACATTAGACGGTGTTTCGGTGCCATGGCCATTATCGATGACTTCAAGTGATATATTTTAGGCCACTGTGGAATATACAGGGTGTTCAGTAGCTGGTAGGCTATAAGAAAATATCATATGTAAAATTGAATTCTAAGCATAAAACAACAAATTACTTTTTGACAGGTAAATTCTAACAATCCTCAAGATGTTATTTAAGTAATCAAGAAACTAAAAAAGTAATGAAAAGGTTGAGTGCTCCTTTGAAATTGCCATGTATTTGAACTCGTGGGAATCGCTGATGAACGTTGAGACAATGAACTTTTTTCTCCACGGGAGATCATCATCGAAATTGTTTGTAATTCTAGTTTTTATTGTACGCCTCCACGGTATAATCGAAGATATAACTAGCTCTCTGCGGGAACCTATTACATTCATCACTTTATTCTATAGACACATATCTGTTAAATTAATTGAGAATGTAAATTCCCTTACATATCCAAACCAATTAATAACAACTAACAATAGATATTGCTATTCTAGTTTCGCTTTTTACTTTTTACTTTTTTACTTTTTCACTAATATAGAAGTCACCATGGTAAAATTTTCGGAACATTTCTTCAAATGAGCGCGAATCAGAGCCCCTAGAAGCCATGTTTAGGGTCAGTTATATAGTTAGAATACATATAGAAGTTTGTTCATGTCATCAAACTGCTTTTGAAATTCTGCCCAACTTTGCTAATTTATCCAAAGCTGTATCTTCATAAATAACAAAGTTACTACAAAGATAATGGGCATCTTGTATATATGATATGTATATATTATTATTGCCTTTATTGTCTTAAATGATTAACGTGTTATTTCACTAAGTCAAAAACTTGTGCTGAATCTAATAATTTTTTTTATATATACGCTATTTTTGTAGAGTTACTGATAGATTTATGTCATTTGAATGTAAACAAAATATACCGGGTGTCCCAACTAAAATTTGCACTCCCTAAAATGTTCGATATCGTCAACTATGGAAAAAATGCTAAAACAAGTCAATTGTAATTTGAAGGGGGACCAAATTTCTTCGTTTTGAAGTTGTCTGCATCCCTCTAGTGCCCACAGCCACCTACCCCTTCACAAAATTTAAATGACAAGAGGGGTCGAGTGTCACATCATTTTGAAGCTGCTTTCATTCTCTATGCAAACATGTTTATTTTTCAATTTTGAGCGATTATTTTCTGAGAACCGTGCTTAGATTACCGTGAAAGGAAACAAAAGTCTTTATTTAAAAAAAATCAATTTAACGAATGTATTGCGCAAAATGTCCATCCCCAACTTCCTTACAATAACAAAATCGATATTCAAAAGCTTGTTTAACGCCTTTCAACACCTTTGGCGTGATCAAACGGCATTCTGCGACGATTAGTTCTCGAAACATTTGTATATATTCAGGTGAGGTAGCATAAACCATAGACTTTAAGTGGCCCCACAAAAATTAATTCGAAGGGGTTAGGTCGCGCGACCTAGCTGGTCATTCGATGGGACTACTCCATTGTCCGGAAAAATGAGCATCTAAGATACCGCGTACTCGTATACTTGATAATGGGGAGGCGCTCCATCCTGTTGAATGAAACGTTGTATTTCTTGGAGATTTACGTCTTCTTCCAATGCTCGGGTGATTAAAGGGCTAATAAGGTCTTCTAACAACTTCAAATAACTTTCTCCAAACTGCCTTCAACAAAAAGTGGTCCGATAATGTGGTCGCCCAGAATGCCAGCCCACATGTTTAATTTTTGGGGTGTTTGGGTGTGACTGTCACTGAAGATGTGTGGGTTTATGTAACTCCAATAAAGTCAAGTATGCCGGTTTACTTCACCATTCAACGTAAACGTACTTTCATCAGAGATACAAATGTTGTAAAGTAAACCTGGGTAACTCATCAAACGCTCAGTTAAATTTTTACAAAACTATAAAGTCGATCGGAATCATCTTTGTTTAATTCTTGGACAAATGTTAGCTTGAATGGATAAAACTTATGTTTTTTGATAATCCCATGAACACTACTTTTTGACACATCACTTTCTTGAGCTATTTTTCCTATAGATTGCTTGGTATCCATTAAAAGATGACCAAGGACAACCATTCCAACACCATAATTTTTGACAGGATGTTGAGGGTTATGTTTCTTGTTTGTAACGGAGCCAGTTTCCTCAAATTTTGCAATTAAATTAATAACTTACTGACGACTAACCTGCTGTTCTACGTGATTTTGGTTGAAAAGTCTAGCAGCAACACTGGCACAAACGCTATTTCCATAGCATAGTTTTACTAGCTCCATTCTTTATTCGGTGCTATAAACCATTTTCAAAAATACGTTGTTTTTTTTTTTTTGAACTTAGTTACTGAACGACGGTAATTCATGAAATGGAGTAGAAACTGTGAAAAGTTCGGGACGCAGCTAGTGCATTATAATAGTGAATTTTCATAAAAATTGTACACTATTATTAACGTATATTATTAAAACTAATTCTTTAAATTTAAATTGACCTTGGAGATCGGTTTTAGAGTCCCAGTGAGCAATTATTTGAGGAAATTTCTATTTTCTATGGAGATAGAAACTTAAAATTTGGTACATATATGTAAGCACTGCAAGTCTCTTTAAAAAAGTTGTGTTACAAATTTCATTAAAGTTACAAACGTTTTCCAGAAAAAAATTATTTACAATAGGAATGTACCTGCCAAATTAACTACAGCAGGTATTTTTCCTTATTAATTGCTTGGACCGTTTTGTTTTTGTCAACCCAATTAAACTAGTTTTTGTAAATAAAACAACAAAAAAGGTTTTTGACAACGTATTAGTTATTCACAAAGCTCATTATGTTATTTTTCTTTAATTTAGTACCCACGCTGCGTTTACATAGACATCACTATGGCTTAAGGTTGAAGATTCTAGCTTAATGGGAAATTGGGTTATTAAATTTGAAATATTTTTACGAAAATTCTCTACCAAATAACGTACTTGCTGCACCCAGACCCTTTTCAACACTTATTTACTGATGCTGTATCCAGACTTTTTTAAATGATGAAATATTGTAGCTCTTTATGTGAGTCTGACAAAAAAGGCAACATCAAATTAATTTCTGGAAAAATATTTTAAACAAATGAAATGAGGTAACAATTTAAACATAATTTGAAAATCTTTGTTCGCTGCTTCATCGCGGGGGTTCTCCTCCACCTTCTGCATGCCTACACCCACCCTCAATGCATAATGTACACAAGAAAAAATTCTTGAGAACAAACCCCAAGAAAGTTGCGGGACCTGCGGTGAATAGGGGTTCCGCGCGGAGTAAACAGGATTTTAAGGAAGTATAGCTGCAAAGTATGATAAAGGCAGCTTATGAAAGTCCTACTAAGCTGTTTTTTTCCGCAATTTCCGCTCACATTTCCTTTTTATGTTTTTCCCCGCCCAGTACCCCTATTAACTCCTAGTCCCGTAACTTTCTTGGGGGCTGATTGCAAGAATATTTTTTTGTCGTATGTGCATCCAGAAAGGTTTCTAAGCATGTTACTGAGTTTTTTTTATAAAAGTCCCCCGTGTGCTTAACTGCAAATTTACCGAAAATTTCATTTTTTTTTTACAAAAGGAATGTACCTGCCAAATGATAAACGTGGCACGTATTTTTCCTTATTAATAGCTTGGATGATCCGTTTTAGTCAACGCAATCAAACCAGTTTCTGCAAACAAAAAATGTTTTTTAAAACAAATTTGTATTTATTTTTTAAATTTAGTACACACACTGCCTTTATATGGATTTTACTATGTATCAAAACTGAAGATTCTAGTTCGCTGGAAAATTGAGTTATCACCATTTGAAATATTTTGCGAAATTCGCTACCATAACGCCGTTGCTGCACCCAAACTCTTTTGAACACATATTTACTATTACCGTTTAGTAATATAGTACCTACATGCATTGATTAACAACCTGAATCTGATGTACCAAACCACTTTCTCATTTGTTTGATTGGATGTTAGAATCATAATATTATACTACAGTCGACGGATGAAGGCATTAGTTAAAGTTAGGTTAAAATTAAAAGTTGGATTATTATTTACCTACTCCTGTTTGTATTAACCTTAGAATATAGGTCGCTATTTTATATTGTAAGATACTAAGGCATTAGCGGAGTCGATTTCGAGGTTATCCATTTCGTCTTTGTTAATGACGCCTGTTAGTTTCGAGGTTATGGTTAGAACGCACACGTTTATCTCATGACTCCTGTCAGTTAACAAATGACAAATAGTGTTGTTGACAGATTAAACCAGGGGAGGGAGAGAGATGGCTTTCAAATACCGTGAAAACATTTATACATAATAAATGTTAGTTCTACATTGCTTTTAATACAAATTGAATCATTTTCATCGAAATTTTATTTTCATTGAAATTTTTATTTATTAACATTTTTATATCTTCAGATTCAGATGAGAGTTGTCGCAAATGGCAACCCCGCTGATTGTTTATTGTGACATACTTTCGTAGCTTGTCCGTTTAAAACTTAATTTGGTGATTTTGTTTGCAAAGACAGCGGAACCATGATTTATCTATCTGACCTTGTCTAACATTATAAGCATCATTTCAGAGGAAATTTCAGGTCATATCGTAGATTCTTTATTTATATTTAGTTATAACTCAAGATCTAGTAAACCAATCGAGTTCAAATTTGGTAGATAGGACCACTCATATGATATCTACGTGATTGTAAAGTTATAGTTTAATACTTTTAGTAATTTAAAAGATATTGCGTTTTCAAACCGTTTTTTGAGTTTTTTCTAAAAGTATTTGAGTGTCAAAACTGTCTTTTTTATTATTTTTTTATTTCAACAACACACCACGAGGGCTCACAGCCTAAATACGATCGTACCGTGGATGTCGACAAGGAGGAAAGAGGCAACTTGTTAATTCTGGACTTGAAGGTTTGGAGGTTTGGGGGAGAAGGAAAAACATGTGCCGGTAAGTAATTCCACAATTTTGAAGTCCTCGGGACAAAATAGCGGGCATAACAAGATCTTCTATGTCTGGTGACCTGAACAGTAAAAGGGTGCATTCGCTCTGTTCCCCTGGTAGATCTGCTGGGGGCAACAGGTGGAGGAACTATGGAAGCAAGATCCTCTGAGCAGTGCCCGTGCAGATATCTATAAAAGAGAGAGAGAGAGAGAGGTCACCAACGGCACGTCGGTGGGCAAGGGATGGCAGCCTTTGGGTAAGGGTAGGGTCACCGATGAGACGTATAGCTCTCTTTTGAATGGAGTCCAGGATAGCAAGTGTAGAATCAGCAGCAGCACGCCAGATGTGGGAGCAGTATTCGAGGTTTGGTCTTATTTGTGAAGTATATAAGGTGTAGAGATTAGCTGGTGAAAAGTATTTGCGAGCCCGGAAGAGGAAACCTAATTTCTTAGCAGCCGCTTCTGCAATTGATGTGACATGTTGGTGAGATTTCGATCCACAGAAATGCCAACAAGTGAAAGGACTCATTACTTTGAATAACTTGGTTGTTCATTGTGATGGGTCTAGGGCTGGTGTATCTCTTATGAGAAAGACAGCAAGCCTGTGATTTGGTGGGGTTGAATTGTGCAAGATTTCTACTTCCCCAGTCTTATATTTTTTTGGAGATTCACGGAGACAGAACCCTCCATGAGTTTGCGATCCTCATCTAATTGGGCTAAAGAGACAGACTTAGAATATTGTATATTTAAGTGAAGGGTGCTGTCGTCCGCGTAACTGTGAACTGGGTTGGATGTGCTAGAGAGGAGGGCATTGATGTGGAGAATCCAGCGAACTCATCCAAGCTATTAACAAGACGAAGGGGATTTTCAAATTTGGTGTTGATTGATCAAGTCTTTTTTCAGTTATCGGTTGAATATATATATATATATATATATATATATATATATATATATATATATATATATATATATATATATATATATATGTATGTATATATATATATATATATATATATATATATATATATAACTTTTTAACTGATCTTGGATTTGGGTTCTAGGGGCCATAATTCGCGTTCATTTGAAGAAATTTTCCAAACGTCTTACCAGCGATACCAACTCTATTAGTGAATTTTCTTAATGAAAATTCACTAAAATGAAGATTTTAATACGTTTAACCAAAAAATTTTTGTTCCTTGAACAATAAAAACCATGAGTGAAGATAAGATAACATTTCTTGGCCCGTTCGTACCAAAAAAATTGTTTACAATTTGAACGAGAGTGCACCGGGTTAGCAATCTTACAAATTTCAATGAGCCTAAAACAATTTCGTGGTCCTCAAAAACTAATCTTTCAAATTTGAAGAAAAAAAACACGAGGGATGCAAAAGTAACTTCGAAACCCACAAAAAATGTGGTCCCCATTCAAGTTAAAATTGACATGTTTTAGCATTTTTCCCACAGTTGGACGAAATCGGACATTTTAGTGCAAAATTTTGTTGGGACACCCCGTATATTTTACATATTGTCAAACGAGAATACGTGTTGCTTCAAATTCCATTTAGTTTCGTTTTCATGTTATGCAATAATCTGAATCAGATCCTTTGACACCTTGTTTTTGTACTCAACAGTGAATTTCCTGGTGAAAGCAGAAAATAACATACAATGAATTAGCGTCCTTGTAAATTTTTGGCTACAGTGTGATGTCATGTCAAACAAATTTATTTGAATTTCTTCAACATTCCGTTTATATAAAATGGATCACGATTTATAACGATACTGAAAATAGATCAGAATAGATTCGTTTTATTAATAGATTATACAGTAAAGTATTTAGTTCAAAAGCTTTGGGAGTTTATGTTTATGTGAATACACCCACAATAAGCTCCTGACGCAAATACATCAACCTAATTGCAGTAAATAAGACAATAATTAGTAATAAATATAAATGATATTTGTCTATGGTGTCCCAGTTTTTCAGTTAGTATAGTAAAAGTGTGCATATTTATTGTTAGCGAATTAAAAAAAAACCTTTTACTCTGTGTGTGAAACTTGTGGAGCTCCTTTGAATCTACTCAAAAGACCTGGTTCTCTAAATCCTGTGACAAGGCCAGACATCAAAAGGTCAAAGCTCACAAAACGCTTCTACACAACCGGAGCATTTCTGTTGTCGTGGATTGCCATTCTTCTAAACTGTATCCAATTAATGCAGGAGTCCCTCAAGGTTCAGCTTTAGGCCCTACTTTGTTTCTTCCCCACATCAATGACCTCCTCTGTAGCACATCCAACCCAGTTCACAGTTACGCCGACGACGGCACCCTCCACTCAAATATACAATATTCTAAGCCTGTCTCTTTTGCCCAATTAGATGGGAATCTCAGACTGATGGAGGGTCCTGTCTCTGTGGATCTCCAAAAAATATTGGACTGGGGAAGTAGAAATCTTGTACAATTCAACTCCACCAAATCTCAGTCTTGCCTTCTATCTCATAAGAGATACACCAGCCCTAGACCCATCACAATGAACAACCAAGTTATCCAAATTAATGAGTCCTTTTCACTTGTTGGTATTTCTGTGGGTCGAAATCTCAATTGGCACTAACATGTCACATCAATTGCAGAAGCGGCTGCCAAGAAATTAGGTTTCTTCTTCCGGACTCGCAAATACTTTTCACCAGCTAATAAGGCCAAACCTCAAATACTTCTCCCATATCTGGGGTGCCGCTGCCGCTTCTACGCTCGCATTCCTGGACTTCATTCAGACGAGAGCTATACGTCTCATCGGTGACCCTACCCTCACCCAAAGGCTGTCATCCCTTGTCCACCGACGTGCCGTTGGTGACCTTTCTCTCTTTTACAGATATCTGCTCAGAAGAGCTTTATTCCATAGTTCCTTCACCTGCTGCCCCCAACAGATCTACCAGGGGAACAGAGTGAATGCACCCTTTTACTGTCCAGGTCACCAGACATAGAACATCTTGTTATGCTCGCTCTTTTGTCCCGAGGACTTCCAAGTTGTGGAATTCCTTGCCGGCACATGTTTTTCCTTCTCCTCCGAACCTCCAAACCTTCAAGTCCAGAATTGACAAGTTGCCCCGTTCCTCCTTGTCGACACCCACGGTACGATAGTATTTAGGCTGTGAGCCCTCGTGGTGTGTTGTTGAAATAATTTAAAAAAAACTTCGTTTTCTTGGTCTTATTCTGTTGTCGGGTGCAAAACACTTGTGACAATGTCATCATCACTGAGGTAACTTGATATTGCCACATCAGCATCAACATTAACATAATCAACAAAGTTAAGCTCTTCACCGTTAGTCATTGCGATTTTCCACATATCCTTCAGTTACCCTAAGGCAATGTTATCCTTGTCGTTCCAAGTTTCAGCTTCACATGATTTAGATTCTGCTCTGACGAACCCAGCCTTTCTGGAACAATTGGCAATAGTTTCTGAATTGACGTCTATTGACCAAAAAGTGCTCAATGCTCTAATTGCGTCAGAATTGTAATTGTAACAGTTTGTCCAGTTTCTATACAAGATATTACTTTAAGCAATATTCCTCTCCTGTAGCGTTGCTTATGGTTTTAGGTGATTCCGTGGTCCATAGGTTGCAAAACCGAAGTCATGTTATGTGGAAAATACACAAGATCTATATGGGATAATTAATATTTTTAGAATGAGCTGGACAGTTGTCAACAAAACACAATTTTTTTATTCTGTTGAGCAAATGATCTGTTTAGTTCGACAAGCTACTTCCTATATAAGTCGCTGGGCATCCATGCCCTGCTGTTACTTTCATAATTTACTTCTAATGATTTTATGCCCTTAACACCTCGTGTGTTTTTGCTCTTCCCAATCACTATTAATTTTAATTTTTTAGATCCCGTCATGTTTGAAGCAACTATTACTGTTAGTCGTTCTTTATTACGCTTTCCACCGTGACATTTTTCATTTTTAAAAGCCAATGTTTTATCCGGTAAACACTCACATACGCTGGTTTCGTCAGCATTAAGAATGTCATTAGGATGGTATTTACTAATTTGATTCAGTAAAACAGTATTCTTCCAGTCAGTCACCGATCGTTCGCTAACATCACCACGTTTACGATGAACAACTTTTTGAATAATATTATGATGTTGTTTAAACTTATCAAGCCACCCTATGCTCGCTGAAAAATGGTTGTGTCCAGATCTCGTTGCAAATTCTTGAGCTTTTGGTCGGATAATTGACTCAGATAACGGTAAATTTTGGTCGCGGGCAGCAGTGATCCACTGTAACATCGCTTCGTCAACATCAGCGTATACACAGGTCTTTATTATTTTTTGGGAGGTAATTACACAATTTTCCTTCAAGCCATGATCAAGTTTGTCACGGTTCTTCAGAATTGTGGATAGCGTATTTGGTGGAATATCTTTTTTTTTGCGTATCTTATTCTTAAAAATTTCGGGACGCAAGCGCGTTATAGTAGTGAATTTTCATAAGTATCGTATAATATTAGTAAGATATACTATTAAAACTAATTCTTTAAATTTAAATAGACCTTTGAGATCGGTTTTAGAGTCCTAGTTAGCGATTATTTGAACAAAAATATGTTTTATATTATATCCACAATTTTTTGATTTGTTTTTGTATTTTAGTTTTCCACTAGCTATTAGTTAAGTTCTATACTCATTTATAACAAATAACTACCTATATTGTTGAGCTGTATTATGATTTTACGAGTTAGTTAACAACACATTGATTTTACAGAACTAAAACAAGGGAAATGCAGCGATTTGGATGCAAATACAAAGTGTTCTCTTTTTTAACGCGAGAAGGCCCAACCAATTTTATGTTCTCATTTGTAAGGGGTGGGACTTGACATGTAGACGTCAACAATCATATTATCAAGTTCCAAAGCCTGCTTTAAATTTATTGTGACAATTTGAATCAAGTGAATCCAATAAAATTGAAATATTTGGAAACGGTGGAATTTAGGTATAGGGAATGCTAATACACGTTGAAAGAAAAACCGGATGCGAACCGAAATAGCTAATAAAATATAGGGTATTACATTTGAAATAAGCAAGTAATTGTGATTTCAATTTTACCAAATGGCACGGCTAATTCTCATCACCCTGTATACTTAAAAGAAACACTATCAAACGTGTCATTTAGATGCCAATCTGAGGGTAATCTGTACAAAAACTGAGTCTTCTCAGTTGTATTTCCACATATATATATATATATATATATATATATATATATATATATATATATATATATATATATATATATATATATATATATATATATATATATATATAGAGAGAGAGAGAGAGAGAGACAGCGAGAGAGAGAGAGAGAGAGAGAGAGTGCAACGTTCACCTTGGTTTTCGCGAGAATTTTCAAAAGAATCGAAAAATTTCGTAAACGGTTGATTTTTGACATATGGTGTATTAGTAATAATTTATCTAAAATTCAATGTAGAATTCGAAAATATAATGAAAATTACCATGTTGTATTTAAAATAATCAAGTTGATGGTCACTTCCGGTTAAACCGGAAGTTTGACATAAAGTAAACTATTTTCACTGAACTGGAATTTGTCTCGATCGTATGTGTGTAAATGTTCAAATTTCAAATCGGAGTAGTTATTGATAAACGGCTAACTAGAGTTCTTGCGCCACACCCTGTATATTATTGTACACCCGCCTAAATGAATTGGTGTATGCAGGGGTTGCATACATGTAGGAACCGTCGGTCCAACAATACGCACTCCATTTTTTCAACATCGACTTACAGAGACGTTTTTGTACAATAAAAAATGGTTTGAGTACACAAATTTTCTTCAGTTTACAGAAATATTCGAACTAGAGAATATTCGACTTATGTGAGTGTGTGTGGTTGTGTGTGTTTTGTTTCTTTAACTTCGACCTATTTCCGCAACTATGGCCAATCACCAACACCAGGGAGCAGTTTCACCTCACTATCCTGGAAATTTTGCCGAACCCCTGCCTTTCTGTAAGGAGGGTAGGGATCTTTAACGTGCCCAACATCGCATGGACACGGGACCGACGGCTTTACGCTCCCTCCGAAGGGCGGAACGTGCAGACATTCAACTTGCTCAAATACAATGCCAGAACATCGGTTGATGTTATTGTTACAGTTTGTACTGAAAAAGTGAAAGGCGAACCCTGGGATCGAAGTACCCTTCGGTTTAGAGGCACACGTTCTTGTCCCTGAACCACCGAGGCTCTTAATATTCGACTTACAAAGATTAAATAGCACTAAAATCTGTTCAAAATTCAATGTTCTTAGTAATAAAATAAATCTACTTGGAGAAGTTCGAGTTATAGAAGCTCCGCTGTAGTTTTAATTTGTTTTATTAGATAAACTTGATGTTTTGCTTTAAAACTGGGTAATAGTCGCGTTATGTAATATTCGCGTTATCCTTCTAAAGTCGACGTGAATCTTGATAGTTTTATTAATTAAACCAGAATATATTTTTTATTCAACATCGACATAATCCATAGAAGATTTAATTATTGGTAGCATAGCAGTATTTTCTCCTATAACTAAAATGATCAAAAAGGGCAAACGAATTAAAAATTATCAATAAGTTATATTAAACAAACAAGAATTGGTAAGCCGCATATAAGTAACACAAAAACTAAAACTAACATTCTCATCTACACATTTACCTCATCAAATTCATTTTCAGTGTTCGGATCTTGATTATCCCCAAACGACGTATCTCTAGCAACTGAAGACCTACTGACACTACTGGCTCTACTGAAATACTGGAATCCCTTTATTAATATATTCGTGGCACTACTAGATCTCCTGAATGGCCTTTCTTCACTGTATCTCCTCTTAAACTCTCCCAAACTCCGGTCGCTATCATCTCTCCTTCCTATTCTCTTCCATTCCTCCATCACATGATCTGTCCGATGCAAGAAGTCCGCTATCTTATTAGTCAACACATTCGAAGTAGTACCCTTATCCAAGTAAGCTGGTGTCGCTCTCACATGTGGCCTCATCTTCCCTTTGCATCCAAGAACAAAGGTGAGGTTAGCATCGAAAACAACTGGCGCATCTTCCTTATCTTCGAGATCGTCAAGATCACACGAAGAAGCGCTGTATTGCGGATATATCCGTCTGGGACCCACACTGGTGCTTCTGGTGCTAGCACACGAAAGTGAGGGGCTTGGTGATCTTGTGACGCTCCTGTAAGGCGAAGCGCCTCTAGATGGTGATTCTGCTAGCACAGTTAAATTCCTGAGCGGTCTTGTTTGGAATTGTGCACCCTTTCTCTCTTGGACGTTGCTTCTTCTAACTGGCGTTACTCTTCGTTGGTTTGGGGGTATGATCGGTGGTAAACCTGGTGATACGTTTCTAATTGAACCCATGCTCGATGTGGGACTTAAAGTCGATGATGGGGTTTCTAAGCTGTAGGTTGAATGTGGTGGCAGCGGATAGCTGTTCATGTAATTAATCGAACTAGATGATGAGGCACTGGTCAGGCTTACAGGCGGATATAAAGGGTTTGAAAGATGGTCTGCTAGATGAGAGTGAGGCTCCAAAAATGATCGTGGTGGCATTTTGTAGTTGGACGGTATCAGAGGCATCTTCTTCGATATCACTTGTTTTTATCACTGACTTTCAATCACATTGTTTTAGGACAGACTGATGAAGATAACTATATTATTTTATCAAATTCAATTACGTTATTAGGTGTGAAAATTCTGCATGGGTTTTTGGGTTCAAAAAAATCGATGCTTTTATTATTTAAAAATATCATTGGGTTTAACTTTTTTTTTTCAATATATTTTCAACACACCACGAGGGTCCACAGCCTAAATATTATCGTACCGTGGGTGTCGACAAAGAGGAAAGAGGCAACTTGTTAATTCTGGACTTGAAGGTTTGGAGGTGCGGAGAAGAAAAACATGTGCCGGCAAGGAATTCCACAACTTGGAAGTCCTCGGGACAAAGAGCGGGCATAACAAGATGTTCTATGTCTGGTGACCTGGACAGCAAAAGCGTGCATTCGTTCTGTTCCCCTGGTAGATCTGTTGGGGGCAGCAGGTGGAGGAACTGTGGAACAAAGCTCCTCGGAACAGTGCCCGTGCAGATATCTATAAAAGAGATAGAGGTCATCAACGGCACGTCGGTGGGCAAGGGATGGCAGCCTTTGAGTAAGGGGTAGGGTCACCAATGAGGCGTATAGCTCTCTTCTGGATGGAGTCCAGGACAACGAGTGTAGAAGCTGCAGCGGCACCCCAGATGTGGGAGCAATATTCGAGCTTTGGCCTTATTTGTGAAGTATAAAAGGTATCGAGATTAGCTGGTGAAAAGTATTTGCGAGCTCGGAAGAGGAAACCAAATTTATGAGCAGCCGCTTTTGCATTTGATGTGACATGTTGGTGCCAATTGAAATTTCGATCCACAGAAATGCCAACAAGTGAAAAGGGCTCGCCACTCTGAATAACTTGGCTGTTCATTGTGATGGGTCTAGGGCTGGTGTATCTCTTATGAGATAGAAAGCAAGACTGAGATTTGGTGGGGTTGAATTGTACAAGATTTCTACTTCCGCAGTCTAATATTTTTTGGAGGTCCATTGATAGAGAACCCTCCATGAGTCTGCGATCCTCATCTAACTGAGCTAAAGAGACAGGCTTAGAATATTGTATATTCGAGTGGAGGGTGTTGTCGTCCGCGTAACTGTGAACTGGGTTGGATGTGCTAGAGAGGAGGTCATTGATGTGGAGAAGAAACAAAGTAGGGGCCAAAGCTAAACCCTGAGGGACTCCTGCATTAATAGGATACCGTTTAGAGGAATGGCCATCCACGACTACAGAAATGCTCCGGTTGGAGAGGAAATTTGCTGTCCAGGTACAGAGTTTTGGTGGTAGGCCACAGGCTGGAAATTTATTGAGCAGCGCTGCATGCCACACCTGGTAGAATGCTTTGGATATGTCTAGAGCGACAATCTGGGATTCACCATGCAGTTCCATAGACTTACTCCAAGAATGGGTGACAAAGGAAAGAAGGTCGGCAGTTGATCTGCGCTGACGGAATCCATACTGCCTGTTGTGGATTAGACTGTGTTTTTCAAGAAATTTTAGTAGTTCGGTGTTTATATACTTGTCCATCATTTTAGAGACGATTGAAAGGAGAGAAATAGGCCTGTAGCTGCTAGGGAGCGCTTTGTATCCCTTCGTGGGGACGAGTTGTACTCGAGTAGTTTTTCAGTTACTACGGAGTATGCCTCTATTGTGAGATGTCTGAAACAAACGAGTCAGAACAGGAGCATGTTCTGGTGCGCATTTTTGAGAACAATTGCTGGCATCTCGTCAAGGCCAGAGGCTTGTCTGGTATCAAGAGAAGAGAGCATCTTTCGTACCTTTTTAGTTTTGAAAATGATATCCATCATTGTATGCACGACATTGAGGACTGTTGGTGGTTGGACATTTGGAGGTTGGTTGAGAGTAGAAGTGCCCGCGAACAACGAGGCAAAACGTTCAGCCTTGCCCAGGGCGGTAGAAACGATTTTATCCCCTGAAACAAGAGGTGGGAACGTGCTCTTGCAGAAATTATTCCCAATAGATTTAGCAAGGGTCCAGAAGGGTTTGCTGCCGTTGGAGCTTGAGAGGACTTTGTTTTTGATCTGGTTATTAAACGAATTTTTTGCCTGACTGGGATTGTGTAAAAGGGTTTTGTGGGCTTTGACCTTTCCAAGTCTGGCCTTGTCACAAAATTTAGGGAACCGGGGCTTTTGAGTGGCTGAAGAGGTTTTCTGTGTACGTGGAATAAATAATTCCATGCCAGCTTGGATAATTTTGGTGGCGTTTTGTGAGATATCATAGGAGTCAGGATGAGAGAAGCAGACAGGCGCCCATGGAAATGAAGAAAAGTAATCCCGCATTTCGTCGCAGTTCACGGAATTGTAGTGCCAAACGATACGTGGGTGTGATGACTGTGTGACCTCGGGTTGCTTTGTGCAGGAAGCAGTGACAATGCCGTGGTCTGGGCGACCAAGGGGGGCGGTGACTGATCTCTTATAGCAGTCTTCTTGGAGAAGCCATATATTTTTGGCATGCTTACTTAAATGAACTTTAGAAAAGTACGTCTGGAGATCCAGATCACCACAACAAAATTTTCAAAACCCGATGATGATTGTTTCACTGAATTACAACCCGCCCCTGTCATTTAAAAAGGAACCCCGGACAGTTGGGAATAAGTACCTTCAAAAAATACTTTAAAAAGAACAAGGTTTGCCCCCCTAAATCAGTGTCTCTTTATAAGCTAGAAGGTGAATATGATGATTATCAACTTTTTACTGTGAGCTAAATAAAAAAATATAAACGACGATTTTTTCAACGAAGTATATATATATATATATATATATATATATATATATATATATATATATATATATATATATATATATATATATATATTTGAAAGATTAACTTTCATAACAAGCGGCGGAGTGTCATCTTAAAATTGTAGGATTTGCTCAAATTAATTTCTGATCTTTCAGATACAAACAAATATTTAGCAGTCTAAGAAAGTATACTTTTAGTATGGAATATGTTTCAGCAAAACTATTGCCCCAATTTGCTCGACCACAATTTAAAATAACATACACAGATTTGCTTTTCTTTTTCTTTAACGTCGGTCTAGATGACTATGGCCAATCATCGACGCCAGGGAGCAGTTTCACCTCACCAGCCTGGAAATTCTGCCGACTGTATAATACTATGAATATCTCAAAGATGCTTTCAACCACGTCATAACTTTCACACCCATAAGATACTAGAATTTGGCAATTTATAGAATCAAATTAAAAAGGTTATTAAAATCTAGGGGATTTTTTTTGCAAAAACGCTCGGAATGTCAACTAGGATTATCATTTTATTATTTTTTAACGTCAATGTCACTTCAAACGAAAAAAATAATTATTAGAAACAAGCTATTTGCATTATTCTACGTAAAAAATTGAATTAGAACTAGTTTTCACAGTTTTATTGTCTCGTCACATAAAAGAAATACAGGGCGTGCCTAAAAATCAGAAATTTTCAAAATATTATGACAACCGCAACCTTCCATTTTTACTCATAACTGCGATACCCCCCCCCCCACCCTCTCTCTCTCTCTCTCTCTCTATATATATATATATATATATATATATATATATATATATATATATATATATATATATATATATATATATATATATATATATATATATATATATATAAAACATAAAAAAATTGTAACTGACCCCGGATATCCTGACAAAAGCAACGACTTTCGGACAGCCTCTACATGTGCAGGCAACACCTGTATATTAACGCATTTTTAGTGAATTTTCGTAGAAAAAATTCATTATTGGGGAGATCTCGCCTTCTGAATTTAAAAGAAATTTCCCCAACTAGGACCTATAGAACCCATATCCGGGTCAGTTTCAATATATATATATATATATATATATATATATATATATATATATATATATATATATATATATATATATATATATATATATATATATATATATATATATATATATATATATATATATATATATATATTTAAAACGTCAAAATTGGCAATGTTTGGGCAAAGAACGTGAAACAAATACAGATTGTGAAAAGACAATGTTGCAAGAAGAGTGTTCTGCAAACCCTTATGTTTCAGATTCAACCGTCATTGCCCTTCATTTTACTAAAATATTTACAGAAAATTCATTTCAAACAGACCCTTTCTCTGATGCTTTAACTGTCGGTTTAGTTAAGTTGATGCTTACGCTGTAGGTTTAGTGAAGTTTATGGTTTAACGGTCTATAATTTTTAGCTAATTTTCGTAGAACAAATTCGTTACTGCATTTTAGCATTTTTTATCGAAATATGATGCATGTTTATAAGAAAAAAATCTGGACGCAGTAAGTGCGTTTTGGTAGCAAATTTTCATTAAATACTTCAAATTTCAATAACTCAATTTGTTATTAACGTAAGTTTTGTTGGTTAGGAAACCAACATTTAACTTTATTTTCGGAAAATTTTTGTACATTTTCAAATAATTATTTTGATAAAATATAGTACATTGTTCTTACTATATAGGTTATACCGGTAACCAAATTGATGCCTGCTCGCATTAGAGCGATATATTTGTAATTAAAAACATTTTAATGAAAATTCACTTCCATAACGCACTTGCTGCGCCCAGAGTTTTTTAAAAATTAAACTTTTTCGAGCACTAATGTGGAAAATTTAATTTTTTATATTGCTGAATACACTTTTCCATTAAAATGAGATATCACGCGACCCAGCTCTTCATTTACAAATTTGTGAGGGTAATTACCCTTTAAATGAGGTTAGGTGGAGACATATTTTTACTCGAAGTGACATTTACATAATCCAAGTTGACCCCCTTGCACTTTTTTTCCTAAAATTGACTAAAAACAGGGAAAACGAACGCATTTATCACTTTTAAAACGCTGTGTATATTAAATTGCTAAGTTTATTCATTATTTATATAGGGTGGCGCATTGAAAACGAAACAGACCGATTTTCGTACAGAGAATTTTTTTTAAGAAACCCTGAAACACGTCAATTTTAATATTGAGGGGGGCATGTTTTGACATAAAACTCAACTTTGTCACATCAACCCATTAAGGGTGGTTATAACAACCCTCATATTTTAAATAGGGAACATAGGTCGAGTGGTACATCATTTGAAAGCTCTTTCTTTTCTGAATTCAGCACACAATTTTTTTTTGGAAGTTTTATCAACTCGTTTAAAAATTATTCACAGTTGAGGATGCAAAAACGCATTTCACTCATCCCGATAAGAATGGTGCTGATAGTCAATGTTTTGTTGGTTTGTAAACAAAAAATTGACTATCAGGACATTTCTTATCGGAATGAGAGAAATGCGGTTTCTTATTCCAGTTTATCGGTCTGTTTTATACTTGATAGTACTACCGAAAATTAATTTCACAATGGTGTATTCTGTAAAAGAATGAGTTGAAATAATTACCCTTTTTTCAAAAAACGATGACTGTGCCAACCGTACCGCAAATTTGTTTAATTGACGACATCCGAACAAACATGTTAATAGAAAATACATTTTGAAGTTAGTTGCAAAGTTTCGACAAAGTGGTTCAGTAGCAACGGGATCCTGAACGTGAATTTCCGGTTCGAAACGAGCCTACTGAGATTGAAGTCTTCGGACAAATTGCTGCAGACCCAACTTTGAGCATGAGAAAATTGGCCACTGTTTCAAACATCAAAAGAAGAACTATTCAGCGAATATTGAACCATCATAAATTTCACCCGTATAAAATTCATCTTGTACAACAACTGAATGAACATGATTTGAATCGGCGGATGGAGTTTTGTGAAGTTATGACTGCACGAATAGCTGATAACGGGAACTTTCTGTTCAATATCTGTTTTTCAGACAAGTGTACGTTTTTTATTAAACTCTGCAGTCAATCGTCATAATTGTCGTTATTGGGCAGATGATAATCCAATAGATTTTCACACGAAGTCCACACTCAAACTCCATAGAAATTGAATGTCTGGAGGCATTTTTGGAGACTGTTTAATCGGACCAATTTTTCGTGATGGCAATTTGAGTGGCGAAACCTATTTGGAGTTACTAAAAGATATCGTTTACCCTCTACTAATTGACATTGTTGAAAATGATGATCGCTATCAAGAAAATCAATTAGGGTTCCAACAAGATGGAGCTCCTCCGCATTTTTCACAACGTGTTAGGGAGTTTTTGAACAGAGAGTTTCCAGAGCAATGGATTGGATGTAGAGGTGCTATTGAGTGCCCCCCTAGATCACCGGATTTAATTCCTTTAGACTTCTTCCTATGGGGCCATTTACAGAGTAGAATTTTGGCAACAGAACCGGAGTCTCTGGAAGAATTACGACGACGCATTGTTGAAGAATGCCGTCTAATAACTCCACAAATGCTCCAGAATGTCAGAGCTCGTATTGAGCAAAATTTGTACTTTTGTATGGAAGCTGATGGTCAACAATTTGAACACTTACTTAACTGAATAAACATTTTTGAAACATTGGTTTTGCTTTTTAGGTTTTTTTCAACGAAAAATTGACTAATTAGTGCATTTCTTATCACAATGAATGAAATACGTTCTTGCAACTCCAACTGTGAATAATTTTTAAACGAGTTGAGACAAATTCCAAAAAAATAATAATTGTGTGCTGAATTCAGAAAATAAAGAGCTTTTAAATGATGTAACACTCGACCCATGTTCCCTATTTAAAATATAAGGGTTATTATTACCACCCTTAAGGGGTTGTTGTGACAAAGTTGAGTTTTATGTCAAAACATGTCTCCCTTAATATTAAAATTGACGTGTTTCAGCGTTTCTTAACAAAAAATTCTCTGGACGCAAATCGGTCTGTTTCGTTTTCAATGCGCCACCCCCTGTATACAAAACTCACACCACGATTTTTAAATACCACTTTCGTGACGTTACAAGCCGCTAACACTTAAAAAATAATAATAAAATCACACAAACACAACAACCACGAACAATAACTAGCTAATAATAAATAGCTAACACGAAGAATGCGGAACTAAAGATAAAGATCCGGAAGGAACGACTGGAGAAAGCGGCGTGAGCGGAAAACTAAAAACGAAAGCCGTGTGTCCGAGTTGCCGGGAAGAAAAACGTTTAGCAACTGTGGAACTGTTAGTTTGTATGATGTGAGGATGCATATAGGACATTAGAGTCAGCCTGTTGATGCCATGTGTAAAGTAATGTAGTGATTTGGCTCCCGGATCTAAACATATCCTCCGACTATTCTTAGAGCGATTCATATTTGCATTCACACTACCAGGTCAAGAGATAGGCTCGTCTGGTGTTATTAACTCTTCCAAATTTTTAATCTACGACAATAGACAATTTGCATGTTTTTAGTGAATTTTCGTAGAAAAAAATCAGTAATGGGGAGATCTCGCCTTTTGAATTTTGAGAAAATTTTTGCAAACGAGTGCGAACTAGGACCCCTAGGACCCATATCCGGGGTCAGTTTTAATTTTTATATGTTTATACATACACACACACACACAAATATATATATATATATATATATATATATATATATATATATATATATATATATATATATATATATATATATATATATATATATATATATATATATATATATATATGTATATATATATACAAAATGTGTCCCAGATTCGCATATCTATACAGGGATCTTGGCTCCTATTATACCTACAGCAAAGGTTAAATGGGGAAAGTTTCAGAGGAAGCTTAGTGCATTCAATATCATGCTTCAGGTTTACGATTGATCAATTGGTTTTGGAAATATCGCCGAAAAACCGAGAATGGCGGATTTCGTTTTTTTGCCAGTAAATCCGAAACTGTTAAATTGACAGCTGTCAAAATGTGACATTATTCGGACACTTTTTTAAGGCAAGTAAGACCCCAACAGCCGCCATGGAGGTGTTGCTGGATCTGCCCCCCCCCACACTTAGTTATTATGGGGGGGGGGAGGCTAGGGCTATACAGACTAGCCTACAATGGTAGACTGAAGATCAACCCAGCCTTGAGGGGCCACTGTAAAATTCAGATCGTGAAGGAGCCCATGCTTGAAATGAGGTCAGACTTCGCGAGCCCGCGAATGTGCAGGGAAAACAACTTTACAGTGGAAATCCCCAACGGCGAGGCATCGCGGGAGGAGACGCCGGGGATACCACGGAACGCGCTCGTCTGGTTCACGAACGGATCCGGCGGGAAGCGTGGGACGGGGGCAGATGTTTACTCGGAAGAACCGAGGGTAAGTCATAGTATTTCCCTCGGAGCCCATGCAACGGTGTTTCAGGCCGAGATGTACGCCATCCTGCACTGTGTGTGGGAGAACAAGAGGATGGGCTACACCAACAAGCGGATCCTCATAGCCACAGACAGCACTTAAGGCACTAAGTAGCCCATGGGTAAATTCCTGGCTGGCGAGTGAGTGCCGAAACGAGAGGAGCGACCTGGCTGGGCAGAATGAGGTGACCCTCATCTGGGTGCCGGGTCACTAGGGGGCCAAAGGCAATGAAGAAGCTGACAGTCTCGCTAAGAGAGGGTTAGCAGAAGCATTTATGGGACCAGAACCGGCTCTGGGCGTGTCAAAGAGCACTACCAGGGGAGCCATTAAGTCCTGGGTCAGAAACCAACACAAGGTGTACTGGGCGGACTGTCCAGGGCTCAGACATGGGAAGTCAATCATTGACGGACCCAGTTCAAAGAGAGCTGTGGAGCTGCTAAATCTTAGCAGAGGACAGCTTAGAAACACAACAGGTCTCTTGACGGGACACATGGCCGTCAAGAAACATCTGCATAAAATGGGGCGGTTCGAAGGGGACCTCGCATGCAGACTCTGCGGCGAGGGGGAGGAATCAGCCCAGCACATCTTGTGCGAGTGTAAAGCTCTGGACAGCAAAAGACAACTGATCTACGGTCAGTCTAGACCGGAGACAGAGCAATATAAAACTTCACCCTACCAATCGCTGTGCAGACTAGTTCAAGGCACAGTGATTTTGGAATGGGTGGACTAAGACTAAGGGTATGCACAATTAACTAAAGGTTGCAGTGCTATCGGGGCGGCGAGACCTGAGGCAACAGAAACAAAGGCGAATAAGACGGCGTGTATGACATGTTTCAATCGTCTTTTGTTATCCAGTAACCTGCCTCAACTTTAAATTTTCTTATGTTCGCCATATGGGATTTTTCGATTTTTGGAAAGAGCGTAAAATTTCCAGTCTAGTGATGTCTCACAAGTGCATAGAAGATTAGAGTATTATTGAAATATCACACTTCGTAAAGTTATGTTTTATTTGTTTCTAAGGAGGCCATGTTTTATTTGTCAGAAAATTGGGTTTTTATAAGTTAAGCATTTTTTTCCATCTAGGGAGGCTCTGACTTTGACGTTAAATAATTCAAAGTGTCAAACTTGTGTTTTAATAAGTAGTACGCTTTTCTCTCATTAAAATCACAAATCTGACACACAAATCGTCGAAAAGTGCTGAACGGGTTGTTTATTAGAAAACTTACCATTTCATCAAACATCTGGTATCTATTTTGTGGTGAAATTAAATTAGGGGTCGGCTGTGTGGGGGTGGAATATCGGCGACAGAGCCTTCGAAATTGTTAATGTACTAAAATGACGTAAAACGGCTAAAAACATATAGGAAACTTGATTCTGGAACCAAATGTTTGTGTGTGTCGGTCATCGGCCTGTCCGTCTGTCTGTTAGTTAGGAGAAATAACTTTCGAACGAATTGAGATATCATCTTCAAATTTAATATCCCGTTAGCACCCGACAAAGGAACGCTTCGAATTGTTTTTGGGTAAGATCGCTTCAGGGGGTAGAGGATAAATGATGGGTGATTTTAATTGAAATTGAAAATTGACTTTTTTTGTTAAAATTCGAGTAATATAACGTTTAAGAATTTTATGGGTACTGGAATACGAGTATTTTCTTTTCAAAGCATGGACCCTAAATTCCTTTAATGAGAATGTCTTTTTGAGGAGAGTAGATTACCACAGATATTTGGAAGTTATGATTAAATTTGCAGCACAATTTTTGTTTCTACACTTAGCCGCAAAAATAACGCACAACCAAAAATTGTGCTCAATTTCAAAGTTGATTTTCTCGCGAACCGATAAATAGATTTCGTTGCTTTTTTTTCGAACTGTAGCTTTTTTCTTTGGTAATTGAACTGTAAAGAACTTTTTATTCAGATTTCAGTTTAGGGCTTATACAGGGTGCAAAAATGAGAATAGTTTGTTTACGTTAAATTTTAGACACCCTGTTGGGACCATTAGCCACAAAAACGGAGGCATAATGAAATCATACTGTAGCCTCATGTTTTCTGAACATTTTGTTTTTTAAATTTCTCTGATATCTGCAATATCAAATAAAATACACAGTTTTATACCAGAACATGTTTTTCTTTTTTAATCACAGTTTTACCGGATACTTATTTGGTTTAATATACACATTAGTCTATGATAAACAAACAATATCAGCAAATGTCAGTTTTACAATTCCTTTATTTATTTATGTACCTATCGTCTTAAACTGTATAATTAAGTTCATAATTTGTGATCTATTGTTCTTTCGAAGAACCTCGCTGGTTCAGGGGTAAGAACGTGTGCCTCTGAACCGAAGAGTACTGGGTTCGATCCCAGGGTACTCCTTTCACTTTTTCAGTACAAACTGTAAAATTAACAGCAACCGAGGTTCTGGCATTGTATTTGAGCAAGTTGAATGTCTGCACGTTCCGCCCTTCGGAGGGGGCGTAAAGCCGTCGGTCCCGTGTCCATGCGATGTTGGGCACGTTAAAGATCCCTACCCTCCTTACAGAAAGACAGGGGTTCGGCAAAATTTCCAGGATAGTGAGGTGAAACTGCTCCCTGCCGTCGGTGATTGGTCATAGTTGCGGAAATAGGCCGACGTTAAAGAAACAAAACGCAAAACAAAACATTGTTCTTTCGTGAAAATCGAACGTGTTAGAAGGAATATGACTCGTGATGAATGTGTTCAAGCACTGACGTTACATAATGAAGGAGTAAGCTACAACACTATTGGTTTGAGATTAGGATTTGCACATACAACAATTTCTCGTGTTGTCCAACGCTTCAGGGAAACTAATGAGTATGACATACGCCCACGACAAGGCAGACCTCGGGTAACTACCGTTGTTCAAGATCGCTATATTAGATTGCGTGGTTTAAGAGAACGTTTCACCACGTCAAGGAAACTTTTGACACAACTCAGTGCAGTTCATAATATTCAACCAAGCATTGATGCTGTGAGGAGACGTCTTTCTGAACACAATTTACATGTCAGAGTTCCAGCGACAGGCCCTGGATTAAATGCAGACCACCGCAAGCTAGACTGCAATTCGCCAGGGAGCATGTAAACTGGACTACTGAGGACTGGGAACACGTTCTATTTGTCTATATAGCTCCGACAGACGTCTAAGAATTATCCGCCGGCCAGGTGAGCGTTATGCACAGCGCAACATACGTGAAACAACTTTATTTAATGGAGGCTCTGTGATGCTTTGGGCTGGAATTTCCTCCACAGCACGAACGGATATCGTACCTTTACATGGGGGTGCTTTAAATATCGAAAGATATATCAATGACGTTTTGTCTGAGTACGTTGTCCCTTTCGCTCCGTACAGCGGGAATACTTTTTTACTAATACACGATAACGCAAGACCTCATGTAGCACGAATCGTCAATGAATATTTACATGAAGTAAATATTCGAAATGTTAATTTGCCACCGCACAGTCCCGATATGAATCCTATTGAGCACTTATGGGATATTATTGGTAGGGCACTCAGACAGCATCAACCCCCTCCTGCCAACCTGCAAGATGTCGAAATAATGGTTACCGATATTTGGAATGGACTTGACCAAAATCAAATATCCAATTTAATATCGAGTATGTCTCGGCGATGTGAAGCAGTTATTAGAAGTAGAGGTGGAAATACGCGCTACTAATGTACTTTTTTTGCTATGTATTGTTAATTATTGTTAGTGTTATTTTAATGAAAAAGAAACATGTTTTGGTATAAAACTGTGTATTTTATTTGATATTGCAGATATCAGAGAAATTTAAAAAATAAAATGTTTAAAAAACATGAGGCTACAGTATGATTTCATTATGCATCCGTTGTTGTGGCTAATGGTCCCAACAGGGTGTCTCAAATTTAACGTAAAAAAACTATTCTCATTTTTGCACCCTGTATAAGCCTTAAACTGAAATATGAATAAAAAGTTCCTCACAGTGCAATTACCAAAGAAAAAAGCTAGAGTTCAAAAAAAAGAGATCTAAATCGATTTATCGGTTCGCGAGAAAATCACCTATGAAATTGAGCATAATTTTTGGTTGTGCGTTATTTTTGCCTCTAAGTGTATTTTAAGGACGATTTTATTACCGGTTTTTATGTTAAAACACGTTGACGTGCATTTCCGTCAGTTCAGAAATTGAACCGATAAACAGATTGTAAATTAGTTAAAGAAAAGCCAAGAAAACGCCATTGATATCTAACGCCAAGACTGATGTCGACGGTGTTTTTTTCTCGATGTAGTTGTTCTGTTGTATAATGCACTAATAACCATTTATTTTTGCCAACTTTAATATGTCACGCCTAATCTAAATACAAAAATAGCTTCCCCTTTCATCTTACATACACGCCGTTTCATATTCATTTAATTTGTATAAAAAAGACTTTCTATTGCATTGACTATTTGCTTAAAATTTATGTACGTCCAGTTGCCACGCCACCCCACCCAAACCCCCACCCCCATTTACATTTTATTGTTATTGGGTATACTACCAGATAGTGCATCGTTAGTGCTCTTTAGTGCACGAAAAAAATACGTTAGTGCTTTAATACAAATGGAGATACAGCAAAAACGTGGTGGAGTGGGGGTGGTGTTGTCCAACTTGACGCATGATTTTTTGCAAATTGACTGTGAGTGGTATCATTCAATAGCAAATCGTT
Organism: Tillus elongatus; assembly: GCA_964006375.1. Lineage (NCBI taxonomy): Eukaryota > Metazoa > Arthropoda > Insecta > Coleoptera > Cleridae > Tillus > Tillus elongatus. The sequence goes on along the minus strand of OZ023270.1, from coordinate 13,916,802 downwards.
AGTGCTTCGCAGAAACACAACATTCTATGTTAGTGCTTAAATACTTTAGAAAAAACCAACATTTTTCCGTCGGGTGAAAACTATCTTTTTTAGTTCATAAAATACCCATTTTTTGTATGACTCTTTGGTTAGCGCATCGTTAGTGCTTTCGAGAAAAATACAAATTTTCGTTAGTGCTCTAATACCAAAGAAGATATACCAGAAAAACCGTGGGGGGCAACTTGACGCATGACTTTTTTTTGCAAATTAAGTGTGAGTGGTATCATTCAATAGCAAATCGTTAGTGCTTCGCAGAAACACAACATTCTATGTTAGTGCTTAAATACTTTAGAAAAAACCAACATTTTTCCGTCGGGGTGAAGACTATCTTTTTTAGTTCATAAAATACACATTTTTTGTATGACTCTTTAGTTATTGATTCGTTAGTGCTTTCGAGAAAAATAAACATGTTCGTTAGTGCTCTAATACAAAAAGAGATATGCCAGAAAGACTGTGGAGGGGTGGTAGCGGGTCAACTTGACGCATGATCTTTTCCAAATAAGGTGATTTGCGCCCAGAGAATTTTTTTTAAGTAACGCTGCTGAAACACATAAATTTTAATATTGAGTGGAACATGTTTTTACATAAAACTCAACTTTGTCACATCAACCCCTTAAGGGTGGTAATAACAACCCTTATATTTTAAATAGGGAACATGGGTCGAGTGTTACATGATTTGAAAGCTATTTCTTTTCTAAATTTGGCACACTAATTTTTTGGGAAGTTTTATCAACTCGTTTAAAAATTATTCACAGTTGGAGTTGCAAGAACGTATTTCGTTCATTGTGATAAGAAATGCACTAATTAGTCATTTTTTCGTTAAAAAACTAAAAAACAAAACCAAACGTTCAAAAATGTTTATTAAGTTAAATAAGTGTACAAATTGTTGACCACTAGCTTCCATACAAAAGTACAAATTTTGTTCAAAACGAGCTCTGACATTCTGGAGCATTTGTGGAATTATTAGACGGCATTCTTCAACAATGCGTCGTCGTAATTCTTCCAGACTCCGGTTCTGTTGCGAAAATTCTACTCTTTAAATGGCCTGATGGAAAGAAGTGTAAAGGAGTTAAATCCGGTGATCTAGGGGGGCACTCAATAGCACATCTACGCCCAATCCATTGCTCTGGAAACTCTCTGTTCAAAAACTCCTTAACACGTTGTGAAAAATGCGAAGGAGCTCCATCTTGTTGAAACACTAATTGGTTTTCTTGATAGTGATCATCATTTTCAACATGGTCAATTAGTAGAGGGTAAACAATATCTTTTAGTAACACCAAATACATTTCGCCACTCAAATTGCCATCAAGAAAAATTGGTTCGATTAAACGGTCTCCAAAAATGCCAGTCCAGACATTCAATTTCTGTGGAGTTTAAGTGTGGATTTCGTGAAAATTTCTTGGAATATTATCTGCCCAATAACGACAATTATGACGATTGACTGTAGTTTAATAAAAACGTACACTCGTCTGAAAAATATATATTGAACAGAGAGTTCCCGTTATCAGCTATTCGTGCAGTCATAACTTCACAAAACTCCAGCCGCCGATCAAAATCATCTTCATTCAGTTGTTGTACAAGATGAATTTTATACGGGTGAAATTTATGATGCTTCAATATTCGCTGAATAGTTCTTCTTTTGATGTTTGAAACAGTGGCCAATTTTCTCGTGCTCAAAGTTGGGTCTGTTCTAAAACTTCAATCTCAGTAGTCTCATTTATAATCATTCACGTTCAGGATCTCGTTGTTTGTTGGCTACTGAACCACTTTGTCGAAACTTTGCAACTAACTCCAAAATGTATTTTCTGTTAACATGTCTGTTCGGATGTCGTTCATTAAACAAATTTGCGGTACGGTTGGTACAGTCATCGTTTTTGAAAAAAAGGGTAATTATTTCAACTCTTTCTTCCACAGAATACACCATCGTGAAATTAATTTTCGGTAGTACTATCAAGTATCAAACCGACCGATAAACTGAAATAATAATCCACATTTCTCTCATTCCGATAAGAAACGTTCTGATAGTCAATTTTTTGTTTACAAACCAACAAAACATTGACTATCAGCACATTTCTTATCGGAATGAGTAAAATGCGTTTTTGCATCTTCAACTGTGAATAATTTTTAAACGAGTTGATAAAACTTCCAAAAAAATGAGTGTGCTGAATTCAGAAAAGAAAGGGCTTTCAAACAACACTCGACCCATGTTCCCTATTAAAAATATGAGGGTTGTTATCACCACCCTTAAGGGGTTGATGTGACAAAGTTGAGTTTTATGTCAAAACATGCCCCCCTTCATATTAAAATTGAAGTGTTTCAGCGTTTCTTAAAAAAAAAAATTTCTCTGGGCGCAAATCGGTCTGTTTCGTTTTCAATGCGCCACCCTATATATATATATATATATATATATATATATATATATATATATATATATATATATATATATATATATATATATATATATATATATATATATATATATATATATATATATATATATATATATATATTGAAACTGACCCCAGATATCGGCTCTAGGGGTCCTAGTTCGCGCTCATTTGAAGAATTAAAAAAAAAATTCAAAAGTCCGGATCTCCCCATTAGCGACTTTTCTCTAAGAATATTCACTAAAAATGTCAGGAAGCCTTAGAGGATGCCAGATTTTAAAATAACGAAATCATTATTGATGATTATTGCGAACTTATGAACGGTAGATTCCTAGCGCCAACGTATAGTTAAAATTGTTAAACAAATCGACGGCCATCAATTATTTCAACTTCCTGGCCAAAATACTCGGGCAAACTACCAGAAAATCCTGAAGGCGTGAAGCCACGAAACGATTGTAGCCAAAATATTATGTTGCATGCCAAATGCCTCTGTACTGTCTCCCTGGGTCCAGGAAAGCTGGAAAAACCATTTTAAATAGGTTATCCTAATCAACACAGCCAAATTTTAGATAAAACAAAACATTTATCTAATTTTTATGCTCAATTCTCATCAAAAAGTCATCAAAGCGAAGTCCACAGGACAGCGTTGGCATCGTCGACAAAAATTTAGTTGTTTACGCGTCACTACCGTGTGAAATTGTACTCTTTTGACATCGGGTCAACAGAACATATTATCTCTCTTTTAGAACGATTACTGCCATCTAAAGCTATAGAATATCATCTAATAATGACGGAGTAGAAGTAACAAGGGTATTACTAGGTGAAGATTGAAAACTTTGATTAGCACAAGAACACTTGGAGAACCCCAATCACCACAAAAAACAACTCTGGACGCAACAAGTGCGTTATGGTGGTGAATTTTTATTAAATGCTTCGAATTTAAATAACTCAATTTTCTATAAGCTTAGAAAGTTTAGTTTTGGTATGTGGTAAGGTCTTTCCTAGGGCAAGATATACATCAAATTTTATTAAAATAACTGTGTAATTTTCGGAGAAAAAACAATTTTTCGAAAGCAAATTTAAAATTTGAATAACTCAATTTTCTATAAACTTTGAAAGTTTAATTTTGGTACGTAGTAAGGTCTCTCCCAAGGCAACATATATAGTAAATTTCATTAGAGCAGCTTTGTTATTTTCTGGGGAAAAATTTTTTTTGAAAGACGGATACACACACATATATATATATATATATATATATATATATATATATATATATATATATATATATATATATATATATATATATATATATAACATATAAAAATTGAAACTCACCCCGGATATGGGTTCTAGGGGTCCTAGTTCGCGCTCATTTGAAAAATTTTTTGCAAAGTCTCATCATCGATACCTCTCTATTAGTGATTTTTTTAAAATAAAAATTCACTAAAAACATCACGATCGTTTCAATAACCAAGTTAGCGCCATAAGAGGATGAATAATTCTAAATATCTCATATCTACAACTCTATTTGTATTCTTCTCCATGTAGTTGTTCACTAACGATTTAGGGAGGTTCAACGACACTAAAATTAACATATTTCGTTTAGCGGAATATCTGTATTCTTTTGTTATCTAACGGACGTGCCTCTGTCGGTATATATTCTATAAAGTTATCTATCAGGAAACCGCCCACAGGCGGTGGAGCGAGATTCATACATTTTTTATTATTACTACATTTAGCAATATATATATATATATATATATATATATATATATATATATATATATATATATATATATATATATATATATATATATATATATATATATATATATATATATATATATATATATATATATATATATATATATATATATAAAGTAGCTACACACATTCACAACACAAAACACCAAAAACCAGATATCACCACAAACAATAAGAAACAGATAATGCCAGAACAAATCCAAGTACAAACATTTAAACAAAACTTAATAAAGGCCATACAAATAGATAAATTATCAAACCACAGTGATCAAGACAGAAGATCGATACGCACGACACAGTCAGAAGCCACAACCAATCAGAGAACAGTAAGCCGACCAATAGAAGCTCAACGCGTAGGCGCCACGTACAATCTCAGACGTAGACCACACAGCTACGATCATAGTCAGTAGCGTGCTGATGATTAACCGGGACGGTTCGAAACTGCAGTACACGCAAACCAATAAAAAATCACAAAATGTACAGCAAACAAATAAAGTGTTGCAAATATATCGTCTTTGCTTCAAGACTTCATCAGTGCATCAGCTAGCTAAAAGACAAACAATACTTGATAACTGACATGTATTGTTTGTCTCTTAGCTGATGCACTGATGAAGTCTTGAAGCAAAGACGAAATATTTGCAACAAAGAATAAAGATCTTACTGTAAAATTTTGCCTTTATTGGTCTCATACCCCTTAAATTATTAATACAGTTTTGGCTACTGTACTATCCCTGTCTTTTGGGTTACCTAGCAGGTTTTTTCAAAGGATTTTCTTGTCGAAAATGTTTGTTGCAAATTGCATTCGGAATGTAGCTTAGAGTGGTGGTCTCCTTTCTATGGACAAGGTCATTTCTATGCAAAGAATATTTAAATTTATCTATAGGCATATATATATATATATATATATATATATATATATATATATATATATATATATATATATATATATATATATATATATATATATATATATACTGTATTTGTTTGCTGTACGTTTGTGATTTCTTACTGTCAGTAGCGTGCTGATGATGAACCGGGACGGTTCGAAACTGCAGTCCACGCAAACCAATAAGAAATCACAAACGTACAGCAAACAAATAAAGTGTATATTTAAAAGTTTAAAAGTGTAGTGCATTATTCCTAAAGATATATATATATATATATATATATATATATATATATATATATATATATATATATATATATATATATATATATATTCTGATTTATGCAAACATTTGTAAGATGTATACTGCAAGAACAAATAATAATATAAATACCTGGGAATACAGTTAGCGGGGAGAATAAACAACTCGGTAATGAAGAACGACTTGACAAATGAGTTTACGAAGCGAAAAAGCAGGTGGTGCGATCACATCTTAACGGCCAGAACCTGACTAAAGCTCTTAATACATATGCATGTTCTGCACTTAGCTATTCATTTGGGATTGTGAACTGGAGTAAAACGGACACCGAATATCTACAACGAAAGGTGCGAACACTCCTAACAAAATCCAAAAAGCATCACCCCCGTAGTGCTATCGAGCGAGTAACCCTACCCAGACACCAAGGTGGAAGAGGAGTGTTGGATATTGGTAAACAGTTGGACGAGCATATATTAAACCTGCGTACATATTTCCACCAGAGGGCGGTTACTTCTGAACTACACATGCGAGGCAGATGATTCAACACTGCTTCAATTAAAAGAAAGTGAAATACAAAGTCACCATCATACCGATCAGGACAAGCTGCAATCTTGGATGCAGAAGCCTCTCCATGGGACATCCGAATGAGACCTCCCAGGCACTTGTCCACAAACTGGCGTCGAACTACTGGTTGGTGTCCGGACAGATGTTTCCAGAGACAGAGGGGTTTTTGCTGGCGATGCAAGATTAGGCCATCCTAACAAGAAACTACCTGAAGTATATAGTTGGAGATAATTCGGCCCAAGATGACAAATGTAGATTTGGGTGTCAGTCATCAGAGACTATCCAGCACGTCACCGGACGATGTCAAGCGTTTGCTGCAACAGAGTATAGAGAGAGGCACGACGTAGTTGCGAAAATACTTTATGAAGAACTGGCTCTGAAACTGGGACTTTTAAAACTTAGTAAGGTGCCCTACTATAGATACACTCCTGCGCCTGTTCTACAGAATTCAGGATACAGGTTGTATTGGGATCGGACCATGCTCACAGACCAACGAGTTGCCCACAACAGGCCAGATATAATAATAGTGGATAAGTCCTGCAACCAAATAACGCTGGTTGATGTGGCCATTCCAAATACTAATAATCTAGAGATCAGGTACAACGACAAGATCAATAAGTACAGAGACCTCGAGATACAAGTAAAGAAACAGTGGAGGGCAGATAGTGTCAGAGTGATTCCAATAGTCATGTCGTCAACTGGTGTGGTTCCTAAGAATCTTCGAGAGAACGTTGATACTGGGCCTTGAAGAGCATCTTCATAAGGTTATGCAGAAGGCGGTAATACTTGCAACTGCCCACACCGTGCGGCGACGCCTGGGAAATGCGGATGTGTCGCGTTGTCGTTCAGGGCCTGATAATTTGGAAAGGGCTCCATCTGAGCTCAGTCCCTTTGGTATCTGACATACCTCGTATGAGTAAAGTCGATAATAATAATAATAATAATAATTATGATAATAATAATAATAATACCGTCTGGCCGGTAGGTGTACTGTTGCCAGCAGTATGCTTACCGCTACTCGTAGCGACGTAGACAGTACAGCCAGCCACGCCAGCTGTCCGCTGTCCAATTTACCTGCTTACTCTTCTACCAATGTCCTATATTCCTTTATCCAAATTACCTGATTCCTTTATAAACTCCTCTCGACTCACCTTAAAGTCTGGCCAGTAGGTGCACTGCAGCAGTAGTGTAAGTATCGCTATGCGGAACGACGTAGACGGTACAGCCAGCGTCGCACTTGCCCACATATCTACAGAATCACATAAAATCTGTGACTGTGGGCACGAATACCCCCTTTGGGATATTCGAAATTCTGTTGGGGTCGTCGCAGGGCAACACCCTGCGCCGGCCTAATACTGTGCTTGTTTGCAGCAGGACAAGTGCAGACGTCCTTTCTAACCGGTCTCGATCGGATGGAGACCATAGGCAAGGTGGAGAGGACAATGGACGGATGCCTGATAACGACCAAGCAAGGAGAATATAGTGGACCGATGGAACATCTGATGTCATTATGGAGGACACGGTTTGTCATAACATCCGGCGGCCGAACAACTCTTACACAACCGATATCATATAGAAGGGGAGTCTTTCAGGGAGATTCTCTTATTCTTATTCTCCTATTTTGCCTCTCGCTGCTACCGTTGAGTGCAGCTCTCCGAAAAACCCGCGGTTATCTCTGTGGGCCACCTTCAAACAGAAGACACAGGATTAGTCATCTATTTTATATGGATGACTTAAAAATATATTCCTGTGGTAAGAGCGAGCTCCAACAAGCTATTAGGGTGGTACAGGAGTTTACGCTTGACGCCAGGATGGAGCTAGGCTTGGACAAGTGCGCTGTGGCCCATATGATGCGCAGCTCATCGACGGACGCACCATAAAACATCTAGGTGCCGGCGAGACTTATACGTACCTGGGCAAAAACGACAGAGGCTCTCCGCGGTAGGTATAAACAGCGGCTTCGGCAAATCTGTCATTCAGAGCTGTCCGGGCCAAACAAGGTGCTGGCTACCAACATACTTGCCGCTCCAGTCATCCGTTACTCCTTTAGAGTGATAAAATGGACAGTAGAAGAGCCAATTGGACAGGGATACCCGCAAGCTTCTCCACAAACATAGAAGCTTGCACTCGAGGTCGTCAGTTCCTCGCTTATACCTCTCAGACATCTCGGAGATAGAGGACTACCAAACATGGAATGGTTACACGGTAAAGAGGTCCTTGAGATGAGTTGCAGGATCCTTAAAAGCTCGGATCCTCTTCTGCGAATTGTCCAGACGCACGAAGTCGCAGGAACAGGAGTCGGGAAGAAGGCAAGATGACCGCCCTTTAATGACTGAGCTGGACATTACGACCTTAAGAGCTAAAATTAGAGATGCCCTACAAAGACACCTATTGGGGCAAAATGTTGACAAGCCTTCGCACGGAATGTTCTTCCGGCATATAGAAGAACACGGCATGTCAACGAGGCTGACATTTTCTTTTTAAAAATCAGCGGGGCTCCGATCGGAGACTGAAGGGTTCATCGTGGCCTGCCAAGATTGTGTTATAGACACCTTGGTCTACCGCAAGCGCGTGATGCGTGTGGACGTGGCAGATGACAGCTGCAGGATCTGTCATCAATCGCCGGAGACTCTAATTCATCTGTTGAGTGCATGTCCTGTGATGGCGCCTGCCAATTACGTGTATAAGCATAATGCGGCCCTTCGAGTGTTGTATTATCATCTTCGACATTCGTATGGGATAGACCAAATACCAGTGTTGCCTCACCAACCGGGGGATATTGAGTCCGTGGTGGAGAACGAGAGATGCCGTGTATACTGGAATTTCTCGGTCTCCACTGTCAGGCCGGTAGCCGCTAATAGGCCTGACATTATCCTTCTCGACAAACAAAATAAAATCCTGTTTGTTATAGAGTTCTCGGCTCCTGCTGAGGCTAACGTATAAAGGAGAGGGAAAAATGGACCAAGTATAGAGACCTTATGTTTGAGCTTAGGTAGGTTTACCCGGGACACAATATACGACTCGTTGTTCTGATTATTGGCTGTCTAGGGGGTGTACCCAATACGTTGCTGCGGGAAATCGAGCAAATTCCCGCATGCCACAACGTGGCATACTCACTAGCTTACAGGATGCAGAAATCGGTCATCCTTGGGTCTTTACGTCTTCTCCGTTCTCTGAACCTGGATTAATGATTTCCGGCCCCGTGCTCTCTTACCACCGCTGGAGCGGGGCGAGGGCACAGGTGTAATAACGTTGGATGAACATAAAAGTGTGTCGGAGCCTCGGACGGTTGCCCAACATATTTTATTAAAAATAAAAATAATAATAATAATAATAATAATAATAATAATAATAATAATAATAATAATAATAATAATAATAATAATAATAATAATAATAATAAGAAATTTCTAGAGCTTTGCTTAATGACTACTTTTTGTCCCTTTTTTTATATAATTTAGTCTTTATCTGACTCTCCTCCCATCATGCAATTTTGGATTTCTTCACTTATTCATTAAAATATAACCATTTTATATTCCTGCTAGTGCTACGTAAACTAACATAATTTGAGATTTGTTGTAACATTATTTGTTATTAAACTATTACACATAGCACTAAGCCTGTAATCACATGTATATGTTGCTCAAATAATAGCCGTTGTCTATGTAGTGCAAATCGATTTAAGTAAAGAGCCTTGGAAGGTCGCCAAGATTGGCGATATTTAAAACCACCGCCGGCATTATTCGATCTATTATTAATGTTACGAAAAACGATACATTTATCTCGTGGTCCCGACGAGTTTTGCAACAAGAACAGAACGGAAGACGGATGGGCCAAAAATAAAACACATAGGAAACAGTCCAGAATCTGTGTAACGAGTTTAGTGAACTTGTGAGCAAAAAAACTAGGACGCCACTCTTGTGTAATGCGTTTTCTGTATTAAGACTATACAAATAATAATGTTAACCCTAATTACCACATTCTAACAAACTTTTATAAACAGGGATATGTAATTTTCTAACTTAACTCGTTAACATATACAGGGAGTTTGCTATCAGGACTGATATATAGCCTTGATATATAGCATGTCATATCGCATCAATTAATTGGGAATTTCTCAATTCATGATACAATGAGGATATCTAACGTACGTAATACATGGACTTCAATATTATTAACTACGTTCTTTGGTGAATTTTTGAGAAAAAGTCCATGACCATAGTGACCTTTCAATGAATGAAGCTAAAAGTATATTGTATTTTAGATATTCTATTGAATCCCGCAATTAGAAAGCAATCATTCCACATCAAGACAACATTAATTAATGTTTAATTTCATGTATAATTTTGACCAGTAATAAATGAGTATGTGTATGTCAACTGTCCATCTAACGTCGTGACTGTTGACAACTGATTTAGTCGGTTTTTGGGATTTAAGTGGCAGATTGTTTTCGATCGCTAGTTCGGGGTATGTTTTAACCGTGCTTCTGTATTGTTTTATTTGGTCGAATTATCATTTATGTACGTAGTCTGTAATAATCCACACATCGTAGCTGACTGTCCGCCTGTCAGGCATTAGACTTTAACCACTTAATTCGCTTTAGTTCATGGGTTTCAGATTTTTTGTGAATTTTTATTTAAAAAAAAACACTAATAGAGAGGTATCGATGGTGAGACTCTGCAAAAAAATTTCAAATGAGCGCGAACTAGGACCTCTAGAACCCATATCCGGGATCACTTTCACATTCAATTTTTATATGTTCATATATATATATATATATATATATATATATATATATATATATATATATATATATATATATATATATAATTCTGATTGGCTTGAATTTTATATTATATTTTATATTAATTTTTATTTTATTTAATGCCACACTGTTGGGCGCCAATTATACTAATTGGCTTGATTATATGTAATTTTTTTTATGTTTATTTAATGTTTTTTTATATTTTATATTAAAATGATAATGATATTTATGTTATATATATTAGAATATATTTATATGAGAATGATCACCCTTTAGATATGTGTATACCTTTTTGTTTGTACTTTTGTTGTTTGTACAGTTTTTACACCATGTGTTATGGGTGACCCTGTATATTTTGTAATGTAAAATTGTATCTGAATAAAGTGTTTATGACTCTTGGTATTTGAAATTTAATATGTGCGTGTGTCTATCAAATTACAGCTAGCTCAGTGTTATATGGGTTGCCTACCCTTCTACTATATATTTATGTCAGATAAATTATAATCAAAATATCTTATTTACTTACTTTATCTCAGTGGTAGGTTCTGCTATAATAGGGAAAAGGAAAATAGCCTGCAAATATTTATATTAATCGTATTTTTATCTTATTATGGGTTTTTGTTTCAAAGAATTATGTTTTTAGCAAATTTTTATAACAACTTTTATTGACAGAGTTTTATAAATTTTAAAGCTAAACGGATCCGTTGTTATAAATTTTCAAGCTTACTATTAGATTACAATGATTAATATTAATAACCGAGTTTTCGACTGCTTTTCAATTGTTTGTAATAATAAATATGGATCCTGACCTGCACTCCTAACTCCCTCTACATTCTTAAATTTTATGGTAATATAAAAATAAGATTTCTATTTATGCATTAAATCTTATTTTCCCATAAACGCTTTTGATTGACGTTTAATCGACAGAAAATATACTGTCTTTTAAACTAAAGTGATTGCCTCCTTGAGTTGATTTTGATAAAATAATTAAATCTCAAACCTTGGTTCCTCGCTGCTGGTGGTGGGTATCCTTTAATATAGGTATTCTTGATATATTTACTGTTTATCTTGTAATTTGTTACGTTAAAAAACTTGTTATTTATTTCAGTGGGACAATGGATCTTCTTTACACAATATATACTTTAAAATATTTATATTTAAATGAGAAGCAATAATGACGCTCTCTGGCATCTGAATTTCATTTTACCAACCAACAATAAATCATAACAAAAGCGGAAATGTTGCCCAAATTCATCTAATATTTGATATCAAGGCATCCTTTCTTGACATTAATTAATACATATCTTGTCATCTGTCCTTCCGGTAAGTTTAAAACATCCTTATTCTTAAAAATGACATTTGGCCTAACCTTACTTTTTTAATCTAATTATAGTCAATAACAAATTTATAAATTCATTAAGTTCATATGCTGCAATCTTGATTTAAAAGTTCCACAACACAAACACTGTCTTTGGTAAACTTCAGTTCATTGTTCACATAAATAAAATAATAAACTTACATCTAAATACATCATACAAGGGGTTTGTTTTGTTCATTATCTTTAGGTAATTGATTTTATAACATAATTCTTTGGTATTTATTTCATGCTTAAGAGTTTAATCTATTTGCAGATAGGTTTTTGGCTCTTTTAAATTTCATTTAAACTGAAATGCTTTCCAAATTTGCTAGTTATAAATTTTAACATTATAATTAATGATCAATTCAACAAATTATGGCATTATATCTTTCATTGCTTATCCAAATAACACTGACTAACAATAATAGTGAATGTGCTTGTATATTAATGTTATTATTTTGTTTTCTGTTTTAGTGTACAGTAAAATATGTCGAACGATGTGGATATGTATACAATATACAGATAACCCATATACATTACGTGTTAACCGTAAGTATTTTACTTACTACTGACCAGTGGTACTACTACTACCCCCCATTACTAATCTGACCACAATTCTGTAGATCTGCCAATCTACATTATTACAACAATAATCGAAACTTAACGTTATCATACTAGTTTCCGTCAGGGTTTTCATTTTTGTTTTTATAACTTTATATGGCCTTTGCAATTCTCAGCACAATATATATATATATATATATATATATATATATATATATATATATATATATATATATATATATATATATATATATATATATATATATATATATATATATATATATATATATATATATATATATATATATATATGTATGTATGTATGTATGTATCCAACCGAGAACTAAAAAGTATGTAACTGATTTTGGTGAAACTTCCCAAGTGCCTTTCTTGTATCAATAGCTTGGATGAGTTCGTTAGCCAGAAAATTGGACAAGGTTTTCGGGGAAAATTTTGAGTTTTTTTTTCAAACAAAAATTTTATCTCCGAAAATTACAAATCTATTTTGATGAAATCTGATGTACATGTTGCCTTGAGAAAGATCTAACTACGTACGAAAATTCAGCTTTCCAGTTTTACAGAAAATTGAGCTATTCAAATTTGAAGCATTTATTTTTAATATCAGACAGTTTTTATTAACAATGATACGAGCTTGTTTATACAGGCCGTTTCTAAATTGATGCGAAAAATTTTACAGGGTGATTCTTTGGCGAAAAATAAGGGGTGTCTTTCTTATAAAGTTTTTCATGAAACCACTTCTCCTCCAAGTTACAGCCCTTTGAAATTATGGCAAAAAAAAGTTTTCATTAAATTTCTCCGTTATGGAATAATTTTAAAAAACGAAATTTTGCATAAGGCTAACAAAATGACAGTTTTAAAAGGATTTTATAAGCCTATAATGTTATCACAAGAGGGTGAAAAAACCTACCCTTACATTATTTTTTCAGTATTTTTTATTGTGTGTACCGTTTTCTATTTAAAAAAAATATTTAGAAAGAAGGATTCATTTAGCAACTTTTTTATATCTTGACATTTTCTCATAGAATTGTTAGTTTCATCACAAAAAAATAAAATATTACTCAGATCGATGTCACATGTATTTACAGAGTGGTTGTTATTTGCTGAAAAAACAAGTACGTGGTAGGCTGTCAAATAACGTCATAATTACACGAATATGTTAATATGTATTGTTCTGGCTTTTACTAATTTCCAAAAATTCATAATAAGAAACAACAACTAGGTATTGTACTACTATTTAATAATTAATAATTAACAAACTAAGAAACGAAAAGAAATATTAACAAAATGTCAGTACGTATCATCATAATAAATGTTGAAAATGCCCCCCTTCGGAGAGAACGCATGACTCTAGTCTGTTTCTCATTGAACTTCGTATTCTATGAAAAATACCGGGTGTGTTTCTTATAATATCACATGATGCGATAATACGATTTCTGAGGTGATCGATGTTTTTAACAGGACTTGAATAAACTAAGGTTTTCAGAAAACCCCACAGGCAAAAATCTAACGGATTCAATTCAGGAGATCGGGCAGGCCAATTCTGTGGGCCTCCTCGACCTATCCAACGATTTGGGTAAACTTCGTTCAAGTAGTTACGAGCATTCATACTAAAATGAGCCGGAGCCCCGTCGTGCATGTACCACATTTGTTGTCTAATTTGTAAAGGATTATTTTCAAAAAGTAGGGGCAACTCTTTTTCGAGTAGATGACAGTACACTTCTCCATTTAGTCTTATCGGAGGAAAATATGGTCCAATTAAGTCATGACCAATGACAGCAAGCCATACATTTAATGAAAACTGGTGTTGAAAATGAGATTCCGTAATTTCGTGTGGGTTTTCTTCAGACCATATGCGGTTATTATGAAAATTTCTAATAGATTCTCGTGAAAAGTTGGCCTCATCAGTAAATAAAATACGAGATAAGAACTGTGGAACTTGCGTGATCATTTAAAGCATCCATTGACAAAAGATTAAACGAGGTAAAAAATCATGAGGTAAGATCCCTTGAACTCGGTGGATATGGTAGGGATACAGTAGTTGTTCTTTTAAAATTCTAAATACCGTGGAGTAGCTGACATTTAAGACTTGAACGATTCTTCTTGTACTTGTACCAGGAGTTTCTTCAATTAAATTGAGGACAGCCTCTTCAAGTGCTACAGTTCTTACTTCTCTAGAACGCCCGCAATCGGCGGCACTTCTTGAAAATTTTCCTTCTTGCAGACGTTGATGAATGCGTGCGAATATGCTGTGATGGGGTACAGTTCTATTTGGATATAACTCAGTGTAGAAGCGCTGTGCTCTTAATCCATTGCCATTAGCACGGCCATATTCAAAATGCATATCTGCCATTTCGGAATTGGTATAATTTACCATTTTATTCACTTATTTGTTCTAAGTTTTTAAAAAATTCTCGATAGATTGACAACAACCAGAACAATTAATATTAGTGTAATTATGACGTTATTTGATAGCCTACCACGTACCTGATTTTTCAGCAAATAACAACCACTCTGTAAATACATGTGACATCGATCTGACTAATATTTTATTTTTTGTGATGAAACTAACAATCTTATGAGAAAATGTCAAGACATAAAAAAGTTGCTAAATGAATCCTTCTTTCTAAATCATTTTTTTAAATAGAAAACGGTACACACAATAAAAAGTACTGATAAAAAATAATGTAAGGGTAGGTTTTTTCACCCTCTTGTGATAACATTATAGGGTTATAAAATCCTTTTAAAACTCATTTTGTTAGCCTTATGCATCTGCAAAATTTCGTTTTTTAAAATTATTCCATAACGGAGAAATTTAATGAAAACTTTTTTTTGCAAAAATTTCAAAGTGATGTAACTTGGAGGAGAAGGGGTTTCAACAAAAACTTTATAAAAAAGACCCCCCTTATTTATCGCCAAAGAATCACCCTGTTGAATTTTTCGCATCAATTTAAAAACAGCCTGTATATGAGATCTATTATATCTTAGTGGTCCTGTTGTGACAATTTGATATCATTGCGCAGGTCAGTTACACTCTCAAACAGTTTTATTGGTTGACGTGCATTATTATATCGTTTATCTGTTTTCAATATAATTTCACATATTATTTGTGTTGTTTGGGAATTTTAATATACAAGTACAAATTATTCTTTACGACTTTATTACTGTTAGTGGGTGGACTAAACAATGTTTGTGATGTTTTGTCAACAGATATAAAGGATCGAAGTCTTACAGAAAGGGCTGATATGCAACAGGTTAGTTATCTTAAAGTTTATTTAACACTGTCCACCTGTCTACAGAATTATTTATTTATTTTGTAGAAAGTTAAGTTTATTTATTATTCGCTTAAGTTGTATTTAAATGAAAACAAATTTAGAGGCGTGCTCTAATCTTTATCTATATTTTTTTATTTATTTTTTATTTTAACAACACACCACGAGGGCTTACAGCCTAAATACTATCGTACCGTGGGTGTTGACAAGGAGGAAAGAGGCAGCTTGTTAATTCTGGACTTGAAGGTTTGGAGGTTCGGAGGAGAAGGAAAAACATGTGCCGGCAAGGAATTCCACAACTTGGAAGTCCTCGGGACAAAAGAGCGGGCATAACAAGATGTTCTAAGTCTGGTGACCTGGACAGTAAAAGGGTGCATTCGCTCTGTTCCCCTGGTACATCTGTTGGGGGCAGCAGGTGGGGGAACTATGGAGGAAAGCTCCTCTGAGCAGTGCCCGTGCAGATATCTATAAAAGAGAGAGGTTACCAACGGCACGTCAGTGGGCAAGTGATGGCAGCCTTTGGGTAAGGGTAGGGTCACCGATGAGACGTATAGCTCTCTTTTGAATAGAGTTCAGGATAGCGAGTGTAGAAGCGGCAGCTGCACCCCAGATGTGGGAGCAATATTCGAAGTTTGGCCTTATTTGTGAAGTATATAAGGTATAGAGATTAGCTGATGAAAAGTATTTGCGAGCCCGGAAGAGGAAACCTAATTTCTTAGCAGCCGCTTCTGCAATTGATGTGACATGTTGGTGCCAATTAAGATTTCGATCCACAGAAATGCCAACAAGAGAAAAGGACTCATTACTTTGAATAACTTGGTTGTTCATTGTGCTGGATCTAGGGCTGGTGTATCTCTTGTGAGAAAGAAAGCAATACTTAGTTTTGGTGGGGTTGAATTGTACAAGATTTCTACTTCCTCAGTCTAATATTTTTTGGAGATCCACGGAGACAGAACCCTCCATGAGTCTGCGATCCTCATCTAATTGGGCTAAAGAAACAGGCTTAGAATATTGTATATTTGAATGGAGGGTGCTGTCGTCCGCGTAGCTGTGAACTGGGTTGAATGTGCTAGAGAGGAGGTCATTGATGTGGAGAAGAAACAAAGTAGGGGCTAAAGCTGAACCCTGAGGAACTCCTGCATTAATTGGATACAGTTTAGAGGAATAGCCATCCACAACAACAGATGTGCTTCTGTTGGAGAGGAAATTTGCTGTCCAGGTACAAAGTTTTGGTGGTAGGCCATAGGACGGAAGTTTATTAAGCAGCGCTGCGTGCCAGACCTGATCGAATGCTTTTGATATGTCTAGAGCAACAATCTGGGATTCACCGTGTTGTTCTATAGACTTGTTCCAAGAATGGGTGACAAAGGAAATGAGGTCGGCAGTTGATCTGCGCTGACGGAATCCATACAGCCTGTCGTAGATTAGCCTGTGTTTTCCAAGAAATTTTAGTAATTCGGTGTTTATATACTTTTCCATCACTTTAGAGACGACTGAAAGGAGAGAAATAGGCCTGTAGTTGCTAGGAAGCGCTTTGGATCCTTTCTTGGGGATGGGTTGTACTCGAGCAGTTTTCCAGTTACTAGGGAATATGCCTTTATTATAAGATATCTGAAACAGACGAGTCAGGACAGGAGCAAGCTCTGGTGCGCATTTTTTGAGAACAATTGCTGGGATCTCGTCAAGGCCAGAGGCTTTCCTGATATTAAGAGAAGATAGCATCTTTCGTACCTTTTTAGTTTTGAAAATGATATCCGTCAGTTTATGCGCGACATTGGGGACTGTTGGTGGTTGAACATTTGGAGGTGGGTTGAGAGTAGAATTGCCGGCGAACAACGAAGCAAAAGTTCAGCCTTGCCCAGGGCGGTAGAAACAATTTCATCCCCTGAGACAAGAGGTGGGAACGTGCTTTTGCAGAAATTATTCCCAATAGATTTAGCAAGAGTCCAGAAGGGTTTGCCGCCGTTGGAGCTTAAGAGGACTTTCTTTTTGATGTGGTTATTAAACGAGTTTTTTGCCTCAGAAATAATGCGGACATAGCGGTTTCTTGCGTCGTTATATGTTTGACGATTTTCTTGACTGGGATTGTGTAGCGTTTTGTGAGCTTTGACCTTTTCAAGTCTGGCCTTGTCACAGGATTTAGAGAACCAGGGCTTTTGAGTGGCTGAAGAGGTTTTCTGTGTACGTGGGATATATAATTCCATGCCAGCTTGGATAATTTCGGTAACGTTTTATGAGATATCAGAGGGTCAGGATGAGAGAAGCAGACAGACGCCCATGGAAATGAGGAAAAGTAATCCCGCATTTCGTCACAGTTTGCGGAGTTGTAGTGCCAAACGATACGTGGGTGTGATGACTGTGTGACCTCGGGTTGCATTGCGCAGGAAGCAGTGACCATGCCGTGGTCTGAGCGACCAAGGGGGGCGGTGACTGATATCTTATAGCATTCAGGTTGTGTAGTAAGAAGGATATCCAAGGGATTTGAGCTGTGTGTTGGGATACGAGGAAAGTAAGTAGGTTGCTGAACCATATTGGCTAAAGAATTGCTGACTGCAAAGGCCTCTGCTGCTCTCCCTTGTGGATCTGTTTTTGAAGATCCTAGCCATTCCTTATTATGAGCGTTGAAGTCACCAAGAATAGTGACCTCGGAGGAAGGATATTCGGAAATCAGATGGTCGGTTTTTTCAGAAAGGTAGTCAAAGAGCTGGACAAAGTTGTTGTCAGAAGGTGACCGGCAAATGCAACAGATGAATTTAGTTGCAGCCCTGAGAGAGAGTTTTATCCATAGTATGTGTTTTCTTCCAGCTTCTAAATTGGGGAGTCTGGTGCAGGGTAGATTGCTACGGACGTATGCGCACACGCCTCCATGCAATCTAAAGGAAGTAAGGAGCTCATACCCCGGGAAATTAAGGTGATTAGTGGCTGTTTTGGCACTGATTTGGGTTTCGGTGAGGAAGATGAGTTGGGGCCTGTGAGCCTGGAGGAAATGGTGGACGGAGTTCAGGTTAGAATTTAGGCCACATATATTCGAAAAGGATATGTTAAATCTTGATGTTGGCGCCCCCTGTACACCCCTCTCCCGGAGATCTGAATGAAGGGGTATTTTGCCCCCGGAATATTTTGTACAAGGAGGAGCCATCATCATTTTTGCTTATAAGGGAAACCGACTCATACACCAGAACCGGAAACGTCCGTTGGGACTTCACCGGCCCCTTGATGTGTGGGGTGGTACCTCCTCGGGCGTGAAAACATCCTTTACTATTACGTAAAGGAAAATTCCACTACCAGCTGCTATGGATTGGATTGGATCAATGTCTACCCCTTTAAAAATAAGATTAATAAAGGGACTATCAATTGTCCAATAGTTATGCTTTTCGACATAGTAGGAGGCTACAAAACATTATCATTTTGCATCCATGCCTATTGTCGGTTATATTGCAATGAATGGAATTTTGTCATCAAAATGACATAAATTGAAAGGCTTGTTAGAACATATTTTGTCTAAAATGGTGCTCATGATGAATAGAACCTACATGAAACATGCAACCAACTAAAGTTTGGAGGTGCCTTAAGCGAAACAAACGAAATGTCTATAGGCCCAAATTTTTGCATACCTTGGAACCAGCTGATGAAAATGTTAGAATGGAATATTCATTATGGTGCCGATAGAACCTTTTTTAGACAAGAAAATTCAATCGGTTAAATCGGTCCGATCAAAGTCCTAATTGGATAATAAATTGTAAGAGGCAATACTCTTCCAAAAATTAATGTCTGGTGTGACATATTCCACAATAAAATAATAGGACCCTTCTTTTTTTAGGAAAGTCTCAACGCAGAAAATTTTCTTAACTTTTAAAGCAACGAATTATGGAACGTTTTAGAAGATATAGCTACAGTACTGAGACAGGACATGATTTTTCAGGTGGATGGTGCTCCTGTGCGTAATGAAAATTCGGGACGCAGCAAGTGCGTTATGGTAGTGAATTTTTATTAAATGCTTCAAACTTGGATAACTCAATTTTCAATAAACTTAGAAAGTTGAATTTTGGTACGTAGTAAGGTCTTTCCTAAGGCAGCATATCCACCAAGTGTCATTAAAATAACTTTGTAATTTTCGGATAAAAATTTTTTTTTCGAAAGACAATTAAAAATTTGAAAAACTCAATTTTCTATAAACTTAGAAAGTTTAATTTCGGTATCTGGTAAGGCCTTCCTCAAAACAATATATCCACCAAATTTCACAAAAATATCTTCGTAATTTTTGGAGAATAAAATTTTTTTTGAAAGAAAATTCAAAATTTTCCGGAAGACCTGGTCAGATTTTCCTGGCTAACGAACTCATCCGAGCCATTAATAAAAGAAAGTCACTTGCCGAGTTTCATCGAAATCGGTTAATTATTTTTTGGGTTATCGGTTGGATGGATATATATATATATATATATATATATATATATATATATATATATATATATATATATATATATATATATATATATATATATATATATATATATATATATATATATATATATATATATATATATAAACATATAAAAATTGAAACTTACCCCGGATATGGGTTCTAGGGGTCCTAAATCGCGCTCATTTGAAAAAATGTTTGCAAAGTCTTACCATCTAACTCTCTATTAGTGATTTTTTTAAAATAAAAATTAACTAAAAATAGTAGGCTAATTTTAATTCAATTGTTATGTAAACACGTGCACAAAAAAGATTATAATTATTTTTACTTACCTTAGCTTCTAGTTTGTCCTTATCGTGTTTCAGTGTAGTTCGTTCGTTTTCTAATTTTTCTAATTTTGTTTTCAGTGCCTCTAACTCATCCTAAAATAAATAAAAGAAATTACTATTTTGTAATGTATCCGCAAAAGTTTATACATAAAAAGTCTGGACGCAGCAAGTGCGTTTGGTAGTGAATCTTCATGAAAATGTTTTTGATAGCAAAGAAAGCAGCCATCAGATTTGGTTACCCATATGGTAGAAACAATGTACAGGGTAATTCTTTATAATGTCGCCCCCCTTTAACTTTGTTATTTTAAGTCTCCCAAAAAAATTGAAAGTAAGGTTATGTAGGTGCTAAAAAATATTTTTTCTAAGTATAAAAAAATTTGAAAAATGATCAGTATACAGGGAAAACCAAAAAGTTAATTTTTTTCAATGGATCACCCTATATATGAATTTATTTTTAGATTCCTCGTAAAATTCTAAGTATAATTTATATAGCATACCATATACTTAAAATGAATAGTTTTTGAAATATTCGCATTTGAAACGTTATAGTCAAATATTTTATTAAACAACTATTACAAATCAAGAAGTCCTAGGATACCTCGCTTTTAATTGAAAACAAATAACTGACAGTGACATTCTGTCAATATTGTTGTAGTTGTGTTGTTTAGTAAGTAAAAATACCGTACTCATACAGAGAAAGAAGTGTTATTTTAAGTTATTATATTAAAAATAATTTAAATTGTCACGCTGCCATTAGAAATATGATAGAAGATAATCCAGGTATGCATGTCCCAACTCGAAAAACCATCACATCTATATATAGGACGTTTCAAGAAACGTCAAATTAACAAAGGAGAAAAAGAACTGCTGTGAACGTAGATGAAGATGCAGAATTCAATATTCTACTTGCTATAGAAGAGAATCCAAACAGTTCCATAAGACACATTTCAAAGACATTACGAGCAAGACAAGAAAATATTCAGCGAACTTCATACAGTAAAGTCCAAAGAACGTTAAGAAAATGGAATCTAAAGCCATATAAGATTAAACCCACTACAAAGCTTACCCAAATGCAAAAAGATGACGGGTCGCATTTTGTCAACTGATTCTAGACAGAATAAACATAAATAACAATTTTGTGAAAACAGTTCTATGGACTGACGAGTCTACCTTTTCTACTAGTGGCCTGTTTAACGGAAAAAATACCAGACAATGGGCAAGAGAGAATCCACATTCTTATAGGAAATATAAGTTCCAAGGGCGACAATCCGTGAATGTGTGATGTGGTATCCTGGGCGATCGAGTTATCGGTCCGTATTTTTTTGATACTGTTTTAAATGGAGGCCGCTATTTAGATTTTTTGGAAAACGAGTTCGAAGAATATTTAGACGATTTGCCTTTAAATATATTACAAAACATACTTTTTTGACAGGATGAAGCACCCCCTCACAACATTCGTACTGTGCTTTTACCTAAATGAAAGGTTTCCTGAATGGATCGGAAGAAATACGCCAGTTAAATGGCCTGCAAATAGCCCCGATGTGACACCTATGGATGCGTTTCTTTGGGGTCATATATAAAAACCGTGTATACGACCACCAAATTGAAAACTTCGATCATCTTAAAGATTTGATATGGAATGAAATTAATTTAAATGAAAATAACCCAGCTTTCATAACAGAGAAAATGCGAAGAACCCTTATACAATGTGTTGAAGAAAATGGCGGCCCAGTAGAGCATCTTTATATTTAATTAGAAACTGTTTTTGTTATATTATTTATTGTTAGATTTCTTGATTTGTAACAGTTGTTTTGGTTTAATAAAATATTTGATTATAACGTTTCAAATGCGAATATTTCAAAAACTGTTCATGTTAAGTATACGGTATGTTATATAAGTTATGCTTAGAATTTTACGAGGAATCGGAAAATAAATTAATATATAGGGTGATCCATTGAAAAAAAATGAACTTTTTGGTTTTCCCTGTATACTCATCTTTTTTAAAAAATATACGTAGAAAAAACATTTTTTAGCACCTACATAACCATACCTTCAATTTTTTGGGACACTTAAAATAACAAAGTTAAGGGGGGGGGGCATTATAAAGAATCGCCTGTACCATACTTCATCAAAATAATTTTATTGTTTGAAAAAGTACATAATTTTTTCGACAATGAACTTAAAAGTATTCCCAAAAAACTGGTCCGATTTTCCTGGTCAATAAACTTGTTTGTTATTTACTGACCTACCAAAATATAATTATTCACAATTTTTTTTTCCAAAATCATTATCAAGAAAATCAGAAAACATTTTTTTATAAAAACTTATTAAATATTTATCAATAATTACCAAAATTTCACAAACAAACCTTAAAAATAATGATCTTTACGGAAACAAAATTCTGCTCAAACTAGCAATATTTTTTTACACAAAATTTTGCTAAAAGAATACATAAAATTCAAATTATATAGGGTGGCAATTTCAAACTCTTTACATGGGTAACTTTTTTATTAAATGAGATTAAAAAAAGCTTAAATTAGCAAAATTGGGCAGACTCAGACAAGAAACTCATTCCCGCTTTCAGATTTGATGTACCTTTTTTTGGTTCCTGGAATATCCTAACAAAAATGAAAATCGTCACAATTTTGAAACTTAAATAACTCGAAAACTATCGTAGATAGAAAAAATTTATCATTGTTAGATATTTTGATCTAAAAAAATAGCTTCTTTTTTTCTGATTTCAACGATATCAGCATTTGTATTTTTATATACCTTCGTTTTGCAAGTAGCTTGGATAAGTTCGTTAGCCAGGAAAATCGGACCTGGTTTTCACGGAACATTTTGTGTTTTTTTTTTCTAAAAAAAAATATCACATCTCCGTAAATATCAAAGTAAGGGCAAGCTCTTTTTTCTGAATCCAGCACACTAATTTTTTTGGAAGTTTTATCAACTCGTTTAAAAATGATTCACAGTTGAAGATGCAAAAACGCATTTCACTCATTCCGATAAGAAATGTGCTAATAGTCAATATTTTGTTGGTTTGTAAACAATAAATTGACTATCAGAACATTTCTTATCGGAATGAGAGAAATGTGGATTATTATTTCAGGTCGGTTTGATACTTGATAGTACTATCGAAAATTAATTTCACAATGGTGTATTCTGTAGAAGAGTTGAAATAAGTACCCTTTTTTTTTCAAAAACGATGACTGTGCCAACTGTACCGCAAATCTGTTTAATGAACGACATCCGAACAGACATGTTAACAGAAAATACATTTTGGAGTTAGTTGCAAAGTTTCGACAAAGTGGTTCAGTAGCCAACAAAAAACGGGATCCTGAACGTGAATTTCCGGTTAGAAATGAGACTACTGCGCTTGAAGTCTTAGGACAAATTGCTGGAGACCCAACTTTGAGCACGAGAAATTTGGCCACTGTTTCAAACATCAAAAGAAGAACTATTCAGCGAATATTGAAGTATCATAAATTTCACCCGTATAAAATTCATCTTGTACAACAACTGAATGAAGATGATTTTGATCGGCGGCTGGAGTTTTGTGAAGTTATGACTGCACGAATAGCTCATAACGGGAACTTTTTGTTCAATATCTGTTTTTCAGACGAGTGTACGTTTTTATTAAACTCTACAGTCAATCTTCATCATTGTCGTTATTGGGCAGATAATAATCCAAGAAATTTTCACGAAGTCCATACTCAAACTCCACAGAAATTGAATGTTTGGACTGGCATTTTTGGAGACCGTTTAATCGGACCAATTTTTCTTGATGGCAATTTGAGTGGCGAAACGTATTTGGAGTTATTAGAAGATATCGTTTACCCTCTACTAATTGACATTGTTGAAAATGATGATCGCTATCAAGAAAATCAATTAGTGTTTCAACAAGATGGAGCTCCTCCGCATTTTTCACAACGTGTTAGGGAGTTTTTGAACACAGAGTTTCCAGGGCAATGGATTGGGCATAGAGATGCTATTTAGAGACCCCCGAGATCACTGAATTTAACTTCTTTAGACTTCTTTTTAAGGGGTCATTTAAAGAGTAAGATTTTCGCAACAGAACCGGAGCCTCTGGAAGAATTACGACGACGCAATGCTGAAGAACGCCGTCTAATAACTCCACAAATTCTCCAGAATGTCAGAGCTCGTTTTGAACAAAATTTCTACTTTTGTATGGAAGCTGGTGGTCAACAATTTAAACACTTAACTGAATAAACATTTTTGAACGTTCGGTTTTGTTTTTTAGTTTTTTTTAACGAAAAATTGACCAATTAGTGCATTTCTTACCACAATGAACGAAATACGTTCTTGAAACTCCAACTGTGAATAATTTTATGTCAAAACATGCCCCCCTTAATATTAAAACTGACGTGTTTCAGCGTTTCTTCAAAAAAAATTTCTCTGGGCGAAAATCGGTCTGTTTCGTTTTCAATGCGCCACCCTATATATATATATATATATATATATATATATATATATATATATATATATATATATATATATATATATATATATATATATATATATATATATATACATACATATATATATATATATATATATATATATATATATATATATATATATATATATACACATATAAAAATTGAAACTGACCCCGGATATGAGTTTTAGTGGTCGTTTGCGCTCATTTGAGGAACTCCTCATTAGTGAATTTTATTAAAGAAAATTCACTAATATGTAAACCCGTGCACATATCCTTTTCTAGTATAGTAGCTACGTTTTCAGTAGAATTTTTATGAAATGAAAATATGTATTATTTTATGTTTGAGTTCCGTTGTCAAGACACTCTTACAATCTCAGAAAATATGACAGGTTCCTACACATGTAACATTTTTGTGAAAGATAAACTGATTAGGTAGTTATAAACCTTTATCTCTGGAATGCTAACATTAGAGTGCTTTTTTCTAGAGATGCCGACGAACCGGAAACACATTTCAATATTTTGCGATACAGTTGACAACGTTAAGAGCAACCTGTATCCTGCATCGACCATTTAAAGAACATGATTTTATTCAACAACCTGACTTTCAGAATGTGTCTGCATTAAACAAATTATTTGAACATGATCGACCTACATTACACGGCATGGGAAACTGACGGTTTAAACACTTAACAGCCCGCGATACATCATAGATTAACTATGAACCAGTTGAAAGTAATGATATTGATAATAATAATAATGTTAATGTAGATGGTAACTATGCGTCCCCATTATACCAAAATAATCGACCAGATATTATAGTGACTTTCAGAAAAATTCGAACACCCAGTAAGAATTTATCAACTTTAATAAAATGTATACATAATGTGTGTTTAATCAAAACTTAAATAAAATTTCTGGACGCAGCAAGTGCGTTATGGTAGAGAATTTTCATAAAAATGTTTTTAATAGCAAATATGTGTTTTTTTTTCTTTCAGAAAGCAGACTACAAATTTGATTACCAGTATAACCTTTATAATAAAAATAAGGTGCCATGTTTCATCAAAATAACTTTATTGTTTTAAAACGTACAAAAATGTCCGAAAGTAAACTTAAAGTGTAACCGAAAAAATCCGTTTCTTGGTCAACCTTATAGGTTAATAGCAAATTGAGCTTTTCAAATATGAAGCCTTTAATCAAAATTCGATACCATAACGCACTTGCTGCGTCCAGAATTCTTTACTTACAAACATGCATTATATTTCGACGGAAAATGCAAAAACATAAGGCGTTTTCGACTAAAATTTTTTTATATTTATATCACCAACGACTTATGGGCCACCTGTGAATGTAGAAATATTTTTTAAGATGTAGCTCAAGACACCCTATAAATAATGTATACAATTTTTTCATATCTTGTGGAATAACTGATATATTGAGCTTTATTGATTTTTTTACGAAAATTCGACAAAAGTTATATACCATTAAACGATAAACTCTATAGCTAAGACTACTGCCAAGCATCAGAGAAAGGGTCTATTTGAAATGAATTTTCTGAAAACATTTTAGTAAAATCAAGGACAATGACTGTTGAAACTAAGACTTCAGGGTTTGTAAAACATTCTTCTTAACACATTTTCTTTCCATAGCCCGTATTAGATTCAAGTCCTTAGCCTAAATGTTGCGAATTTTGACGTTTTAAATTGTCACTTTGACGTTTTGAGGAAAACCCCAATTTATTTTTCTTTAAACGCCCATAACTTTTTTGTCTTTTGACCTACAGTGGTAAGTAGTTTACCTATAGATGTAAAACGATGTACCAAATTTGGTTGCCCTTACTTTGTTATTTCCGGAGATATGAATATTTTTCTAAAGAAAACACAAAATTTTCCGGGAAAACCTCGGCCGATTTTCCCGGCTAACGAACTTATCCAAGCCACTTACAAAAGGAAGGTATTCACCAAATTTTGTCAAAATCGGCCCATTATTTTTTGAGTTATCGGTGTGATATATATAAAAGCCTGGAGGCAGCAAGTGCGTTATGATAGTGAATTGTCATAAATAATTCATAGGAATTTTATAAATTTTGGTTCGTCGTTATGAGAACAATAACACTATCAGTATTTGGAAAAACTAATACCTAATCAGCGATAATAGTAAAAAAGGCCAAGTAGCAATAACAAATAATACCAATGACAGTAATAAATATGTATAAAAATCTTAAAACTATAATAATTGTTCGAAATGTTGACCGTTAACTTCCAGACACTTTTGTATACGATGATGCACGGCGTTTGTTGTAGCAGCTCTTATTTCAGCGGGGTCCAAGTTTTCAATCTCTTGAATCACTCGACGTTCTAATTCTGCCCTGTTGTGGACCGGAGTTTTATAAACTCGATCTTTAAGAATACCCCAAAGATAAAAATCTAACGAGGTAAGGTCAGGGGACCTCGCAGGCCAGTTACACGGTCCCAAACGTCTGATCCAACGGTCATCGAAAAGCCGGTCCAACTCCATACTAATTTCGGATGTACAATGTGCAGGAGCCCCGTCGAGTTGATACCAACAAGTTCTATATGTTTCAATTGACAGATTATCAAGGAAGCCTTCCACAATTGTTCTAATTATATCTAAATATTTTCTGGAATTCAATTTTTCGTCATATATGTAATATTTTATTTTGTCATCCAATAACATACAAAAAACATTTAAACTAAATTTGACTTGAAAACCAGCCTCTCTAGTAACGTGGGGGTTGTCTGTGGCCCAATAGTGACGATTTCGTGTGTTACAAATCCCCTCCCTAGAAAATTTGGATTCATCAGTCCATATCATTTTCTTTAAAAAATTGGGGTCCTCTTGCATACGCACAACTAACATTTCACACAACTCTATTCTCTGTAGATAATCCTGAGGCGTGAGAAATTGAACTCTTGTAAATTTATAATTATGCATTTTATGATTTACTAGTATTCTTCGAATGGATGAATATGGCAATCCTAAATCCTGTTCAGCACAACGTATGGAATACTGGGGATTCGCATGAAAATACGCTAGCACATTGATTTCATTTACCTCGTCAGATGTCACAGGTTTGGGTAGATTTCTTGCATCTCTTAACGACGCACCAGATTTTATAAAATTCCTATGAATTCGTAGAAACTTTCTGTTATTCATCTGCAGCAAATTCGGATATTTATCATTAAATCTTCTACAAGTTCTGCTGATAATCTTATTGCACTGTCCATGAATAATAAACAAATCCATTAAAACTGTGTTTGTATAATTATTTTATGTCATATTTGTGCTATAGCTATTCAAATTGAATGTAAATATCACTAACGTCAAATTTATTTAGATAAACAGCATGTCTGTTGTCATGTCAAATTGACAAAATAGAAATTTCATGGCCCACCCATTATGATATACAAAAAGACCAATAATCTTGGATAGGTTAGAGAAAAGTGACCATAAATCGAAAACGCCTTGAGATAGGTATAGGGAAATATTAACAAAAGTTACTCAAAAAGAGAAGACGATCCAAAAAATTTGAAAATATACAGGGCGTTCTATTTAAAAAAAATGACTTTCGAGCATTTCTCCGAGTCACTTATAGAAAACGTTCTCTAACTCACCCTGTATGATATTCTAAAGATTTGATTAATGGAGGAGATGCCCCTAGACCTTGCCTAACCGTAGCTAAAAAATTATCTTTAAATCGCTTCGTCGGTAGGAGAAAACACGATTTAATGAAAGTCAAATTTTTGGTAATAAATTCAGAAAATAATTATTATCTCGAAAACGACTTGAGATAGGTATAGGAAAATATCAACAAAAGTTACTCAAAAAGAGACGACAATTCAAAAAATGCAAAAATATATAGGGTGTTCCATTTAAAATTACGAAGATGTTGCCAGTTTTACGTATATGTGGCAACACTGCATTTTCAAAAATATTTTAGGTCGAGAGATCATACGCCATTACATCCGTAACCAAAATTTCAGAGCAATCGGTTGATTCATTCTCCATATACTTTTAATACTCCATCCACCGTGGCTCACCCTGTATATATATATATATATATATATATATATATATATATATATATATATATATATATATATATACAGGGTTACACCTAATTAATTGCTCACTATTGGCATCTTGGTAACGGTAAGGTGGAAAAGTGGACGGTTGGTCAAGGGCTCGGGATGAGTCCCGAGAAAGCAACCGTCATACCGCTTACGAGGAGGAGGAAGTGGGAGAGCCACAGAACTCTCACTCTATTCGGTAGAAACATCCCAATGGTCAGAGAGGTAAAATATATTGGGGTCGTATTTGACTCTAAGCTAACCTGGAATGGTCACGTTGAAAAACTACTACGTAAGGCAGTTGAGACCCTCGCTGTCACTAGGCGGCTATATGGAATACCGTGGGGACTAAGACCTAGTATGGCCCACCGGCTGTACACAAGAGTGGTCAGACCATCGTTAACATACGCGGCACTGGTCTGGTGGCCTAATGTGGCACAATCTAGTGCCAAACAAAAACTAGGCAAGATCCAAAGGATGGCTTGCCTGGGCATCACAGGGGCCATGACTTCAACCCCAACATGCGTCACGGAGGTGTTGCTGGATCTTCCCCCCCCTACACTTAGTCATCATGGGGAATCACTTGATAAAGTAGGTTTTTTCTTAAAGTATGTTTTTTAATATTTCGCATTTGATGACGTTCTAAATCTAAAAGTTGCCGGAGGATTAAAATTTCGTGAACGCCGTTGGATTAGGATTTTAAATACCTTTAAAATTATGTATCTCAAGCTAGGTTAATTTAAATTATAAATTTGGGGTGACTTTGGGGGCTTAGGGGGTGAAAAGTAAAATTCCAAAAATACTGTTTTTGAACGTGCCCCTAGAAATCCCAGTTGACCTGTTGTTTTTTAACCAGATTTCCTTGATAAAGAAATTATTAAGGGTGGCCTAGTTTTGAAATGAAAGCACTATATATATATATATATATATATATATATATATATATATACATACATATAAGGTAAGATGCTTACTGGCTATTAGGCCATTGCTGGCCCATTTTGCTCATCTAAACTAACCTACCCTCCACCTTCAGTTCGATCTCAACGACGACAGTGATTTGAAAAATCATCCGCCGCCGGTGGGTCTCGAAACGTCGACCCCCGAGTCCGTATTGGAAAGTCTGAATCGACTTTCCCGCACGGCCTATATATATATATATATATATATATATATATATATATATATATATATATATATATATATATAACTCTCCTGGCTAATGGCCATCGTTTGAAATGTTGCTGAAAAAACATGTACTTATATTCCATCCTGTATCTTGTAGCACGTAAGTACAAATTTTGTTATTGTCTACAAATCAAAAGCCACAAAAACATATGTCAAGCTCTGAAAATTATAGCATATTCGGTGAACTTGACTTTGAGCTAAGACCGATCAAACAGCGTCCAAAATTTAAGGTGTGCCGCTTCAATTGACCCATACTTTATTTGCCAACATCCCCAATACACCTGTACGCTTAACCTGGCAACAGCGTCCGTGACCTTAAAACGCGTATTTAGTGATGGGCACCTGCAATCTTCTGAATGCACTCTTGCTGCTTCGCCGTTCTCATTCTTTATTACATCGTGCGCAACGTGAAAGCGTAACTAATTTAAAATCGAGCTGTAATTTTTAAATAACATCAATTTGTTATTAGTGAGAACATGCTAGTACACTTTTATACGAAGAAGCAACAACATACGAGATGATGTGATAAATAATCATTTCACGCTGAAATACGTTTTGTATGCATGTGATTTAATAAATTTTCGTAGAAAAAATTTACGAATGAGTACAATCCGACTTGTGAATTTTGAAAAAATTTCTTCAGATGAACGCGAACTAGGCTCCCTAGAACACATATGCGGAGTCAGTTTCAATTTCAGTTTTAGCCATATTTCATTAACAAAAAATCGCTAATAGAGAGGTCACGATGAAAAGCTTTTGAAAAAATTTCTTCAGATGAGCGCGAATTAGCGTCCCTAGAACCCGAAACCAAGGCCCGTTAAAAATATTAAATGTTTATATATATATATATATATATATATATATATATATATATATATATATATATATATATATATATATATATATATATATGAAAAGCTATTTGCATAATAGAAAATAGTGCACAAATGTTGGAGGCGTCTTAAGTGAAAGCACGGTTATTAGGTGTGGCGTCCCACAGGGCTCGGTTTTGGGACCAATTTTATTCAACATATATATATAAGTGATTTATACCAGGTTGAAAACTCTGGACAGATCATTGGCTTTGCTGATGATACAGCCATATTCTCTTCTGCAAAAAACTGGGATGATCTGAAAATTGAGGTTGAGGTTGGGATGTGAAATTTTTTCAAAAGCTTTTCATCGTGACCTCTCTATTGGCAAATTTGTCTTAGTGAAAATTTGCTAAAACTACAGACAGATCATGATCGGCTCTAATTTTTCAAACGTGTTTGGACTGGTCCTACTTCCTCATGTCCAGTTTTACATTAAACACCTTATTTCTGTGAATCAACATGGGTTTATGAGTGGTAGGTCAACGGTCAGACATCTGCTGTGTGTTGCTCGATATTTGTCGGGTGCTTTCGATGTGTCTAAACGGGCTGATCTAATATACCTTGATTTGAGCAAGGTTTTTCACCGTATTTTTTTAAATATTTAAACAACACACCACGAGAGCTTACATCCTAAATACTATCGTATCGTGGGTGTCGACAAGGAAGAAAGAGGCAACTTCTTAATTCTGGATTTCAAGGTTTGGAGGTTCGGAGGAGAAGGGAAAACATGTGCCGGCAAGGAATTCCACAACTTGGAAGTCCTCGGGACAAAAGAGCGCGCATAACAAGATGTTCTATGTCTGGTGATCTGGACAGTAAAAGGGTGCATTCGCTCTGTTCCCCTGGTAGATCTGTTGGGGGCAGCAAGTGGACGAACCGTTGAAGAAAGCTCCTCTGAACATTGCCCGTGCAGATATCTATAAAAGAGAGAAAAGTCACCAACGGCACGTCGGTGGGCAAGGGGTGGCAGCCTTTGGGTGAGGGTAGGGTAACCGATGAGACGTATAGCTCTCGTCTAAATGGAGTCCAGGATAGCGAGTGTAGAAGCGGCAGCGACACCCCAGCTGTGGGAGCAGTATTCGAGGTTTGGCCTTATTTGTGAAGTATATAAGGTATAGAGATTAACTGGTGAAAAGTATTTGCGAGCCCGGAAGAGGAAACCTGATTTCTTAGCAGCCGCTTCTGCATTGATGTGACATGTTGGTGCCAATTGATATTTCGATCCACAGAAATGCCAACAAGTGAAAAGGACTCATTACTTTGAATAACTTGGTTGTTCATTGTGATGGGTCTAGGGCTGGTGTATATCTTATGAGATAGAAAGCAAGACTGAGATTTGATGGAGATGAATTGTACAAGATTTCTATTTCCCCAGTCTAATATTTTTTGGAGATCCACAGAGACAGAACCTTCCATGAGTCTGCGATCCTTATCTAATTGGGCTAGAGAGACAGGCTTAGAATATTGTATATTTGGGTGGAAGGTGCTGTCGTGCGCGTAACTGTGAACTGGGTTGGATGTGCTAGAAAGGAGGTCATTGCTGTGGAGAAGAAACAAAGTAGGGGCTAAAGCTTGACCATGAGAGACTCTTGCATTAATTGGATACAGTTTATAGGAATGACCATCCACGACAACAGAAATGCTCCGGTTGGAGAGGAAATTTGCTGTCCAGGTACAGAGTTTTGGTGGTAGGCCATAGGCCGGAAGTTTATTAAGCAGCGCTGCGTGTCAGACCTGGTCGAATGCTTTGGATATGTCTAGAGCGACAATCTGGGATTCACCGTGTAGTTCCATAGACTTGTTCCAAGAATGGGCGACAAAGAAAAGGAGGTCGGTAATTGATGTGCGCTGACGGAATCCATACTGCCTGTCGTGGATTAGACTATGTTTACATCATGACATTCTCATGCTATGGATTTTCTGAACCTCTTACTGAGTCGCTTGCTTCTTATTTTCTGATACGGCGGCTTTTGTAGAGTGTCGTGGTTTTAGGTTAAATCACTTTTACAACCAGTTCTGGCGTGCCTCAGGGTTCGGCTGAGTATCGCTAAAGATGAACAAATTCGCAATTGTACAAACATATCTGTTTGACAGATATAATAATATGCTTCCTACAGGAAGCTGCTTTCTCACAGATGAGCACAGTTCCTGCAACTCATTCCACATTGATTAGACGCGAATGCATTGCATGAATTCTTATAAAAGTTATCTAGTGTCATACCTTCTATTCACTATTTACTATCATTTATATTATCTGCAAAGAGAAACCATTGTTACTAAATCAAGAATCGAATAAGAACGCTGGGGCAAAAAAATAACCAACACGATAGTTTGATGAACTCAAGAGACGTGATCTCCGATATCGTGATGAGTTAGCGAGAATCTTATTAACAAAGGTTTATTGCAATCAGACATGATTGTCGAGCACATTAAAATAACACTTCGGCCAGTATCACAATCGTCTGTAAAAATCAAGTCATAGACATATAATCACTGTTGACGTTAACCGGCCCACTTTATAAATTATTGTTATTATTACTCGTTAAGAGTTCGACAACTGTAAAAGTTACATTAGAAAAGGATCGTACGTTCGTTCACAGAAAAGTATGCGAACCTAGTATGAAAAAAAGTTCGGGACGCAGCAAGTGCGTTGTGGTAGTTAATTTTTATTAAATGCTTCAAATGTAAATAATTTTCTATAAACTTAGAGTTTAATTTTGGTATGTAGTAAAGTCTTTCCAAAGTCGAGATATCCACCAAATTTCATTAAAATAACTTTGTAATTTTCGGAGACAAAAATTATTTTCGAAAGAAAATTCAAAATTTAAATAACTCATGTTCTATATAGTTAGAAAGTTGAATTTTGGCACCTAGTAAGGCCTCTTGTAAGGCAGTATATCCATAAAATTTCATTTAAACAGCTTTGCAATTTCCAGAAAAAAAAATTTCTAAAGAAAACTCAAAATTTTCCCGGAAAACCCCTTCCGATTTTCCTGGCTAACGAACTCATCCAAGTCATTAATAAAAGAAAGGCACTTGCCGAGTTTCATCGAAATCGGTTAATTATTTTTTGGAGTTATCGGATGGACACGTATATATATATATATATATATATATATATATATATATATATATATATATATATATATATATATATATATAGTATATTAGTATATTTATTGATTTAAATTTTACAGTATGTTCCACAAATAAGCATAAGCTTGTGCTTGCAGTTAACACAATTTTATTTTATGTTCCAAACTAAACTGCCAAAATATTTTTATAAAATGTCACTTAGAAATTTTGTTCAGCGTATGTTTCTTTTTCAGCATTTCTACCAGTAACACTGGTGCAGCTGCCACTAGTATTCATCTACCATTATTAGAGAACTCATTCCAAAATAACACCAAATTGTTCAACTAATATTAAAATTCTCATCACTGTAATGTTGACATTTCTACTTGACATTTAAATACTGTATATATATATATATATATATATATATATATATATATATATATATATATATATATATATATATATATATATATATATATATATATATATATATATAAACATATAAAACTTGAAACTGACCCCGGATATGAGTTCTAGGGGTCCTACTTCGCCCTCGTTTGAAATTTTTTTTGCAGAGTCCCACCATCGATACCTCTCGATTAGTGAATTTTTTAAAATAAAAATTCACTAATAAGGGATTCAAAGAAGCCAGAACCTTTTTATAGTGCGAAGGTTAGCAATGAAATTAGCTCATTTGTTGTTTTTGTCATCAAGCAAGGCGTGTTTGATTACGCTTACTAGCAAGTCAAAAAAATCCAAAGTAGGTAAACCGAGAATAAAAAGTCAGTCATTAAAAATGAGCAATTGTTCTCAAAAAATGCGCAGCAGAACTTGCTCCTGTCCTGACTCGTCTGTTTTCAGACATCTTACAATAGAGGCATATTCCCTAGTAACTGGAAAACTGCTCGAGTACGACCCGTCCCCAAGAAAGGATCCAAAGCGCTTCCTAGCAACTACAGGTCTATTTCTCTCCTTTAATTCATCTCTAAAGTGATGGAAAGTATATAAACACCGAATTACTAAAATTTCTTGAAAAACACAGTCTAATCCACGACAGGCAGTATGGATTCCGTCAGCGCAGATCAACTGCCGACCTCTTTTCCTTTGTCACCAATTCTTGGAACAAGTCTTTGGAACTACATGGTGAATCCCAGATTGTCGCTCTAGATATATGCAAAGCATTCGACCAGGCCTGGCACGCAGGGCTGCTTAATAAACTTCCGGCCTATGGCCTGCCACCAAAACTCTGTACCTGGACAGCAAATATCCTCTCCAACCGGAGCATTTCTGTTGTCGTGGATGGCCATTCCTCTAAACTGTATCCAATTAATGCAGGAGTCCCTCAAGGTTCAGCTTTAGCCCCTACTTTGTTTCTTCTCAACATCAATAACCTCCTCTCTAGCACATCCAACCCTGTTGACAGTTACGCGGATGACAGCACCCTCCACTCAAATATACAATATTCTAAGCCTGACTCTTTAGCCCAATCAGATGAGGATCGCAGAATCATGGATGGTTCTGTCCCTGTGGATCTCCAAAAAATATTAGACTTGGAAAGTAGAAATCTTGTACAATTCAACTCCACCAAATCTCAGTCTTGCTCTCATAAGAGATACACCAGCCCTAGACTCAATAGAACCAGTTTCTGCAAACGAAATAACCAAAGAGGTTTTTCAAAACAAATTTGTAATTATCTGTAAAGCTCACTGTGTTATTTTTTAAACTTAGTATCCACGTTGCTTTTATATACGTTTTACTGGTTATCACCATTTGAAATATTGTTATGAAAATTCGCTACCATAACGCACTTAAACTCTTTTTATTTCTATTGCTGTATCCATACTTTTTGAAAATGAAACAAATATAAACAATACAAAATTTTGAAATTTAAATTTAAATAATTTAACCTAAACATCTGTTTATATAGTTTAACTACGAATGTTTGTACTTTGTAGTACCTACCTAGATATTATAAGTACTTACTGTATTAGTTTGAGTTAGGTATATTTCTTCTAAAAATAATTTTGTTTCACTTTGGTAATACATACCAATGAATTATGTATAGAGTTCACTAGGTAATGCATACAATATCTACTACCTACATGCAGTTTACCTATCACTTTCATATTTGTTTCATTGGATGTTACAATCATAATATACTACTACAGTCATATTGTTAAAGTTAAGTTAAAATTAAAAGCTTGGTTATTATTTAGCTACTAACTGTATTAACCTTAGAATATAGGTACCTAGTTGTTTTATATTATAAGATCCTAATAAGGTATTAGCAATTAGCATCAGCGGACTTGATTTCGAGGTTATGCGATGCGCAAAGCGTACACGCTTCTCTGTGACAAATAACTACGTGTGGTCAGATTAAACTAGGAGAGAAAGATATATATATATATATATATATATATATATATATATATATATATATATATATATATATATAGAGAGAGAGAGAGAGAGAGATGGCTTTTAATTTTAAATATCGTGAACGTGAAGAATGGGAAGCTTAATATTTATACATAATAAAACGTTGTTCTAGATTGCTTTTAAACAGATTCAATCACTTTCATTAAATGTTTTATTTATTAGTATACAATCCCATGCTGAAATTTACGCCTTTGGACGCAAACTTTGTCCCGGTATTGGGAAAGAATTGGTCCAAGGCTGACAATTTACAAAATTGTTAGCTGGTTATACATTGTACACAGCTCTATCTATAAAATTTTGTGTAAACTAGAGCTGTCGTGACAACCAACTACCTGGTCGTGCACCGATATGGCGTCACTCTGGTATCTCTCACAATGTTCTCCAGTCTGGCATCTTGCAATAACTTCCATTGTTTAGATTTTTTATCTACGGTTTATCTAAATAGCATAGCAGTACAGATAACGTCATCTGTCTTTGTCAAACATTGTAGATATTGCTTTACAGAATCTGTGGTGATGTCGAGGGTTATTTAATTATTAATTTCGAATAACTGTATTTACCTTTGATCAAATGACTTGAAAATTGGTACACAACCACGTCTGACTATGTTCTTTTAAGTGAAGTGAATGTTCGTTTCAATCACTTAGACAATTTGAGAGATATTGCGTTTTAAAAAATATTTTTTAATTTTTTTTTTAAGAAAAATTGGCCGTTAAGATTTGATTGAACGAACTCATCTGAGCCATTGGCAAAATAAGGGTAATTCCCAAATTTGGTCCAAATCAGTGAAATATTTTTTGAGTTATCGGTTGGGGATTCAAGGGCCTCACACTATTCACACCGTCTTTATCTATAAACTTGAGAACTAGTTTGAAGTAAAGCATTCCTCCACATTTGTTCGTGAACCATGACCTGAGCTGCATTAAAATATGCTCGATATTAGTGAAATTTACAGTGCACGTTATATACCTTTATTCAGGTGAGTTAATCTCATTGAACATGGCTTGTTCGTTTATTGTACCTGTTCTCATTTGTTTAAGTTATACATTGAGGAGTAATTTCAATAGTTATATGATTAAGGGTGGTTTTAGGAAATCATTTAATAACTAGTTTATATGAAAATAAATTGTAGCTAGAGTTCAAAGTCAGTTTATTATTTATACGAGGTTAAGTTATAAATTTAGAAGTAATTATCATATTCAAATAAAGGGGCTTTATGAAATAATTAGATTATTAGCTAAGTTGAAATTGAGTTTGTTATTTATACGAGATTAGGCCAATATTAATAAATTAATAAAT
This sequence comes from Tillus elongatus, assembly GCA_964006375.1. Classification (NCBI taxonomy): domain Eukaryota; kingdom Metazoa; phylum Arthropoda; class Insecta; order Coleoptera; family Cleridae; genus Tillus; species Tillus elongatus. The sequence goes on along the minus strand of OZ023270.1, from coordinate 13,878,752 downwards.
TGTTGAGTATGTCAGTTTGCAGTAAGCAAATAAAGTAAAGTCTGTTTGTAAGTAAAGTGACAATAGTTTGAAAGGTGTGCGGGATACTTTCGCTGTTTGTTCACCCAGTAGGGTATCATGCTGGTGGGCGTTGGGCTACGACCCAGGTTACGTAACAGCACCACGGTTGTTGCATTGATAGCCGAAATGGTAGCTAGACTGAGATCGTTGCCTCATTGCACAGTCAGGACCAGTGTAGGCGTTGTATTTGCCGAAATGGTAGCTAGACTGAGGTCGTTGTCTCATTGCACGCTCAGGACCAGTGTAGGCGTTGTATTTGCCGAAATTGTAGCTAGGCCGAGGTCGTTGCCTCATTGCACAGCCAGGACCGGTGTAGGCGTGGATATTGGAGAGGGACATAGCGTAGCTTCAACGTTGTGTCCATTGAAGTTCTCAGTATTCACGGAGGCAATACAAAGTTTGCGTTTGAGAGCGAATCTGGTGGCTAGACCGAGACATCGTTGTCTCATTGCACAGTCAGGACCAGTGTAGGAGTGGATATTGGGGAGGGGCACATTGTTTGGCCGGGCCCTTTGTGTCCATTGCATCTCTCAGTATTTGACTCTGGTTGTAGGCGAGCACTCTAGGTGAGGCAATTGATGCCTCATTGCACTCCTGGAAGCCGGCGCGGACCCAGTGCCGGGTACAGCACCCAACTAAACACACAGGTTGAACTATTGTCTAATTATTATCTTAGTAACGAGTGGCTGGATATTATCTGAGTGACTATTGTTTAGATAACTGTCTGAGTAATTATTATTTGAGTAACTATCGTGTGAGTAACTACTTGAGTAATTATTGTCTGAGTAATTATTGTTTGAGAAACTGATTGTTGAGCAGTTAGAGACATTGTTGAGAAGCAGTTCCGAAGCACTGATGTGCGCTGTTGAGAGATGATGATGTGGCTCAGTGTAGCCTTGAGTAGTAACAGCTGTTAATGTTGAAGTTGCTCAGTGGAGCATTACGTGGAAACTGCTCTTAATGTTAGTTTGCTCAGTGGAGCTTTGAGTATAAATAGGTATTGATGGTGGAGCGTGTAATTGGTAAATGATTGATAAAATAATAATTGAATGCCCCTCGTTTATATATTAGGTTGTTCTTTAGATGAACAATGGTGTGCTCAGTTATGTTTTTAATTACAGGTTAGTGATGTTGTTACTGGATACATTTGGCACCCGCTCGCCCGACTCATTACGCCCGTACATTAAGGCCTCGCCATCATTCTGACAAGTAATAAACCTTTTGCATGATTACTCTTAAGTAGATAATACTTGCTAAGTAAAATATCGACTGGTGATTTACTGTTGAGCTATGTAATTATATTATGTGACCGTTAGTCGATTGTTATTATTATAATAGGTTACTTCTATTGTTTACTAAGAGGGTTGTAACCTTGTGTCATCGAAGGGTTGCGTTCGACATAATTATTTACTATATCTTTAGAAGAAGAAAACGTACTCCTTACAATATATATATATATATATATATATATATATATATATATATATATATAACATTTTAACTGACCATGGAAATGGGTTACAGAGGCCCTAATGAGCGCTCATTTGAAGACATTTTTCGAAGTCACACTATCGATACCTCTCTTTAGTGAATTTTCTTAATGAAAATTCACTAAAATCATCATGCAGTAAGAAGTTAATTTAAAACCGGTAGCGATATTGTTGTGTGGTAAACACATATTATACAATATCAGGCACTATTATTTTCCGAGAAAGATTTAATCATTAAAGCCCAAGCTAAGCGACGGCACATCTAATTAAAGAGTCCCAAAAATTTGCATAAAATATTACAATAGGTACCGTTAAAACAAATTGTCATTTCAGAATAGAAATCCAGTGACACCCATACAAACTATCACCTTTCCCCTTGACTATTTCACAGAACTCATCACATTAAAACAACATGAGAATACGATTGGAAATCATACCCAACTATTATATGCAAATTTCTCTCAATGTACAATATTGACTAACATAACATTGCGTGTATTTGTCGTCGATGTTTTTCTGTCCCAGCCTAAAAGTTCGACACATCAAGTGCGTCGAATTGCGTAATACGGCAATCGTTTGAAGGAATTTTTCAAAAATATTACCATCCATATTTCTCTATTATGATAAAAAAATATTTTAATCTTGCGTTATAGGTTCTAGCTATATATTGTAGAGGCTGTTTCCTAAGAGGTGGGACACACGTCGTGGGCTGATTGGGGATCTCAAAAGAATCAAAAACGGTTCTATAAATATATCTTACTACATGAGAAAACATAGATATAATAGATATTTTTAGTAAATTTTTATTTAAAAAAAAATTCACTAATAGAGAGCTATCAATGGTGTATCCATCTGATAACTCAAAAAATAATTAACCTATTTCGATGAAACTCGGCAAGTGCCTTTCTTTTATTAATGGCTTGCATGAGTTCGTTAGTCAGGAAAATCGGACAGGGTTTTCCGGGAAAATTTTGAGTTTTGTTTCGAAAAATAACAAAGCTGTTTTAATGAAATTTGCTATATATGTTGCATTGGGAGAGACCTTACTACATACCAAAATTTAACTTTCTAAGTTAATACAAAATTGAGTTATTCAAATTTTAACTTTTCTTTCGAAAAAAAACTTTTTCTCCGAAAATTTCAAAGTTATTTTAATGAAATTTGGTGGATATCTTGCGTTATGAAAGACCTCACTACATACCAAAATTAAAAGTTTCTAGAAAATTGAGTTATTCAAATTTGAAGCATTTAATAAAAATTCACTACCATAACGCACTTGTTGCGTCCCGAACTTTTAAGTTTTGTTTTTAGTTAATTTTCTTAAACAAAAATTCACTAATGAAGAGATCCCCACTTTTGTATTTTGAAAAAATTTCACGAAATTTTTGTGTTTTCTTTTGGAAAAAAATTATATCTCCGGAAATAATACAGTAAGGGCAACAAAATTTGGTACGTGTATTTGTATTATAAAGAGTGAAGCATGCAATTTAGGTCTGTAAGTTTAAAGACAAAAAAGTTACGGGCATTTAAAGAAGAAATATTTGGGTTCCTCAAAACGTCAAGTTCGCGATTTGAAATGTCAAAGTTGGCAACATTTAAGCAAAGAACCTGAAACAAATACAGATTATATAAAGAAAATGTCACAAGAAGAGTGTTCTGCAAGCCCTTAAGTTTCAGCTTCAACCGTCATTGTCGTTTATTTTACTAAAATGTTTCCAGAAATTCCATTTCAAATAGATCCTTTCTCTGATGCTTTGGCCGTAGTTTTAGTTAAGTTTATGGTTTAACGGTCTATAACTTTTAGCTAAGTTTCGTAGAAAAACTTCGTTAATGAGGAGACCGCGAATTTTGAATTTGAAAAACATTGATTTAAATGAGCGCAAACTAGACCATTAACCCCCCCCCCACCCCCCCCCCCCAGCTCATGTTCCAAAATTCTGATCTTTATGTTACAAGACAAAAAAAGTTAGAGGTAAAGTAATTTTTAATTAATTAAACCTAAGAAAGTTAAACCTTCAAAATTTATAATTATGGTAGGAGTACGAATGTGAGTGAAAAATACGACACGAAATGACTAACAAGCTCCTAGATCTGTGTAAGCAAAAAAGCCATTATAAATAAAAATTTGGTGTAAATAGTAAATTTAAACAATTAACATACTACCGGATATACCTGCAAGTATGTCATGTCGAACGTAGCCGAGTGGGCTAAGCCCTGTACATACGATAATCGAGTCTTATATGACGAGTTCTATCCTAGTCCTGATTTCACTTTTTATCTATTTTTTATCAATATTCTAAGCCTGTCTCTTTAGCACAATTAGATGAGGGTCGCAGACTCATGAAGGGTTCTGTCTCTGTGGATCTCCAAAAAATATTGGACTGGGGAAGTAGAAATCTTGTACAACTCAACTCCATCAAATCTCAGTCTTGCCTTCTATCTCATAAGAGATACACCAGCCCTAGACCCATCACAATTAACAACCAAGTTATTCAAAGTAATGAGTCCCTTTCCCTTGTTGGCATTTCTGTTGATAGAAATCTCAATTGGCAACAACATGTCACATCAATTGCAGAAGCGGTTGCTAAGAAATTATGTTTCCTCTTCCGGGCTCGCGAATACTTTTCACCAGCTAATCTCTATACCTTATATACTTCACAAATAAGGCCTAACCTCAAATACTGCTCCCACATCTGGGGTGCCGCTGCCGCTTCTACGCTCGCTATCCTGGAATCCATTCAGAAGAGAGCTATACGTCTCATCGGTGACCCTACCCTCACCCAAAAGCTGCCATCCCTTGCCCACCGACGTGCCTTTGGAGACATCTCTCTCTTTTACAGATATCTGCACGGGCACGCTCGGAGGAGCTTTCTTCCATTATTCCTCCACCTGCTGCCCCCAACAAATCTACCAGGGAACAGAGTGAATGCACCCTTTTACTGTCCAGGTCACCAGACATAGAACATCTTGTTATGTCCGCTCTTTTGTCCCGAGCACTTCCAAGTTGTGGAATTCCTTGCCGGCATATGTTTTTCCTTCTCCCTCCAAACCTTCAAGTCAAGGATTAACAAGTTGCCTCTTTCCCCCTTGTCGACACCCACGGTACGATAGTATTTAGGCTGTGAGCCCTCGTAGTGTGTTGTTGAAATAAAAAATACAAAGTCTCATTTTACTTTACTGTTATCTGATTAGACTGTTGTTATTCCGATGAATTTTTTAGCGAGTTTTTGTATAAAAAATATTTTAATAGAGGATATGAAAACTTTTAAGATTTAATTTAATTTGAATAGCATATCTGGTTGTTTGTTCTTGCCCTAACTTATTGAAACCGTTCCATATTTAATACAGTCGTAGACTTTTCCCGTGGCTTCACAAGTGCTTGTTTTAGTGAATTTTCTTTAAAAAAAATCACTAATGAGGAGATCACGACTTTTGAATTTAGAAAAAAATTCTTCAAATGAGCGTGAACTAAGCCCCCTAGAACCCAAATCCAGGGTCAGTTTAAATTATATATATATATATATATATATATATATATATATATATATATATATATATATATATATATATATATATACACATATATATATATATATATATATATATATATATATATATATATATATATATATATATATATATATATATATATATATACGTGCCAAAATCTAGACAAAAAAGTTACAAGCATTTAAAGAAAAAAAATTGGGGGTTTCTTCAAAACGCCAAAGACGCGATTTGAAACGTCAAAATTGGCAACATTCAAGCAAACAACCTGAAAGAAATACGCATTGTGTAAAAAGTGTTCTGCAAACCCTTAACTTGCAGCTTTTACCATCATTGCCCTTCATTTTGCTAAAAATTTCCAGAAAATTAATTTAAAATAGACCTTTTCTCTGATGCTTTGGCAAACAATTTAAATTTCAATAATATAAAAATCAAATAAATAAAGATACAGTTTTTGGAGTTGACAGACAATTTAATAGCCAAATACAAAGTTTCCGAGATAAATAATCGCGGTTACCCCACTGAAGTAACTTTAAATTTGGCTAAACTATTGATTCTATAGGCTTTCAGTGTGTCATCAAAGGAATTGCATTACATAATAGTACTTACACCTTTATAGAATACAACTAAATTGGACAGAACCTGCCACAAAATCACACTCACTTGCATTTACACACAACTACAACTGAAAGTCATCAATCATCCCTTGTATGGTTGCTTTCTGCTCTGCTCCGGAGGACTTGATTTTTTACTTCTAAAGCTATTTCCATATCCCGATGCCCGATGCTTGTCACCAACAGCTTGGATATTCTGGTTGTAAAGGCATATTTTGGCAATGTGATTCCGTATCTGATAAATTGCAAGTTTTATTGTACATTCACCTTCCAACCATATGTCCAGGTACACATTTTCTGCACTTTATAGTGATACTTCTCACAGCATTAACTTCTTCCACAGGAGTAAAAAGCCCGAGATGTTGCTTAGACAATTCTATAGATTTGCAGTATTCTTGCACTTTTCCAGTCCATCAGTCCATCCACATAAAACGGTGATGGTGGTTTATATTGCATGACTTAGGTACTATTGAACATAACACATTTTTTAATTATATATTATACAATGTAGGTGTACCTAATTCGTAAGATGATCCAATCTCAAGCAAAATTGGCGAAGCCATCGTCAGTGTAAATTACAGGAGATACTTTAAAACTTGTTTGTTTACTGGGTGCGTTTAACTTTTGAGTAACCTGACACCATATTCTGGTTGCTTCTGTACTCTGGATCTATGTTTGCAATTACACACTATTCTCTGTGTTCACGTCAGATTCTTATTTTTAATTAATTATGTTAGAATATAACCTTATAGAACATTGAAAACAGACCGTTCAGGTTGACATTAATTTTCATTTACGTCTAGCGGCCATCTTGCCATTTGCCGTCTTCACTTCCCGGCGGCATGGACATGCGCTCTATGCCTAAATATACAATAAGTTTACCATAGACAGGTAACTGAATCAAACATGGAAAATAGTTACTATTATAATTCTCACCACTATGCCGTAATCATTATCTATCTTTTTCATTACATTTTAAAGTTATATAATATTATAAGGACATCTCAAGCACATTCCGAGCGAATATTCGGAATAATAATCTATTCAAATATTCTCAGTATATTGATGAAGAATTTTCTTAGGATGTGAATGTACTCAGAATATTCAAGATAGTTTGAAATTCCATAAATGTTATTAGAACATTCCGAAACAAATATTCTGAAAAAAGAATGTTCTCACATTGTGAGAACATTCTGAGAATATCTTGTGTATGGGTATACAGGGTGACGCATTTCTACGGTAAAGCCCAATATAATAAAATATTCTTTGGCGTGCCCTGATGGAAGGTTTGGAGGTTGATCGTATGGTTGGAAAGTTATACTCTGTTATCTTTGATTGCATTAAATATCACGTCCCAATGATCTGAATAAAGAAAAAATATCCTCCATATTTTTCTCCATCAACAATTAAGAGTATCAAAGAAAAAAAAATAAGTATCACAAAAAGTGGAAACTTTATAAAAACACGGCCGATTATAGTTCCTTTAAAATGTTACGGGCTCGTTGCAAGCGGCAAATTGCTAATGATCATGACCACTATATCAGACTGACCGAGAACTCAATTGCTTCGGATTCCAGCCGTTTTTGGCGTTATATCTCATTAAAGAGGGGCAATCAAGGTATACCGTCTGCGATGACATTAGATGAAGTATCTGCTTCATCGGGAGGGGGTATTTGCGATCTTTTAGCTCACTTTTTTAGAAGCGTTTATGAAAATGGAGATGACGCACCGTATACGGATGCTACAGATGTGGGTATTGATTCACGCTCTCTGTCCAGCATTTATATTACTGCAGACGAGATACTGGATTCTTTGGCAAGGCTTGATGATAAAAAGGGTGCTGGACCTGACGGATTGTCGCCATATTTTGTAAAGAGATGTGGCGATTCTCTGCTAGAACCCCTGATGTTGATTTTCAATAGATCCCTGCATTCTGGAATTTATCCCATAAAATGGAAGACTGCCTCTGGTATTCCTATACATAAGGGAGGTCCTAGGAAATGTATTAAAAATTATCGTCTGATCAGTATCTTAGATGTATTTGGAAAATTGTTTGAATCCCTGGTATATGTAAAGCTTTTTGAATTTGGCAAACAAAAAATTATTCCAGAGCAACATGGTTTTTATAGAGGCAGGTCGGTTGACACCAACTTAACTTTATATACAGAATTTCTATTGAGATCTTTGGAAACAGAAAAGCAGGTGGATGCTGTGTACAACGATTTTTCCAAAGCCTTTGATAAAATTAATCATGGCATTTTGTTGAGAAAGCTGGAGGTGATCGGTGTGCATGGAGTTTTTCTGCGTTGGGTTAGTTCGTATATTAGAAACAGATCTCAATTTATATCCGTGTTAGGTTACGAATCTATCCCTTACGAATTACCATCAGGTGTACCCCAAGGATCTCACCTTGGACCATTATTATTTCTTGTATACGTTAATGATATAAATACTTGTTTTCTATTCTGTAAATTTTTGATGTATGCCGACGACCTCAAATTATTTATTCCTATTAATTGTGAACAAGACTGTTTGCGTTTACAGGCCGACCTTAACAACTTGACTAATTATTGTAGCATAAATCAGCTTTACCTTAATTTAGATAAGTGTAGTGTTATAACTTTTACCCGTGGGAAACTATGGCAAGAGTTTCCGTATCTCTTAGATAATAATATTATTACACGGGTCACTTATGTAAAAGATCTAGGCGTTACCTTTGACAGCAAGCTGCTGTTCTACAGACATATTGACAATCTTGTTACTGACAGTTATCGTATGCTGGGGCTTATCATGCGGCAGGGTGCAGTTTTTTACAATAAAAAATGTTTTGTCTCATTATACAATGCGTATGTTGCCAGCAAATTAAAATTTGCGTCTTCTGTATGGAATCCCCAGTATCTTATTTACAAGGAGCGTCTAGAAAAGATACAAAATAGATTTTCAAGGTTTTTGTGCTTTAAACTTAAGTTAGAATTTAATAATGATTACAAAATTATGCGATACTTTTTTGAAATTCTATCATTGGAAGAAGGCCGGCTTGTCTCAGATTGTCTTTTCCTTTTTAAAATAGTAAACGGCTTAATAGACTCTCCGGAACTTCTAAGTCAGATACGTTTCAATGTTCCAAATCGACTTGGTGGGTGGCTGAACCTTTTTCCTTGCCCTTTAGCAGAACTAACGCTGCTCTAAATTCGCCGCTGTCAAGAATGTTGAGAGCGGGTAATGAGTTCTCAGCCATCGACATGTTCAGTGGCTCATTGCTCGGGTATAAAAAAGCTCTGAAAGTCCGACTATTGTTGTTGCCTTGATTTTTTTGATTTCTTGATTCTTTATTTCCCTCCATATTATAAGTGTGTGCACAAGTATGTGCATATTGTATTTACAACTTAACTTAAATAATGTTTTGATTTGTTTTTAGAATAATGGGTGATGTTTTTGTTATCACTGCTATATTTGTATTTGTATACTCTGTATGTGATCCTATTTTGGGGGCAACCCCGTTGGTATCCAAATAAATAAATAAATAAATAAATAAATAAATAAATAAATAAATAAATAAATAAATAAATAAATAAATAAATAATTGTTATTATGCATGATACGAGAAAAAAAATGTATACATTACTTATAGGTGTTTTGAGCTGCATTTTATAAAATTATTTTGACAATCACAGAGTGGCCCATACGTCGTTGGTGCTCCCTACAATTATTTTTTTTTGAAGATTTCTTATTGCTTTTTTGCATTTTTCATCGAAATATGATGCATGTTTGTAAATAAATTGAGAAGCAGTAAGTGCGTTTTGGTAGCGAATTTTTTAAATGCTTCAAAATTCAATAACTCAATTTGCTATTAACCTAAGTTTCGTCGGCTATGAAGGGAGTTTTCTTGGAAAAAATTTAAGTTTATTTTCAGAAAATTTTTGTACATTTTCAAACAATAAGTTATTTTGATAAAATATGGTACATTGTTTCTACTATCTAAGTTATACCGGTGGCCAAATTGACGCCTGCTTGCATTAACGAGACATATTTGCTAATAAAAACATTTTTCTGAAATTTCACTTCCATAACGCACTTGCTGCGTCCAGACTTTTTTCTATTTATCTTTCTTACATGTAAATTTAATTTGTAATAAATCAAATTTTCCTGAAACTTCGCTACCATATCACTACCGTCGCATGATCTTTTTCAGCACCAACTCAAATAACGTCTCACCCACTTGATAAATATCGGTCAACCTATGTAAGTTCACGTTTTGAGAAAGGTACATGTTATAAAAACCAGGTTAGTGGCTTTTTTCTTTATGCAGACCTGTCTGATGGACAACATTCAAAAACCTGTTACCAATTTGGCAATGACCTCCAGCGGAGTGCACCAACAGCCCCTGGGGCATTAATTAAGGCTCAAGTTATAAATAACCAACCTGTCATTATCTGAAATTACTCTGCGAAATATTAAGGACCCCAGCAGAAGTTACTTCTACTGGAAACTTTCCATATACGTTCTTGACATAGAAGCTATGAGGACATATCAGCAAATGATGACATTCTAACGAAATTCATTTGTTTATTAGCAAGATTTCAAGAAAAAAATCGCTAGCTGAGTTACTACTTTTTTTTTATTATTTCGACAACACACCACGAGGACTTACAGCCTAAATACTATCGTACCGTGGGTGTCGACAAGGAGGAAAGAGGCAACTTGTTAATTCTGGACTTGAAGGTTTGGAGGTTCGGAGGAGAAGGAAAAACATGTGCCGGCAAAGAATTCCATAGCTTGGAAGTCCTCGGGACAAAAGAGCGGGCATCACAGGATGTTCTATGTCTGGAGACCTGGACAGTAAAAGGGTGCATTCGCTCTGTTCCCCTGGTAGATCTGTTGGGGGCAGCAGGTGGAGGAACTATGGAAGATAGCTCCTCTGAGCAGTGCCCGTGCAGATATCTATAAAAGAGAGAGAGGTCACCAACGGCACGTCGGTGGGCAAGGGATGGCAGCCTTTGGGTAAGTGTAGGGTCACCGATGAGACGTATAGCTCTCTTCTGAATGGAGTCCAGGATAGCGAGTGTAGAATCGGCAACAGCACCCCAGATGTGAGAGCAGTATTCGAGGTTTGGCCTTATTTGTGAAGTATATAAGGTATAGAGATTAGCTGGTGAAAAGTATTTGCAAACCCGAAAGAGGAAGCCTAATTTCTTAGCAGCCGATTCTGCAATTGAAGTGATATGTTGGTGCCAATTGACACCTCGATCCACAGAAATGCCAACAAGTGAAAAGGACTCATTACTTTGGATAACTTGGTTGTTCATTGTGATGGGTCTAGGGCTGGTGTATCTCTTATGATTCAGACAGCAAGACTGAGTTTTGGTGGGGTTGAATTGTACAAGATTTCTACTTCCCCAGTCTAATATTCTTTGGAGATCCACGGAGGCAGAATCCTCCATGAGTCTGCGATCCTCATCTAGTTGGGCTAAAGAAACAGGCTTAGGATATTGTATATTTGAGTGGAGGGTGCTGTCATCCGCGTAACTGTGAATTGGGTTGGATGTGCTAGAGAGGAGGTCATTGATGTGGAGAAGAAATAAAGTAGGGGCTAAAGCTGAACCTTGAGGAACTCCTGCATTAATTGGATATAGTTTAGAGGAATGGCCATCCACGACAACAGAAATGCTCCGGTTGAAGAGGAAATTTGCTGTCCAGGTACAGAGTTTTGTTGGTAGGCCATAGGCCTGGAGTTTATTAAGCAGCGCTGCGTGCCAGACCTGGTCGAATGCTTTGGATATATCTAGAGCGACAATCTGGGATTCACCGTGTAGTTCCATAGACTTGTACCAAGAATGGGTGACAGAGGAAAGGAGGTCGGCAGTTGATCTGCGCTGACGGAATCCATACTACCTATCGTGAATTAGACTGTGTTTTTCAAGAAATTTTAGTAATTCGGTGTTTATATACTTTTCCATCACTGTAGAGACGACTGAAAGGAGAGAAATAGGCCTGTAGTTGCTAGGAAGCGCTTTGGATCCTTTCTTGGGGACGGGTTGTACTCGGGCAGTTTTCCAGTTACTAGGGAATATGCCTCTATTGTAAGCTGTCTGAAACAGACGAGTCAGGACAGGAGCAAGTTCTGGTGCGCATTTTTTGAGAACAATTGCTGGGATTTCGTCAAGGCCAGAGGCTTTCCTGGTATTAAGAGAAGAGAGCATCTTTCATACCTTTTTAGTTTTGAAAATGATATTGGTCATTTTATGCGCGACATTGGGGACTGTTGGTGGTTGAACATTTGGAGGTGGGTTGAGAGTAGAATTGGCGGTGAATAGCGAGGCAAAAAGTTCAGCCTTGCCCAGGGCGATAGAAACAATTTCGTCCCCTGAGACAAGAGGTGGGAACGTGCTCTTGCAGAAATTATTCCCAATAGATTTATCAAGAGTCCAAAAGGGTTTGCTGCCGTTGGAGCTTAAGAGGACTTTGTTTTTGCCGTTAAACGAGTTTTTTGCCTCAGAAAGAATGCGGACATAGCGGTTTCTTGCGTCGTTAAATGCTTGACGGTTTTCTTGACTGGGGTTGTGTAGAAGCGTTTTGTGAGCTTTGACCTTTTCAAGTCTGGACTTGTCGCAGGATTTAGAGAACCAGGGCTTTTGAGTGGCTGAAGAGGTTTTCTGTGTACGTGGGATAAATCATTGCATGCCAGCTTGGATAATTTCGGTGACGTTTTGTGAGATATCAGAGGGGTCAGGATGAAAGAAGCAGACAGACGCCCATGGAAATGAGGAAAAGTAATCTCGCATTTCGTCCCAGTTCGCGGAGTTGTAGTGCCAAACGATACGTGGGTGTGATGACTGTGTGACCTCGGGTTGCATTGTGCAGGTTACAGTGACCATGCCGTGGTCTGAGCGACCAAGGGGGGCGGTGACTGATATCCTATAGCATTCAGGTTTTGTAGTAAGAAGGAGATCCAAGGGATTTGAGCTGTGTGTTGGGATGCGAGGAAAGTAAGTAGGTTGCTGAACCATATTGGCTAAAGAATTGCTGACTGCAAAGGCTTCCGCTGCTCTCCCTTGTGGATCGGTTTTGGAAGATCCTAGCCATTCCTTCCAAAACCGATCCACAAGTGAGAGCAGCGGAAGCCTTTGCAGTCAAAACTTTCAAACCTTTAAAAAGTTTCTTCAGATAAATTATTAGGCCCGTAGAACTAATATTTCAAATCCATTAAAAATTTGTATATTTTTATTATTATATATACAGCGTGTTAAAAAAATGATGGTCTATGTTACAGGTGCACATTCAGAACAAAAGTAAGACTATTTTTTATATAAACATGGTTCCGCAAATGCTTAGTTTTTTAAATACAGCGTGATAAAAGTTATTTGTTTTTGTCAGTTTTTCACGAATAAGTCCGAGTCAAATTAAAATTTTGGCGTGAAAATTGGCATGTGGGGGTTTTCGAGGGCAAAAAAATTAAATATGTTATTGTTAATAACACTGCTGGCATAATTTTTTGACACACAGTAATATCGACCTACCGTATAGCTACATTGCAGCCCTTATCAATTGTAAGCAAAAAATGTATACTTGATTTAAATCTCTCAGACACACCACCTTCGAGATATTTCAATTTCTGTATGTCGATGTCGCTCAAAAATTAATTCTGCGACAAATCATAGGAATACATTTTTCACCTTTTAATTGCTATTACTATGTATAAACTTAATTTTCTTATTCTCTAGTTAAATAATAAAATCTTACCAGAAAAGAGAATTGACAAGACACAATCATGAAGATAAAATAAAAAGCCATGATGACAAACTTTGAACAAATCATTTAACAAAGTGTTTTCCATCGTTACGAGACTTGACTTTTGCGTTTTCGTCGTGACATACACTACATTTGACTTTTACGTTTGAGACTACTCACTATTTTTAAGTAATTAATTGTATTGTCCGTAATTTTTCTAATTAAATATGGAAGTCTTTACCAACAATGAACCAACAGATATGCATGTTATGTATTCATGGGCTTTTGGTAACTGTTATAAGGCGAAACGACTGTATGAAGAAGCCTTCCCAAATCGGAGAATTCCAGACAGTAGAATGTTTCAACGGATTGACATCCGTCTGCGAAAAACATGTACGTACTTACATTATCTAATACATCGATCTGTCTCTTTCGAATATATTATATTTTTCACCAGGTACCCTTAATAAAGTTACTGCTGATCGAGGCAGACCACGAAGTGCACAAAATCCTAATTTTGAAGAGGCTGTTCTGGATGAAATTGAACAAAATCCAAAAATAAGTACTAGGGAAATGGCCAGTCATCTGGGAGTATTCAATGCAACGATATGGCGTGTTCTTCACGAGCAACAATTGCGTCCATATCACATCCAACGTGTGCAGGCACTATAGCCTGAAAGAGATTTTATACCCACCTACAATTTTTCCAATGGTTTCTTCAACATAATAATGTAGAGAACTTGTTGAATTGTGCATTGTTCACTGGCGAGTCTGGATTTAGGCGCGACGGGATCGTCAATTTTCGCAACAGCCATATTTGGGCTGACGAAAATCCCCACGCAGTTTTTGAAAGGCATCATCAACAGCAATTTTCGTTTAATGTATGGGCTGGAATTGTAGGGTGTAATTTGATAGGACCATTATTTTTTTACCTCACAGACTTAATGCTACAACTTATCTTGAATTCCTGCAAAACCACCTAAATGGATTATTAGAAAATGTACCTCGTGACATAAGACATAACCTGTGGTTTATGCATGACGGAGCCCCCCCCCCCCCCACATTTCGTCCTAAATGTCAGAAATTACCTAAGCAATACTTTTGGACGCAGATGGATCGGACGCGGTGACCTCAGCCATGGCCGGCTCGATTCCCTGGTTTAAATCCTATGGACTTTTATTTATGGGGACATCTCAAAAGTATTGTTTATGAATCAAATGTTGAAAATGTTGATGATCTGCAGCAAAGAATTGTACTTGGATGCGAACAAACTAGAAATACATTAGAAATATTTCACAGAGTACGACGTTGTATGCTCCGCAGAATACGAAAGTGTATTGAAGTGGAGGGTGGCCATTTTGAACATTTATTGTAGTCAGGTATCATAAAATGTTATAAACTTTTTTATTTGTTGTTTTATTTGTTGTTAAAATTTGCAGACTATACAATTAATTACTTGAGAAAAATTAATTTTTGAGCGACATCGACATACAAAAATTGAAATATCTCGAAAATGGTGTGTCTGAGAGATTTGGATCAAATATATATATTTTTTTGCTAACAATTCATAAGGGCTGCAATGTAGCTATACGGTAGGTCGATATTACTAGGTGTCAAAAAATTATAGCCAATTGAATGCAAGCATAGTCTTACAGGTGGCGCCCTCTGCCAGCAGTGTTATTAGCGATAACATATTTTAATTTCTTGCCCTCAAAAACCCCCACATGCCAATTTTCATGTCAAAATTTTAATTTGACTCGGACTTATTCGTGAAAAACTGACAAAAACAAATAACTTTAACACGCTGTATTTAAAAAACTAAGCATTTGCGGACCGATGTTTATATGAAAGAATGGTGTTATTTTTTTGTGCTGAATGTGCAGCTGTAACATAGACTATCACTTTTGAAACACCCTGTATATAGTTTTTCTTTAAAAAAAAAAACTGTATCTCAACAAATAACTAAGTTATGTTGATGAAATTTGGTAAGTATGTGGCACTGGTAAATACCTTACGATATACCAAAATTCAATTTTGTAGGTAATTATATTGAGTTATGCACGTCTGGAGCATTTGATGAAAATTCGCTACCATAACGCACTTGCTGCTCCCCGAACATAATGAACATTTACTAATAAATAGGAGGAAACAAATTTGACGCCTTGATGACATTTTGGTGAATTTTTATTTTGAAAAAATGCACTAATAGGGCGGTATCGATGGTGAAACTTTGCAAAAAAATTTAAAATGAGCGCGAACTAGGACCCCTAGAATCCATATCCGGGGTTAGTTTATATATATATATATATATATATATATATATATATATATATATATATATATATATATATATATATATATATATATATATATATATATATATATATATATATATATATATATATATATATATATATATATGTATATGTATGTATGTATCAACAAGTTGTAAGGGAAGTTCGTCTAAATATTCAGGTTACCGAGTTTGTAGAAAATTGAGATACAGATAGCCGCTTAAATTTAATGGTAGTGGTCCTAATACATAATAAAGGTGTTTTGTTTTTATCACCCGTCACATTTTCCTTTTCGAGTCCTTAAATTTGACCTTGGTGCAGTTAAACAACCAAATTGTAAAAAAAAAGATGCTTAAATAGTAGTATTTACCGACAAAAATGGTAAAACCAGTATTTCCTATCTTGATTATCTCATAACCGACTTTCCTCTGGGCCATTATCATATATATATATATATATATATATATATATATATATATATATATATATATATATATATATATATATATATATATATAATGTATCCATCTGATAACTCAAAAAATAATTAACCGATTTCGATGAAACTCGGCAAGTGCCGTTCTTTTATTAATAATTGGATGACTTCGTTAGTCGGGAAAATCGGACGGGGTTTTCCGGGAAAAATTTGAATTTTCTTACGAAAAAAAATTTTTTCTCCGAAAATAACAAAGCTGCTTTAATGAAATTTACTATATATGTTGCCTTGGGAGAGACCTTACTACGTACCAAAATGCAACTTTCTAAGTTTATAGAAAATTGAGTTATTCAAATTTTAAGTTTTCTTTCCAAACAATTTTTTTTCTCCGAAAATTACAAAGTTATTTTAATGAAATTTGGTGGATATCTTGCCTTAGGAAAGACCTTACTACATACTAACATTAAACTCTAAGTTTATAGAAAATTGAGTTATTCAAATTTGAAGCATTTTATAAAAAATCACTACCATAACGCACTTGCTCCGTCTCGAGATTTTTTTTAAAATAATATGATCTAAAATTAGGTGGTTGCTAGATTACTTATATAATAACGATAGTGTCCATGGTTATAAGACACTGATTTGTTATGACCCACATAATACGTCTGAAAACAGTAGAATTATATCATGATAATTGGTCGGTTGTGGATAAAATATTTAATAGGGTCTCTCAAAATGGCTTTACATTTTAAGTTTTCTCAAATCAAGGACTTAAGAGAAAGTAGATGGACTATATTACCCCTGTCTTCTTTTTCATTACAAGTATTATTATTTCTTGTTCGTTATCAAGGTTGAACGGCCGTGACTTGACCCATCACTTCCAAAATAATCAAACATGATTAATTCGGTGAAAGTAAGAGACGAGCTCATTGGCAATTAATAAAATAAATTTAAAGCTGAGAAAGATGACAGGTTGAAAAGATAACGGAGAGCTCTCAATATTTCAAGGCGATTCCGTATTATGTGAGCAGACATTAAATAATTAGGCTATATTTTGATATACGGGGGTGGATTCTTATGATCTGCCCTTGACCGATTTACAGGAGCTTTACAGGGTGATCTACAAGCTCGATGACGACTTTGGTAAATGATAGATGAGTGAATTTTATCTGGAAATTAAAGCAAGATATGTTCGCTTCGAAGCGACTCCGCAGAATTTTAAACCCCTTGCCATAATTAATTCTTCTCACGCATTAGCTGCTTAGTCACAGACCAGTTATTTCAATATATTCCCATACAGAAAAGTCGAGAGGGTTCAAATCTGGCCTTAGAGCTGGCCAAGTTGTTTGGCTCCCACAACCAATCCAGCCATCAGGAAAATGTATAATTAGCTATTCTCTGAGAGATCCAGAGAAATGGGCTGGTGCTCCATCATGCAGGAACAGCATGTTTTGTCTTAGTTGTAAGCGAAGTTCATCTAAATATTCAGGTTACTGAGTTTGTAGAAAATTGAGATACAGATAGCCGCTTAAATTTAATGGTAGTCCGAATGGCCCTAATACATAATGAAGGTGTTTTGTTTTATCATCCGTCACATTTTCCTTTTGGAGCCCTTACATCTGACCTTAGTGCAGTTAAACAACCAAGTTGTAAAAAATATGCTAAAATAGTAGTTAGTAAAGAAACTAAAGTATTTACCGACAAAAATGGTAAAATCAGTATATCTCATGTTGATTATCTCATAACCGACTTTCCTCGGGGCCATTATCATGCTCAAATTGTTGTCACTTCGATTGCTGACCACTATGCACAAGTTATATCCTCTGATATTTGTTCTGCTGGCATAGTAGATTCTCTTACGCGATCCGTTCGCATATCTCGTGACTTGAGTGCTGATAATTTAGAAAAAGTTACTTACCTTCTGACTAATTGCGATTATTCTGCTGTTTATAGTGCTGATGTCAATGATTCCTTTAACAGGTTTGTACAGATTCTTGTCTCATGTCTGGACCAAGAATGTCCCATTGTAACGCGTTCTGTCACTTGTAGCAATAACAGATCTTCTAAAAAAGAGCTTACCGAAGAGATTGTCACTGAAAGCAAGGAGCAACAAAATCTTTTCGGTTAGGTACGAACCTTAGCGACACCAAACTTCTTGAAAATTAAAAAAAAAGTAAGCAAAAACATCAAGTAAAGAAGAACTACTATGGTCGACAGATTGCTAACGCAAATAATTAGAGTAAGGAAATCTGGCGTGTGGTCAATTCTACCTTGAATCGCACTATAAAGTGTGTAGCAATCTACCCTGCACCAGACTCCCCAATTTAGAAGCTGGAAGAAAAGACATACTATGGATAAAACTCTCTCTCAGGGCTGCAACTAAATTCATCAGTTGCATTTATCAGTCACCTTCTGACAACCACTTTGTCCAGCTCTTCGACTACCTTTCTGAAAACGGACCATCTGATTTCTGAATATCCCTCCTCCGAGGTCACTATTCTTGGTGACTTCAATGTTCATAATAAGGAATGGCTAGGCTCTTCAAAAACCGATCCACAAGGGAGAGCAGCGGAAGCCATTGCAGTCAGAAATTCTTTAGCCAATATGATTCAGCAACCTACTTACTTTCCTCGCACCCCAACACAGCTCAAGTCCCTTGGATCCCCTTCTTACTACAAATCCTGAATGCTATAAGACATCAGTCACCGCCCCCCTTGGTCGCTCAGACCACGGCGTGGTCACTGCTTCCTGCGCAATGCAACCTGAAGTCACACAATCAATACACCCACGTATCGTTTGGCACTACAACTCCTCCAATTGGCAAGAAATGCGGGATTACTTTTCCTAATTCCCATGGGCCTCTGTCTGCTTCTCTCATCCTGGCCCCTCGTGATATCTCACAAAACGTCACCGAAATTATCCAACATGGCATGGAATTATTTATTCCACGTACACAGAAAACCTCTTCAGCCACTCAAAATCCCTGGTTCTCTAAATCCTGTGCCAAGGCCAGACTTGAAAAGGTCAAAGCTCACAAAACGCTTCTACACAATCCCAGTCAAGAAAACCGTCAAGCATTTAACGACGCAAGAAACCGTTATGTCCGCATCTTTCTGAGACAAAAGACTCGTTTAATAACCACATCAAAAACAAACTCCTCTCAAGCTCTAACGGTAGCAAACCCTTCGGGACTCTGGTTAAATATTGGACATAATTTCTGCAAGAGCACGCTCCCACCCCCTTGTTTCACGGGAAGAAATTGTTTCTACCGCCCTGGGCAAGGCTGAACTTTTTGCCTCGTTGTTCGCCGGCAATTCTACTCTCAACCCACCTCCAAAAGTTCAACCACAACAATCACCAATATCGCGCATAAAATGACGGATATCATTTTCAAAACTAAAAAGGTACGAAATATGCTCTCTTCTCTTAATACCAGGAACGCCTCTGGCCTTAACGAAATCCCAGCAATTGTTGTCAAAAAATGCGCACCAGAACATGCTCCTGTCCTGACTCGCCTGTTTCAGACACCTTACAATAGAGGTATATTCCCTAGTAACTGCAAAAATGCTCGAGTACAACCCGACCCCAAAAAATGATCCAAAGCGCTACCTAGCAACTACAGGCCTATTTCTCTCCTTTCAATCGTCGCTAAAGTGATGGAAAAGTATATAAACACCAAATTACTAAAATTTCTTGTAAAA
Organism: Tillus elongatus; assembly: GCA_964006375.1. Taxonomy (NCBI): domain Eukaryota; kingdom Metazoa; phylum Arthropoda; class Insecta; order Coleoptera; family Cleridae; genus Tillus; species Tillus elongatus. The sequence goes on along the minus strand of OZ023270.1, from coordinate 13,858,922 downwards.
CCCAGCATAATCCACGACAGGCAGTATGGATTCCGTCAGCGCAGATCAACTGCCGACGTCCTCTCCTTTGTCACCCATTCTTGGAACAAGTCTATGGCTCAAGACATATCCAAAGCATTCGACCAAGTCTGGCACGCAGCGCTGCTTAATAAACTTCCGGCCTGTGGCCTACCACCAAAACTCTGTACCTTGACAGAAAATTTCCTCTCCAACCAGAGCATTTCTGTTGTCGTATCCAATTAATGCAGGAGTTCCTCAAGGTTCAGCTTTAGCCCCTACTTTGTTTCTTCTCCACATCAATGACCTCCTCTCTAGCACATCCAACCCAATTCACAGTTACACGGACGACAGCACCCTCCACTCAAATATACAATATTCTAAGCCTGCCTCTTTAGCCCAATTAAATGAGGATCGCAGACACATGCAAGGTTCTGTCTCTGTGGATCTCCAAAAATATTGGACTGGGGAAGTAGAAATCTTGTACATTTCAACTCCACCAAATCTCAGTCGTGCCGTCTATTTCGTAAGAGATACACCAGCCCTAGACCCATCACAATGAACAACCAAGTTATTCAAAGTAATGAGTCCTTTTCACTTGTTGGCATTTCTGTGAATCGAAAATCTCAATTGACACCAACATGTCACATCAATTGCAGAAGCGGCTGATAAGAAATTAGGTTTCCTCTTCCGGGCTCGCAAATACTTTTCACCAGCTGATCTCTATACCTTATATACTTCACAAATAAGGCCAAACCTCGAATGCTGCTCCCACATGTGGGGTGTCGCTGCCGCTTCTACGCTCGCTATCCTGGACTCCATTCAGAAGAGAGCTATACGTCTCATCGGTGACCCTACCCTCACCCAAAGCCTGACATCCCTTGCACACCGACGTGCCGTTGGTGACCTATCTCTCTCTCTCTCTTTTATAGATATCTGCACGGGCACTGCTCGGAGGAGCTTTCTTCCATAGTTCCTCCACCTGCTGCCCCAATAGATCTACCAGGGGAACAGAGCGAATGCACCCTTTTACTGTCCAGGTCACCAGACAGAGAACATCTTGTTATGCCCGCTCTTTTGTCCAGGGGACTTACAAGTTGTGGAATTCCTTGCCGGCACATGTTTTTCCTTCTACTCCAAACCTTCAAACGTTCAAGTCCAGAATTAACAAGTTGCCTTTTTCCTCCTTGTCGACACCCACGAAACGATAGTATTTAGGCTGTGAGTCCTCGTGGTGTGTTATTGATATTAAAAAAATACACTACCTGAACGATGCACCCTGGGTCCGACTTGTATTAAATCTATGTTCGTGGAGCCGATAACTGCCGAAAAAGTTTTGCAATGCGTTGGAGAACTAAAAAATTCCAATTCACGTGGCACTGATAACATTTTAATATATATATTATTAAAACAGTAGCTTCTCACATTGTTGTTCCCTTGGTGCATGTAATAAATCTGTCTGTAGATAGTGGCTGCTTTCCTACTCTTCTGAAGACTGCTCTTGTTATTTTACTGTACAAGAAGGGCGATATGCAGTCGCTAGATACTTATAGGCCCATTGTTATTCTCCGTGTTTTCGCTAAGATATTAGAAAAACGGGTATTTAAGAGAATAGTGGACTTTTATACGGCTAATGGTTTACTCTCAGATTGCCAGCATGGCTTTCGTCAGGAATTTTCCACTGAGACCGCTGTCTATCAGCTCTTGCAGGATATAAATGGGCACCTGGATAGCGGTAAGTGGGTAATAGGATTTTTTTCGATTTGGTTCGTGCCTTTGATACCATTAGCCACGTTTTCTGTTAAGGAAGCGTGAAACAATGGGTGTGAGGGGTCAAATTTTGGAATGGTGCAGGTTCTACATATCACGTAGACTCATGAGGGTGAAGATAGGTCAGATTTTGTCATCTGAATATCCTCTGGAGTGTAGAGTTCCGCAGGGATCAGTCCTGGGGCGGTTAATGTTTCTGACGCACGTTAATGACCTTCCGTCCCATATGGCCGACTGCGACGTAACAATGTCGCCGACGACGTTGCATTGGTGATCTCAGCGACTTCCCCTGTTTCGCTTATTAAGGCTACTAATAAAATTGCTACTGGATTTAGAGAGTCGTGTCATGAAAATCTCCTTCTGATTAACATGAACAAAACGGTTCTTGTCGGCTTTGCTAGAAGGAGGGTTCTTTCGGATGGTTTTGTCAATTCAATTGAGGCCATGGGTCTTCGCTTTTTTGAGTCTGTGACTTACTTGGGCTCCGTTATACAGAATAGCCTTTCATGGAACCTTCAGGTAGACTTGGTTTGTGGCAGGCTCAATTCATCTTTTTTGCATTGGGGAGATTGAGGGGTGGGTTGTACCGCATTCTCTTACAACACTGTTGCTTGGGGTTATGCTACTGAAATTGAGCGGCTATTTGTGGCACAGAAAAGAATCGTCAGACTTATGTTTGGTATTCAGCTGAAGGGTAGCTGTCGGCCTTATTTTCGACAACACTTCATCTTCACTGTTGCTTGCGTCTACATCGACAAGGCTATTATGTTTGTGAGACTATATTATCACTGTTTTAAATTTAATACCGACGTATGTGCTTATGGTACGAGAAATCGACTCACCATTGACATAAGTAGCCACCACACAGCTGGCTATGAGCAGTCACCTTACTATGCTGCTGCCCGTCTATATAATCACTTGCCTATCATCATTACGCAGATAGTTAATGTTACCCATTTCAAACGCCAACTTAAGGAATTTTTATTAATAAATTGTTTTTATTCGGCTAAGGAATATTTAACTTTTAAGTGGTAGTGTCGTTTGCAATTGTGTCTCAAGATTTAGAAGGTGCATCTGCTATATTTTGACACTAGTGATTTATGTTTTAATTTGTTAAGATGTCTGTTATTATCCTGCTTTTTATGACTTGTATTTTCCTACTTTAGGCATATTTTGTTTGTTTTTGTTATGTATTGTTTTGATCGTTGGTGTATATGTGTTATATTTGTATTGACAAGTACATCTGTTTTTGTAACAGCTTTGGTACAATATCTATCTATATATCTATCTATCTTGTTCCCTCGCTTAATTTACTGACCCATCTGTAAATACACATTTTCTCAATTTAAAATATTAATGAGCAGACAGTGATGAAATACCTGCTGTTAGGAATGAAAGAATTATCACATAAATCCCTAGGCTGCTTAATCAAGGACTATTGTTCTGATCTACGAGATCGTAAAACTTAATAATGAACCATGACTTATGATTCAAGATTTTTTTCTATCTTACTTTCACATACACCTCTTAGAAACAACTGTAATCGAATAAAATATTTCGTGGGTGGCATTTGTAAATATCATGTCCACGACAAATTATAATCTATGAATTAAAATATATAGGTGTCCGGTAAATAATGGAGAATACTGAACCTGTGATAGGACAACTTATGAGCTATTATATGAACACAGTATAGCTTTATAGTACGCCTGGCGGTTTTCGAGGCTTCTATCATATTTTTTTTTTGGAAAACTCCTACCTTACTCCACTGCTTTCCGTGGCATGGGTACATATGATAATAATTTCGCATTCTGCTTTTTTTATGACATGTAATAAATCTACCATCAGATGAGTGACGGAAGTTTTCAGCGGCAACAGTTTAACACTTCCCGGCCAAATTAATCGTCAAAATTGACGCTACTGGTCTGAAGAAAATCCACACTGGATGAGAGAAGAATATACGCAATACCGTGAAAATGTTAATGTTGAGACAGGAATAGTTGAAAACCATGTCATTGGTCGCTTCTGGTGAAATGATTCACGCAGGATGGAGCACCAGCATATTACCAAATCAATGTCCGGCAGTACCTAGACTTAAATGTTTCCAAATCGGTGTATAGGGAGCCAAGGATCGCTAGAATAGCAAGTACGACTACGCGACTTACACTGCTGGACTTTTACTTATGAGGATATGTAAAAAGTGTGGTATACAAAACTAACCCAGGCGATTTAACTGGCGGAATAAGTTTTTTTCCTCCCCGCGGCTTTGCCGCCCCGATATCACTGCAGCCCTTGGCCTATTGTGCATTACCCTCCACCCTCAGGTCGATCTCAACGACAGAAGTGATTTGAAAAATGATATGCTGCCGGTGAGTCATGAACCGTCGTCCCCCGAGTCCGAATTGGGAAGTTTTACTCGACTTTCTAACACGGCAACGGCGGCGCTGGCTGAAGAAGTACTAGTAGTAGTTGTAGTAGCAGTGGTGGGCAGGCCAACGCCAAGCAAGTAGGCCATCATGTGCCCTTTTTGCCAAACCCATCAACCCAGCCACCATGCTCTACTCCTCCTCGGTTCCGTCGCCAAACCGCCTCGACCTCGAGATGAAGGCCGTGACGGTTTTCAATTGGACGGTACTTACCTGATTCCTCTGCAGAGTCCTTGATCCGAACAATTCTGCTCGAAGACTCCCAAAAGCCTCGCATTCGCACAGGTAGTGATAGGACGTTTCCTCATCCTCGCCGCATTCCTAGCAAATGGTATCTCTCTCTCTACGCCTATCAATGTGAGGTGTTCTGTCCTAGCTAATCATCTGAGGGCGTCAGCATACTCCCGAACCAGTGTAGACCTGATTCTGGCCGCGCAGACTGCCCGGAGGACTGCCTGGCTATCCGAGCAGATGTACACACATTTCTCGGGACTCCTCCTCACATCCTGTCTATTGTCCACAGACAGAATAGGGTACACCTCTGTTTCGAATGCCGTGGTATAGGCGCCAACAGCATAGCTCTCGCGCACCTCCAGGCACTCGATGTATATTCCTGCCCCAGAGGATTGTTGGTCCTCCAGCCGCGATCCGTCGGTGAAACAGACCAGACTTGCGAGCTGGAATTCAACCTCATTTTTCTTCCACTGATCCCTACTGGGAATCCTGAGTGTGTATGGCCTAGTCAACCCAATATCATCCTCGGCATCCCGCACCTTTATGGCAAAAATCGGAATTTCCTTTTCCACCTCCTTGGCGACTCCTGCATTCCCTATTACTGCTGCCTCTCCGCACCAGTTTCCTGCGTCTCGCATTCTGAGATGCGACGCCATCGCCTCCCTCCTGACACAGGGCGGAAGCGGTGGCAGCATCAACAGGACCTCTAGCGCGGCTGAGGGTGTCGTCCTCATAGCGCCTGTGATACCCAGGATTGCCAGCCTTTGGAGTTTGGCCAGCTTCCTACTGGTAGTTTGGTTCACACCGCACCACCAGACCAACGCCCCATAGAGGATTCTCGGCCTGACGATCGCGGTGTAGATCCAGTGAAGGATCCAAGGATTAACTCCCCAGATCATCCCTATCACTCGACGCAGCTGCCAGAGGGTCGCTACTCCCTTCCTTACAACCCGTTCTATTTGCGACCTCCATATTAGTTTGGAGTCCAGGATCACCCCCAGATATTTGACCTCCCGCCCTAAAGCTAAAGGTTTTCCAAACATCACGGGCGCCCTAAACCCCTCTACCTTCCTCTTCTTGGTAAATAGGATCATCTCCGTCTTCGCCGGGTTTACGGAGAGTCCCAGCTCACCACACCACCTTTCGATTATGCTACAGACAGCTTGCATGCACTCACAGACGACGCCGTGGAATTTGCCGGTGACTAAGACCAGGTCATCATCAGCGTACGCCTGGGCGTAGAAGCCGTTCTCGGAGAGCCGCTCCAAGAGGCCGTCCATTACCAGACACCATAGATGGGGCGAAAGGCAGCAGCCCTGAGGGCAGCCGCCTGTCACCCCGACGTCCAGCCCCCGGTCCCCCAAGGTCAGCGAAACTTTCCTGTCATCCAGCATGCTCGCCACCCGGCTTATTAGGGGCCTCGGCGTTCCCCTATCCTGTAGGGCGGTACAAACCGTATCCGTACTTGCCTTATCAAAGGCCCCCTCCACATCGAAGAACACAGCTAATGTGCTCTCCCCGTAGTGTAGGGCCCTTTCCACCTTCCGCGACACAGCATGGAGCGCCGTTTCCGTCGACTTCCCCCGCTGGTACGCGTGCTGACCTTTATGGAAGGGGTGATCCTTTAGGATCTCTCCCAACATAAACCTATCTACTATCTTTTCTAATGCCTTAAGCAGGAATGGTGTAAGGCTGATTAGCCTGTACGCCTTGGCCAGCGTGTAGTCCTCCCTTCCCGGCTTGGGAATGAAGACCCCCCCTAACCCGGCGCCAGGCCTTTGGGACGTAGCCCCACGCCAAGCTGGCCCGGAAGACCTCCCTTATGTTGGGAAGCAGTGTATCCAGGCCCCTCTGGAGCAGTGCCGGAAAAATCCCATCACAGCCTGCGGACTTGAAAGGAGCGAACTCGCCCACCGCCCAGGCTATAGAGCCATCCGTAACCACCCCCTCCGCCAGCTGCCAGTCGGTATTCTGGACCGTTCACCGGCCCAGGTCGGCAGACCCTGTGACGGCTCCACCGCCCGCGAGGTGAACTTCGGCGAGATGAGGCAAGGTCTCCTCACCGGTACTTGTCCAGCTCCGTCCGGTTTCCTTAAGGATCCTACATTACTGCCTACCTCCTGTTTGAGTACCCTTACCAGCCTGGCTGCGTCAGGCAGGAAATTGACTTCCCCGCAGTAAGCGCTCCAACTGGCTCGTTTACTCCGTCGCAATTCCTTCTTAAACTCCCTTCTGACAGTCCTGAATTCATCCCAGGCCGCTTCACTCGATTCTCGGACGGCTTGGTTTAAGGCCCTCCGAGTCCATCCGCGTAGTACGGCGAGATCCCTGTTCCACCATCTGACTTTGATGGACGGTTCCTCCCTAAGTGGTGACGCGGCCTCGTAGGCTAAATTTTTGAGAGTGTTGTAGCGGCGTTTGTCAATCAGATTTTTTTCTGTTAATTTTTGTAATAAATTTTAAAACCATAACATTTTTTTATAGAGAATAAAGAGTTCTTTCAAATTAGGTATTACAAATCACTACTTCGTAGCAGGATGATATTTTTTAAACTTAAATTGACGTGTTTCGGGATTTTTTATAAATAGGCACTATTCTACTTGGCTGTTCCAAACGTATAGCTAGATGGGTTCCAACGCAAAAAGATAACTGCACACTGCACCGGACTACGCTGTATTTCAAACACAAACCTAAATTATATTAAAACAAGTTGATATCAGTAAACGATGGTCTAATTTCTTTAGCATCACGTTTAACCTCTTTCTTTTCACGTATCAATATCAATTTGAAGAGTTGAACGAACCCAAGCGCTCAGTTCACTTGATCAGAACATCACATCATGTAAATTACATGCACACTTTGATAAATTTGGTGAAAGTAAAGCATGGATGCGGCGTCCGATAAAATTAACATCATCACGTGAGAACCACGAACGACAGCAGCATATAAGAAATAATTGAATTAATAGAGCCAAAGTCCGGTGGTCCTCTTACCACATTATCATCTGTAGGCGATTGAGAATTAGATATGTTATTTACGATTATCCACGGATTATTTATAAGTGCTGCAAAACCACAAGATTAAAAAGATCCAAATAACGGAGTAATTCCAAAATGACACTGGTTGGCTAATGCTTTACACATCGGGTTGCGTGGGATAGGTATTTAAACTGTGTGATGTCAATGCAGCATCACATCCACGATATTATTTGTTGATAACTAAAAAGTGTGTGTGTGTGCGCGCGTGTGTTTGAGAAGCTTAAGTCCATTGGTCACAGACTTTTGAAGATTTTTGTTTGCTTGTCTACGCGGATACAATAAGTGGATTTATTTTTGTGGCTTTTAATGTATTTCAGTGAGCCTCCTATTTGACCATAGCTTTACAAATTGATAGTACTTAAATATAATGTAAATAAAAATAACAACTTTTGTTATTAACTATTAATTATGTATATTAATATTATTAATATCTTATTAAGGAAGTGTTTTTTTAATTCTTGAATTTTTCATCGTGTTTTTTTTATTTTCTTTTTTTTTGTTTTTTTTTTGCATTTTGTTTGTATTTTTTTGTATTTTTTTAACTAAAAAGTATTATTATTGTTATTTATTTACATGTGACTAGAAGAGCCTCGGTGGTTCAGGGGTAAGAACGTGTGCCTCTGAACCGAAGGGTACTGGGTTCGATCTCAGGGTTCTCCTTTCACTTTTTCAGAACAAATTGTAACATTAACATTAACCGAAGTGCTGGCATTGTATTTGAGCAAGTTGAATGTCTGCACGTTCCGCTCTTCGGAGGGGGCGTAAAGCCGTCGTAACATAATTTTTTAGAATTTATGACGATAATCGCAGACTGCCTTTCAGAAACGCTAGGTTAAACATGGTTTATTTCACAATAAGCCAAAACAGTTATATATTCACAATCAGGAGACAGTTAAAATTTTAATTGATTATTATATACCTATCATGTCCACTTTTACCCCCCCCCCCCTAATCTTACTACCAGCAAATACTGCCTCGCCATTAAAAAAAAAATTATTTCAACAACACACCACGAGGGCTCACAGCCTAAATACTATCGTGGGTTCGACAAGGAGGAAAGAGGCAACTTGTTAATTCTGGACTTGAAGTTTTGGAGGTTCGGAGGAGAAGGAAAAACATGTGCGGGCAAGGAATTCCAGAACTTGGAAGTCCTCGGGACAAAAGAGCGGGCATAACAAGGTGTTCTATGTCTGGTGAGCTGGATAGTAAAAGGGTGCATTCGCTCTGTTCCCCTGGTAGATCTGTTGGGGGCAGCAGGTGGAGGAACTATGAAAGAAAGCTCCACCGAGCAGTGCCCGTGCAGATCTCTCTCTCTCTCTCTCTCTCTCTCTCTCTCTCTCTCTCTCTCTCTCTCTCTCTCTCTCTCTCTCTCTCTCTCTCTCTCTCTCTGTGTGTGTGTGTGTGTGTGTGTGTGTGTGTGTGTGTGTGTGTGTGTGTGTGTGTGTGTGTGTGTGTGTGAGAGAGAGAGAGAGAGAGAGAGAGGGGTCACCAACGCCACGTCGGTGGACAAGGGATGGCAGCCTTTAGGTGAGGGTAGGGTCATCGATGACACGTATAGCTCTCTTCTGAATGCAGTCCAGGATAGCGAGTGTAGAAGCGGCAGCGGCACCCCAGATGTGGGAGCAGTATTCGAGGTTTGGCCTTATTTTCATGTGATCGGTCTAGGGCTGGTGTATCTCTTATGAGATAAAAGGCAAAACTGGGATTTGATAGAGTTGAATTGTACAAGATCTCTACTTCCCAAGTCCAATATTTTTTGGAGATCGACAGAGACAGAACCCTCCATGTGTCTGTGATCCTCATCTAATTGGACTAAAGAGTCAGGCTTAGAATATTGTATATTTGAGTGGAGGGTGCTGTCGTCCGCGTAACTGTGAATTGGGATGGATGTACTAGAGAGGAGGTCATTGATGTGGAGAAGAAACAAAGCAGGGGTTAAAGCTGAACCTTGAGAGACTCCTACATTAATTGGATACAGTTTACAGGAATGGCCATCCACGACAACAGAAATGCTCCGGTTGGAGAGGAAATTAGCTGTCCAGGTACAGAGTTTTGGTGGTAGGCCATACGCCGGAAGTTTATTAAGCAGCGCTGCGTGCCAGACCTGGTCGAATGCTTTGGATATGTCTAGAGCGACAATCTGGGATTCACCATAGGCTTGCTCCAAGAATGGGTGACGAAGGAAAGGAGGTCGGCAGTTGATCTGCGCTGACGGAATCCATACTCCCTCTCGTGGATTAGCCTGTGTTTTTTAAGAAATTTTAGTAATTGGGTGTTTATATACTTTTCCATCACTTTAGAGACGACTGAAAGGAGAGAAATAGGCATGTAGTTGCTAGGAAGCGCTTTGGATCCTTTATTGGGGACGGGTTGTACTCGAGCAGTTTTCCAGTTACTAGGGAATATGCCTCGATTGTAAGATGTATGAAACATACGAGTCAGGACAGGAGCAAATTCTGGTGCGCATTGTTTGAGAACAATTGCTGGGATTTCATCAAGGCCAGAGGCTTTCCTGATATTAAGAGGGAGCATATTTCGTACCTTTTTAGTTTTGAAAATGATATCCGTCATTTTATGCGCGACATTGGGGATTGTTGGTGGTTGAACATTTGGAGGTGGGTTGAGAGTAGAATTGTCGGTGAACAATTAGGCAAAAAGTTTAGCCTTGCCAAGGGGGGTAATAACAATTTCTTCCCCTGAAACAAGGGGTCGGAACGTACTCTTGCAGAAATTATTCCCAATATATTTAACAAGAGTCCAGAAAAGGGTTTGCTGCCGTTGGAGCTTGAGAGGACTTTGTTTTTCATGTGGTTATCAAGCGAGTTTTTTGCCTCAGAAAGAAAACGGACATAGCGGTTTGTTGCGTCGTTAAATCCTTGACGGTTCTCTTGACTAGGATTGTGTAGAAGCGTTTTGTGAGCTTTGACCTTTTCAAATCTGGCCTTGTCACAGGATTTAGAGAACCAGGAGTGGTTGAAGACGTTTTCTGTGTACGTGGAATAAATAATTCCGTGCCAACTTGGATAATTTCGGTGACGATTTGTGAGATATCTGAGGGGTCAGGATGAGATAAGCAGACAGACTCCCATGGAAATGAGGAAAAGTAATTCCGCATTTCTTCCCAGGGTTAATTTTTTTTTTAATTTGTTGATAACTCAAGAGATTTTAATTTTGATATATAATATACGTTTTACAGTAGCGACTCGCGTATCTAATTTCCTTGCCATAGATTTGTTATTTTCGAAAATATAAAAAAATTCCAAAAGGAGGCTCAAAATTTTTCCAGAGAAAGTAGTCCGATTTTCCTGGTTAGCGATTATGTAAGCCATTTATAAGTAATATTTGGGACGGTCAATTATTCGTTGAAGGGTGACGGGTTGTAACAAAGGTAAACGTCACATCAATGATTTCTAAAAACTCACCGTTTTGATCCTGAGCTCCTCTTCGGTCCTGTGTACATTCAACAACGGCGTAACCCTCACCAAGAGTCTCCACCAAGGCCAATCTCTTACCAGTAGGAATTTTCTGACGTTCCTTTGTATACACCTCACCGCCAAATCTTGCAACTTTCTCTGGGTAAGTTTCTTTCTGGCCAAGTAACCACGACAATGTGCCTGCAAGTTGACCACCATACCGGCCAGGCGCTCGTCCCGTTGAGATTCCAGTTGAGATAGGACTCCATTGCGGAAGAATATCTGAAACAAGATAGAAGAAAGTGGTGAGATTGTACAAAATATTAAAAAATCGGGACGCAGCAAGTGCGTTATGGTAGTGAATTTTCATAGAAATGATTCGGCACCCAATATTTTTGTTTTTGTAACATAGAAATATAAATTTTGGTGTATAGTTTCCTTTTAATATCGTAAACTTACGTACCAAATTTGGTTACCACTACTTTTCTATTTTTTGAGAGAAAAAGTTTTTCTGAAAGAAAACCCAAAATTTTTCCGGAAAGCCTGGTTCGATTTTCCTGATAATGAACTTATCCAAGCCACTTGCAAGGTACATGCCAAATTTTATCAAAATCGGACCATTATTTTTTTTATACATATACATGTATATATATATATATATATATATATATATATATATATATATATATATATATATATATATATATATATATATATATATATACATATACATATACATATACATATGCATATACATATACATATACATATACATATACATATACATATACATATACATATACATATACATATACATATAAAAATTGAAACTGATCCCGGATCCGGATATGGATTCTAGAGGTTCAAGCTCGCGTTCATTTGCAGAAATTCAAAAGTCGGGATCTCCCCACTGGTGATTTTTTCTAAGAAAATTCACTAAAAATACATACGAAAACCCTTTAAAAAAATTATGAGTTAAATTAACATTCTAAATATTTCTGGGGCAAGTGCACCCAAAGTGAATTAACTATATATACTAGCATATACTGGGCTGCCCTCTATGAATTAGAGACTAAACTAACATATCCCCACCTATCTTACTGACTGGTAACCAATATTGCCAGTCCAATACAATTGCAGTAGATCTGATACTTTTGGAATACATTTTGTATGCTATTACGTAATATCAATTGACTGACAATTTTCTAAATTGTTAGTTGGTTGTATACAGTATCTATTTTTTAACACTGTGTTATTTGGAGCTGGCGTGACAACATACTACTTGGTTCCGCAACTAGGTAGTGGCGACACGCTCACCATTCACTTAATGTTGAAAGGATGGCTACCATAGCCGTATTACTTTATAGGTGTATTTTCGCAGCAATTAGTATGCCGTACTAACTTCGGGTCGCCGTAGTCGAGCTGCAAGCATCATATAGGAAATCCCTTCTAGCCATAAACCCCGATAAATGTTCAGCTGTCCTATTTTCCAAGAGGAGACACACACCTCACGAACACGTATCATTAGACAACCGTCTAATTCCCTGGCAAGATTCCGCCAAATACCTCGGGGTTTTCCTCGACAAACACTTAACATGGCGCCCCCATGTCGATCACGCCCGAAAAAATGCGTCGATGTTCATCTCGAAGTTGTTCCCCCTTCTAAATAGAAATTCCAAATTGTCCATGAACAAGAAGTTGCTCATGTACAAAGTCATTATTCGGCCAGCCTTGACCTATGCATCACCTGCATGGGCCACCGCGGCCGCAACACATATCAAGACCCTTCAAATCATCCAGAACAAAATTCTGAGAATGGTTACCGGAGCGCCGTGGTTTGTCGAAACAGTCAGATTCACTCTGATCTGAAAATGCCTTCGATACTTGAGTTTATAACTCAACTATCAACAACTCAGTTCGCAAAAGCCGCTTATCACCCAAATGCTCTTCTCCGTAGTGCCACCGACTACGAAGAGCAACTTCCACATAAGCGTAAGCGTCCAAAGCTTATACTTACCCGCTAACGCCCCCGCGGCAAAAATAGAATGGAAACATTCATACCCAAAAAGTTATTGTGTGTAAATCTTTCCGACGGAGGTATGGACTAATGTCCGGTACTCCCAGGGAGGGGGTTTTAGTGAGTACAGTTTCACAGTACCTCGATATCCCACGACACCTACGGGGCCGTGAATGGGGTCTGCATGAGAATTTCCCCCTCCTGTATCAAAAAAAAAAAGCGAAACCGGTCTACGGTTCTAATTGTTGTGAGAATGCATCTAGCCTTACATACTTCGTCCCTATATTGGGGTAGAAATGGGCCAGGGCTGACAATTTTTTAAATTGTTAGTTAGTTGGTTGTATACAATCTCTATTTTTTAACACTTCGTGTTATTTGGAGCTGGCGTGACAACATACTACTTGGTTCCGCAACTAGGTGGCGACACGCTCACCACTCACTTAGTGTTGGAAGGCTGGCTACTATAGCCGTATTACTTTATAGGTGTATTTTCGCTGCAATTACTATGCCATACTGACGAGCTCTAATTAGAGCGAAACCGGTCTACGGTTCAATTGTTGTGAGAATGCATCTAGCCTTAAATATTTAACGTTATATTGTCTCCACAATGTGGAGTGTAAAACAATCATGTTGTAAACTAACCGAAGAAGTTTGTCCAAAGAATCTATTTATTTTTTTGAAAAAAAAGACTGAATAAAATATTGAATAAATGAGTATAGATGATTTTTTCCTCGCTATTCATCACTAACGTGAATCAAACAATACTTTGAGGTATAACAACATACAGTTCAATCGTTATCGCGCAAAATAACAGACAATTTAGACTTGGGGGGGGGGGTCTCAATTTGATCGATAGTCCTGATTATGACACATCATTAGCTGGTCAGCTCTTTAATAGTTGGCTGGTGTGGTATACTTGCAATATGGTAGGTGGTAGTGGAATTTTCCTTTACGTGGTAGTAAAGGATTTTTTTCACGCCCGAGGAGGTACCACCCCTCCGGTGAAGTCGCAACCGACGTTTCCGGTGCTGGTGTATGAGTCGGTTTTCCTTATAAGCAAAAATGATGATGATTCCTCCTTGTACAAAAGATTCCGGAGATAAAATACCCCACCATTCGAATCTCCCGGAGAGGGGTGTACAGGGGGCGCCAGCTTCGAGATTTACAATATACTTCTCGAATATATGTGGCCTAAATTCTAACCTGAACTCCGTCCACCATTTGCTCCAGACTAATAGGCCCCAACTCCTCTTTCTGACCGAAACTCAAGTCAGTGCCAAAACAGCCACTAATCACCTTAATTTCCCGGGGTATGAGCTCCTTACTTCTTTTAGATTGCATGGAGGCGTGCGCGCGTACGTCCGTAGCAATCTACCCTGCACCAGACTCCCCAATTTAGAAGCTGGAAGAAAAGACGTACTATGGACAAAACTCTCTCTCAGGGCTGCAACTAAATTCATCTGTTGTATTTACCGGTCACCTTCTGACAACAACTTTGTCCAGCTCTTTGACTACCTTTCTGAAAAAACCGACCATCTGATTTCTGAATATCCTTCCTCAGAGGTCACTATTCTTGGTGACTTCAATGTCCATAATAAGGAATGGCTAGGATCTTCAAAAACCGATCCACAAGGAAGAGCAGCGGAGGCCTTTGCAGTCAGCAATTCTTTAGCCAATATGGTTCAGCAACCTACTTACTTTCCTCGCATCCCAACACACAGCTCAAATCCCTTGGATCTCCTTCTTACTGCAAATCCTGACTGCTATAAGATATCAGTCACCGCCCCCCTGGGTCGCTCAGACCACGGCATGGTCACTGCTTCCTGCGCAATGCAACTCGAGGTCACATAGTCATCACACCCACGTATCGTTTGGCACTACAACTCCGCGAACTTGGGCGAAATGCGGTATTACTTTTCCTTATTTCCATGGGCGTCTGTCTGCTTCTCTGATCCTGACCCCTCTGATATCTCACAAAACGTCGCCGAAATTATCTAAGCTGGCATGGAATTATTTATTACACGTACACGGAAAACCTCTGCAGCCACTCAAAAGCCCTGGTTCTCTAAATCCTGTGACAAGGCCAGACTTGTAAAGGTCAAAGCTCACAAAAAGCTTCTACACAATCCCAGTCAAGAAAACCGTCAAATATTTAACGACGCAAGAAACCGCTATGTCCGCATTCTTTCTGAGGCAAAAAACTCATTTAATAACCACATGAAAAACAAAGTCCTATTAAGCTCCAGCGGCAGCAAACCCTTCTGGACTCTAGCTAAATCAATTGGGAATAATTTCTGCAAGAGCACGTTCCCACCTCTTGTCTCAGGGGATGAAATTGTTTCTACCGCCCTGGGGAAGGCTGAACTTTTTGCTTCGTTGTTCGCCGGCAATTCTACTCTCAACCCACCTCCAAATGTTCAACCACCAACAGTCCCAAATGTCGCGCATAAAATGACGGATATCATTTTCAAAACTAGAAAGGTACGAAAGATGCTCTCTTCTCTTAATACCAGAAAAGCCTCTGGCCTTGACGAGATCCCAGCAATTGTTCTCAAAAAATGCGCACCAGAACTTGCTCATGTCCTGACTCATCTGTTTCAGACATCTTACAATAGAGGCATATTCCCTAGTAACTGGAAAACTGCTCGAGTACAACCCGTCCCCAAGAAAGGATCGAAAGCGCTTCCTAGCAACTACAGGCCTATTTCTCTCTTTTCAGTCATCTCTAAAGTGATGGAAAAGTATATAAACACAGAATTACTAAAATTCCTTGAAAAACACAGTCTAATCCACGACAGGCAGTATGGATTCCGTCAGCGCAGCTCAACTGCCGACTTCCTTTCCTTTGTGACCCATTCTTGGAACAAGTCTATGGAACTACACGGTGAATCCCAGATTGTCGCTCTAGACATATCCAAAGCATTTGACCAGGTATGGCACGCAGCGCTGCTTAATAAACTACCGGCCTATGGCCTACCACCAAAACTCTGTACGTGGACAGCAAATTTCCTTTCCAACCGAAGCATTTCTGTTGTCGTGGATGGCCATTCCTCTAAACTGTATCCAATTAATACCGGAGTTCCTCAAGGTTCAGCTTTAGCCCCTACTTTGTTTCTTCTCCACATCAATGACCTCCTCTCTAGCACATCCAACCCAATTCACAGTTACGCAGACAACATCACCCTCCACTCCAATATACAATATTCTAAGCCTGTCTCTTTAGCCCAACTAGATGAGTATCGCAGACTCATGGAGGGTTCTATCTCAGTGGATCTCCAAAAATATTAGACTGGGGAAGTAGACATCTTGTACAATTCAACCCCACCAAATCACAGTCCTGCTTTCTTTCTCATAAAAGATACACCAGCCCTAAACCCATCACAATAAACAACCAAGTTATTCAAAGTAATGAGTCCTTTTCACTTGTTGGCATCTCTGTGGATCGAAATATCAATTGGGACCAACATGTCACATCAATTGCAAAAGCGGCTGCTAAAAAATTAGGTTTCCTCTTTCGGACTCGCAAATACTTTTCACCAGCTAATCTCTATACTTTATATACTTCACAAATAAGACCAAACCTCGAATACTGCTCCCACATCTGGGGTGCTGCTGCCGCTTCTACACTCGCTATCCTGGACTCCATTCAGAAGAGAGCTATACGTCTCATCGGTGAGCCTACCCTTACCCAAAGGCTGCCATCCCTTGCCCACCGACGTGCCGTTGGTGACCTCTCTCTATTTTATAGATATCTGCACGGGCAGTGCTCAGAGGAGCTTTATTCCATAGTTCCTCCACCTGCTGCCCCCAACAGATCTACCAGGGGAACAGAGCGAATGCACCCTTTTACTGTCCAGGTCACCAGATATAGAACATCTTGTTGTGCCCGCTGTTTTGTCCCGAGGACTTCCAAGTTGTGTAATTCCTTGCCGGCACATGTTTTTCCTTCTCCTCCGAACCTCCAAGCCTTCACGTCCAGAATTAACAAGTTGCCTCTTTTCTCCTTGTCGACACCCACGGTATGATAGTATTTAGGCTATAAGCCCTCGTGGTGTATTGTTGAAATAAAAATTCATGGGCCGGTTAAAGGGTGAAAGAACACAACACCACAGTCAACGGGGAATATTATGCAACACTACTGTACATTTTTTTGAAAAGCTTATTAGGTCAGCAATTCGTCCGTCGGCGTTTAGATAATTTGAATGTATTAAAGACCCTGACAGCTTTTAATATTTTCTGTTCCTTCTGTGCATCCCGTATTCTGGAGTAGATGTATATTCAGGTGTTATACTTACGACACTAATTAAACTGCGATGATTGTGACGTAACACATAATTTCAAACGGTAAGAACTGACCTACGAGGTTGAAAAACATCCAGGTATCAACGTTATTACAGTTATTTGTTTATTCCATTAACTGGGTGTCGTAATATTTACACTCACACATCTATATTGGCTTTACAGGTAGAAGGCGGTAGAAATTCTCAAACGTGGGAAAGTAAAGTCATCTATAAAAAGTAAGTATTTCTGGAGTAGATACGCACTATGTGCTTTCCGTGTTTGTTTTCATTTATAAACGCAGGTGGCGTTCTTAAAATAGCTTTTTATCCATAAAATAAGCAGTTCATTCGACACTATTTAACAGGCTGACTTCTACTTTCATTAGGAAACTCGTCTCGCAAGTGAATGATAAACTTAAATAATTAAAGTCTGGACGCAGCAAGTGCGTTATGGAAGTGAATTTTCATAAAAATGTTTTTAATAGCAAATACGAGCTGGCATTAATCTGATTACCGGTAGAGCCTATGTGGTAGAAACAATGTACTACATTTTATCAAAATTACTTATTGTTTGAAAATGTACAAAAATTTTCCGAAACTAAACTTAGATGATGGTTTCCTAGCCAACAAACCTTACGTTAATAGCAAATTGAGTTATGAAATTTGAAGGATTTAATGAAAATTCGCTACCAAAACGCACTTACTGCGCCCAGATTTTTTCTTACAAACATGCATCATATTTCGATAAAAAATGCAAAAATTCATTAAAGACTTTGTTCTACGAAAATTAGCTAAAAATTATAGACCGTTAAACCATAAACTTCACTAAACCTACAGCGAAAGCATCAACTTAACTAAACCGACAGCCAAAGCACCAGAGAAAGGGTCTATTTGAAATGAATTTTCTGTAAATATTTTAGTAAAATGAAGGGCAATAAGGGTTGAAGCTGAAACTTAAGGGTTCGCAGAACACTCATTTTCTTTTCACAATCCGTATTTGTTTCACGTTATTTGCCTAAACATTGACAATTCTGACGTTTCAAATTGCGACTTTGACGTTTTGAGGAAAACTCCAAATTTTACCTGACCTGACCCCGAATATGTGTTCTAAGGGGCGCTAAGTTAGCGCTCAGCTGAAGAATTTTTTTTAATTCAAAAGTCTGGATCTCCTTTTTTTTTTAAGAAAATTCACTAAAACTGAAGTTTAATATTCAGTATGAACGTATGAACCCATCCGTATACATACATATGTTTGACCATAGAGTAATATGTGTTTTACATTGACATGAATATATTACCCGTCACACTGGGAATCAATCCTACTGTCTAATTAGACGAGCGTCTCGCAACAGTAAAAACTTGGAAGAGTTTTTGTTGTTTTAACGAAATAAAAGACCTCCCTACCGTGATGTTACAAAAAATCCTACCAACTGACTTTTCTGACCTGCCCTGACATCAGTTTGCCTAATTAAAAGCTAAAAGGAGAAGGAAAATCAACCCTGCAATATATCAAGGTTATGTGAGCATAATGAACTTTTCCTTTCCCTTTTAACTTCTTTTAGCTTTTGATTAGGCAAACTGATGACAGGTCAGTTGGGAGGATTGTGTGTACACATCACAGTCAAGGAGATCTTTTATTTCGTTAAAACGACCAAAAGTCATCAAAGTTTTTACTGTCGCGAGTCACTCGTCTAATTAGAAGAAAGCAATGTTTAATCTATTAATCACATATTATACATACATTTTATCTTTCTGCTCTCCTTGTTTATATGCACTTTAACTATGCCAAATCTCACACTGCTTCGTGCGCGCAATGTGCTTAACAAGGGGTAGGTACAAAGTTTTTCTTCATGTATTATAACCCTATAGTTAAAACCACAGCTAAAGCATCAGAAAAAGGGTCTATTTGAAATTCATTTTCTGCATATATATATATATATATATATATATATATATATATATATATATATATATATATATATATATATATATATATATATATATATGCGAGTGTGTGTGTATGTATCACACCGATAACTCAAAAAATAATGGACCGATTTTGATCAAATTTGCTGAGTACCTTCCTTTTGCAAGTGGCTTGGAAAAGTTCGTTAGCCAGAAAAATTGGGCCATGTTTTCCCAGAAAATTTTGTGTTTTCTTTCTGAAAAAATGATATCTCCGGAAATAACAAAGTAAGGGCAACCGAATTTGGTACGCGTTTTTGTAATATAAAGAGTGAATCACATACCAAAATTTAGGTCTGTAAGCTAAGACAAAAAAAGTTTATCGGCATTTGGTCGCCGTTACTTTGTTAGGTCCTCAAGTCGCGATTTGAAACGTGAATATTGGCAACACATAGGCAAATAACCTGAAACGAATACGGATTATGTAAAGAAAATGCCTCAGCTTCAACCGTCATTGTCCTTTATTCTACTAAAATATTTCCAGAAAATTCATTTCAAATAGACCCTTTCTTTGGTGGTTTGGCAGTAGTTTTAGTAAAGTTTCTGGTTTAACGATCTATAACGTTTGGCTAACTTTCGTACAAAAAATTCGTTAGTGAAGAGACCGCAACTTTTGAATTTTAAAAAGATTTCTTCAAATGAGTCCAAACTAGCCTCCCTAGCATCCATATCCGGGTTTAGTTTCAGTTTTAATCTGTTTACATATATACAGGGTGATGCATTTCTACGGGAAACCTCAATATAATTGTTATTATACAAGATACGAGAAAGAATTGTATACGTTAATTATAGAGTATCTTCAGCTGCATCTTATAAAGTTATTTTGACAATCACAGCTGGCCCATAAGTCGCTGGTGATACCTACAATTTTATTCAAACACGGGATTTCACATCGTTACAAAACTTCTAATAACTACGCCCTCAATGTTGAAACAATTTTTGCCTCAAAAAGCGTTAATTATAATATCCCCCTACCAACTAGATTTTGTGCAAATTTTGTTCTTCCCAAAGATTATAAAAAAACTCGGGAGGCAGCAAGTGCGTTATGGTAGTGAATTTTCATAAAACTATTTTTTAATAGCAATAATGTGTGTTTTTTTAAGAAAGCAGGCATCAAATTTGGTTACCAGTATAATCTATATAGTAAAAACAATGTGCCATGTTTCATTAAAATAACTTTATTGTTTGAAAATGTAGAAAAATTTCCAAAAGTAAACTTAAAGTGTTCCCGAAAAAACTCGTTTTTTGGTCAACCTTATTGGTTAATAGCAAATTGACCTATTCAAATATTAAGCATTTGATCAAAATTCGCTACCATAACGCACTTACTGCGTCCAGAATTTTTGTTCTTACAAACATGCATTATATTTCGATGGAAAATGCAAAAATGCAATAACATAAGGCGTGTTTGATTAAAAAAAAAAAGAAAATTTGTATCACCAACGACTTATGGGCCAGCCTGTGATTGTAGAAATAATTTTTTAAGATGTAGCTTAAGGCACCCTATAATTAATATATATAATTTTTTTTCATATCTGGTATAATAACAGATATATTGAGCTTTATTGATTTTTTTTTACGAAAATTCTACAAAAATTATATACTATTAACGATAAACTCTATAGCTAAGACTAGTGCCAAGCGTCAGAGAAAGGGTCTATTTGAAATAAATTTTCTGGAAACATTTTATTAAAATGAAGGACAATGACGGTTGAAACTAAGACTTCAGGGTTTGTAAAACATTCTTCTTAAGACATTTTATTTCCATAGCCCGTATTAGATTCAAGTTCTTTTCCTAAATGTTGCCAATTTTGACGTTTAAATCGCAACTTTGACGTTTTGTGAAAAACCCCAATTTATTTTTGTTTAAATGCCTATAACTTTTTTGTCTTTTGACCTACAGAGCTAAATTTTGGTAGGCAACTTGCTTATAATGATATAAAATTTGGTTGCCCTTACTTTGTTAATTTTGGAGATATAAATTTTTTTCGAAAGAAAACACAAAATTTTCCGGGAAAACCCCGTCGGATTTTCCTGGATAATGAACATATCCAAGCCACTTGCAAAAGGAAGGTATTCACCAATTTTGACGTTTAAAATCGCGATTTTGACGTTTTGAGGAGAACCCAAATGCCTGTAACTTTTTTGTCATTTAACCTACGAAGCTAAATTTTGGTAGGTGACTTGCCTCTAATGATATAAACCTGCGTATGAAATTTGATTGCCCTTACTTTGTTAATTTTGGAGATATAATTTTTTTTCGATTTTTTTCGAAAGAAAACACAAAATTTTCCGGTAAAACCTTGGTGGATTATCTTGGCTAACGAACTTATCCAAGCGACTTGCGAAAGGAAGGTATGTGCCAAATTTTATCAAAATCGGTCCATTATTTTTTAAGTTATAGGTGTGACACATAAATATATATATATATATATATATATATATATATATATATATATATATATATATATATATATATATATATATATATATATATATATATATATATATAAACATATAAAGTCCGAAACTGACCTCGGATTTGGGTTCCGGGGGTCCTAAATAGCGCTCATTTGAAGAAATTTTTTCCAAATTCGAAAGTCGAGATCTCCTCATTAGTGAATTTTTTTTAAGAAAATTCACTAAAAAGTTCTGAGGTAACACATAAAAAACATACAGGCGAATTGAGAACCTCCTCCTTGTTTGAAATCGGTTTAAAAAAAAGCAAATAAAACGTATTTGGGCTTGACCGGGATTTGAACCTGGGAGCTCCCGCACTCTAAGCGGAAATCATACCTCTAGACCAACGAGTCAGTTGTTGAAAGTTTGTTTTAATGTCGTATTCCAGCGGGCGTTCTAATCATTTTAGTCATAATTCATGTTTAATCATTTATTTATATAAAAATTATAAATTAATACCTAGTTATTAAATTAAATACTGAAATCTCGGATAAGTTTTGTTTCCGCGGAAACACTGTTTCTTTCTCAACAGAATGAATGGTTGGTTGTGATCCACAATCATCATCAATGTAGTCGAAGCCAATTAAATACGCATTATTAAGGATAACTCAAAAACTACTAGTCAGATCTTGATCACATTTATATGGGACCACACGAGAAGCACCAGCTTTCAAATAAAAAAAGAATCATCAAAATCGGTTCACCTAGAAAAAAGTTCTGAGGTAACACACATAAAAAAAAACATACAGGCGAATTGAGAACCTCCTCCTTTTTTTTGAAGTCGGTTAAAAATGAAGGACGATGACGGTTGAAACTAAGACCTCAGGGTTTGTAAAACATTCTTCTTAAGACATTTTATTTCCATAGCCCGTATTAGATTCAAGTTCTTTTCCTAAATGTTGCCAATTTTGACGTTTAAATCGCAACTTTGACGTTTTGTGAAAAACCCCAATTTATTTTTGTTTAAATGCCTATAACTTTTTTGTCTTTTGACCTACAGAGCTAAATTTTGGTAGGTAACTTGCTTATAATGATATAAACCCGCGTATAAAATGTGGTTGCCCTTACTTTGTTAATTTTGGAGATATAATTTTTTTTCGAAAGAAAACACAAAATTTTCCGGGAAAACCTCGTCGGATTTTCCTGGATAACGAACATATCCAAGCCACTTGCAAAAGGAAGGTACTCACCAATTTTGACGTTTAAAATCGCGATTTTGACGTTTTGAGAAGAACCCAAATTTATTTTTCTTTGAATGCCTGTAACTTTTTTGTCATTCAACCTACGGAGCTAAATTTTGGTAGGTGACTTGCCTCTAATGATATAAACCCTCGTATGAAATTTGGTTGCCCTCACTTTGTTAATTTTGGAGATATAAATTTTTTTCGATTTTTTTCGAAAGAAAACACAAAATTTTCCGGGAAAACCTCGGCGGATTGTCCTGGCTAACGAACTTATCCAAGCGACTTGCGAAAGGAAGGTATGTGCCAAATTTTATCAAAATCGGTCCATTATTTTTATATATATATATATATATATATATATATATATATATATATATATATATATATATATATATATATATATATATATATATATAAACATATAAAGTCTGAAACTGACCTCGGATTTGGGTTCCGGGGGTCCTAAATAGCGCTCATTTGAAGAAATTTTTTCAAAATTCGAAAGTCGAGATCTCCTCATTAGTGAATTTTTTTTAAGAAAATTCACTAAAATAAAAACGATGCATTCGGGTAACGTTAAACATGTGAAGAAAAAAACGAGATATTATTTATCTTCTTAGAATGATCTACCAATGCTTAAGCCCCGACTAAGATGATTTTAATTTTAACGTTGTTACCGATTTAAAGTTATTAGAGCAGATGGGGTCTTGTTTAACCGAAATAGAAGACAGAATATTTGTTGAGCGGTTCATTATCAAAGAAGGTTATACAATTATTTGAGACACGGTAAAGAATGCGTATCAGATGGGATCAATTAGTATTCAAATAAAATATTGAATGTAACGGTCATGGTACGTTGCGCACACCGAGAACGTGCGCATGATTAGCCATTTATGGGAATGTGTCACAAGCCATAATCATATTTATCTCTTGCTATTTATACAGGCTGTCGATTGTAAAAGGTTGCACGAAAGTTTTCCCGAAAACTGCTGAGATCTACGAAAAAAACGAAATCACGTTGCTTTTTCTTGCGAGGGGGACACTTTTTGGGACACTAATCTTTTAGTATTCAGCCCCTAGTGGCTGGGGGTAGGGAAAGTAGTTCGTGTGGCACTTTTTTGGAAAGCTCTTTTGTTTCTCTATTCCAAGGTGCAATTATAAAGCCTACCGATACGTTTTTAGATAATTGCTTTCATAACATAAAAATATAAAATAGTGTTTGAGCCATCGATTCGTTTTCGAAACATTAGAAAATCTTTGGTGGTCACTGGATATTGGAAAAGAAAACTTTTTTCAGTCTTGTGTGTTTTTGCTGATAAGTGTACGAGTTTGTAGAAAAAGGTAAAAATAGTGCTGCAAATTGAATCATAAGACTGCTTCAGGGGGTAGGGGATAAATAAGGGGTGATTTGGTGAAAATTAATTTTTTTTAAATAAAACTCATGTAGTGTAACGTTTCAAAGGTACAGGAATACAAATATTTTCATTGTGGGCAAGTCATGTGCCCTAAATTCATTCCACGAGAACGTCTTTCTAGAGAGAATAAATTATCACAGCTATATAATAATAATAATAATAATAATAATAATAATAATAATGATTTTATTCACACAAAAAAATACAAAAATAATATAATATAATTCTTACATAAAAGTTGAATAAAATCCATAGAACCCACAAAAGTCAGAGACTTGTGCGTGGGTATTCTAAACTATATAACTAATAAATGTACATTCCTACAAAGCACAATGTTAGGATAGGAATTCTTGTAAAAAAAAATCCATAATCTAGTAGAGTGAAACATGAACAAGACACACAGACAGATTCATATTCATATACACACATACACATACAGGCGTGCATACACACATATACACATACACACATGTACCCACATGTACCCACACATACACACATACATACACACACATATATACACACATACATACACATACATATATACACACATACATCCAGATATACCTACATTCCCACATACTCATCACAAAAGAACACAACATCTTTAGAAAATATTAGCTGATCGTTTCATGTATTAATCTACGTGCGCTTGTGCGTGACCATCTCAAAATCCAACTCTTGAGGTTTTTTTTTAAAGAGTCTTTCATTGTCTGTGAATTTTATTTCCGCGGGAAGACAATTTAAAAGTCTCGGGCCCAGCTGAAGGCGAGAACGACGAGTTAGTACTTTGTGGAATCTTGACACAACATTGGCTGATACAGTAGAGCGTGTACTGTAGTTGTGGACTGTATGGAATAGTCTTTTCCGATTTCTGAATTGCCAAATCCCAACGGCTCCAAGATAAATTTGGAACACATCTGGAACTTGCATCTCATCATAAAGACGTTCAGATGGGTAAGTGTAAGATCTTTTACCAATTATCTTAAGCACCCATTTCTGTGCCACTTTTTATCCGAGTCTTTACCGCTCCTCCCCAAACTAGGCTGCCATATAAAAGGTGGGTCTCGACAAGAGACTGATATAGGATTCTAAGTTGTGCGGGCTCAAATACGTCTTGATATAGTTTAAATCTGCTACTTAAAAAGCGAATTTTTTTTACCAAGCTGTCGATGTGGGCGTCCCACCTTAGATGACAGTCTATTTCTACACCCAAATACTTAATTTTTTGTGCAGAACATATTTCCAGTATTTTGTCGCCATCAGCAATCCGAAGAGACAAAAACAAGGGCAAGGCATTTGGATAGCTAGCAAAAGGCAAGTATTTTGTCTTAGTGAAATTAACTGTTAATAATTTTGAACTAAACCATTGCATTATATCTCCCAAATCGTTTTCAGCTTTTCTTTTCAGTTCGCTCCAAGTTTCCGCTTTATAAAATATTGCAGTGTCATCAGCGAAACCGACAATATCTCCTTCAGATGTCTGTAAAAACAACTCATTTATATAGATGTTGAAAAGGAGAGGCCCAATGACAGTGCCTTGTGGAACCCCACATTCCACCTGTCTCTGAGAACTAGTATATTCATTCACCCTAACATACTGTCTCCTTCCCCTAAGATAGCTTCTAAGCAATTGATAAATATTTCCCCTAAACCCAAAACTCTCCAATACCTCCAATAATTGTTCATGATCAACCGTGTCAAATGCTTTTGCGAGGTCTATAAAAACACACAAGCAGGGTGTACCGGTGTCCATCTCATTCACAATATTTTCCGTCATGTGAGCTATCGCATCCTGAGCTGACTTTCCCTCACAAAAACCATATTGACTCTGTGACAGCAATCCAAACCTATTTAAATAACGAATCATTCTCGTCCGCATAATTTTCTCAACAATTTTTGCCACATTAGATGTCAATGATATAGGTCTATAATTCTGCATCTGTGTTTCATCACCACCCTTATGCACTGGAAGCACAGCGGCAACCTTAAGTACATCGGGGAAGGAACCACCATCAAAGGACATATTTATCAAATATGCCAGTGGATGTTTATATAAACTACAACGCGTGCAAGAACTGGTTGACTGTAATACGCACAGAAGATTACAATTTCGCGAGCAGATGTTTCATTAAGTGAAGATTGGAACCTGTGATGAGCCCTGATAAGTATACTTGGAGAACCCAAATTACCACAACACATCTTTTACAGACCTGACGATTGTTTAACTGACAAAGTTAACGTCGTCAGAGGATGAAAAATTCTGATATGTGTTATTTTTGTTAAACAGATGTACAAAATTTTGTAAGACATTTAAAAAGAAACCACTTTCATGAGCTAGAAATGCAGCAAACATTTGCAAAAAAGTTAAAAGTAAAGAAAAAAGAGAGTTGTTGGCACTTCTAAGAAAAAGGAACTATAAAAAATACAAAAAAAATGAGTTAAACCTGTTATACAGGCTCTTACACCAGGTCAATCATTTCTACCATGTCCAAATTGTCTTGGTTGTTATAGATCTAAATTTTCGCATCAACACAAAAAATAACATGTTTAAAAGGTGTACACTCCAAAAGATGTCAGGCCAGAGCACAAAATTTGTTACTCAATAGTGACGCAAAAATTGATTGTCGTTCAGAGTGAACTCCTTTCAAAGATGAGGACCGATAAAACTTCTTTGGAAGATAAGAATAATTACCCTATTTGTGCCTTTGGTGCAAGGTACTTGAAAATACATCGCGAAAAACATTTCATCAATGTAGAAAGTAGAAAAATGAGAGACCTATCAAGATTTTTGTTGAAATTGAAAAAAAAAATCGAACCCACTGTCAGCAACTTGCTTGAAGTACCAAAGCCAACGTTTTATGACAAATTAGTTGAGGCTGCAAAGTATTTTTGTCATGTTTTCGGTAAATGTCCAGTACCTTGACAGATAAGCGGTTTTGATGAAACTTTGCATAACCCCTAGTTTTGTGCATAGATGACGAAAATGACAAGAAAATTAGGGCACACGCGTTTTCCGATATATCGTCATTTTTCCGATAATTTTCATCATTTACATGATGTTTTTCGAATTTTGACATCATATCCATCGCTCGTTATCACCCAATTGTAAGGTATGTGTTTGATATTTTTCATTCTTTCATATTTTTTTGTTGTACACAATTTCCTCAAAAATGCAGAGAAGCCACATCCAAATGCATTCAGTATGCAAATGTCATATTCAACCAACACAGGTTGAGTTTAGGTACGTCAGGCGTATTCGACTAGACGGGCGTCTCGCGACAGTAATTAACACGTCTCGCGACAGTAATAACACGGCTCGCGACAGTAATTAACATGGCTGCGACTCAAGTTTTTTTTTTTTTGCCGTGTTAACGAAATAAAAGACCTCCCCGGGGGTGCCTTTTTACACGCAATCCTGCCAACTAACCTCCCTGACCTGCGCTGACATCAGTTTCCCTAATTAAAAGCTAAAAGAAGGATCGGAGGAAAAGGAGAAGAAGAAAAAACGACAAAATCAATCCTGTCCTGCATGAAGGTCATGTGAGTATAATGTATACTTTTCCTTCCCCTTTTTTGTGAATTTCACCAATGAGGAGAAAATTCTTGAAATGAGCGCGATCTAGGCCCCCTAGAACACATATCCGGGGTCAGTTTCAATTGTTATATGTTTATATATATATATATATATATATATATATATATATATATATATATATATATATATATATATATATATATATATATATATATATATATATATATATATATATATATATATATATATATATATATATATATATATATATATATATATATATATATATATATATATATATATATGTATCACACCGATAACTCAAAAAGTAATTGGCCGATTTTTTTCTAATTTGATAAGTACCTTCCTTTTGCAAGTGGCTTGGATAAGTTCATTAGCCAGGAAAATCGGACTCGGTTTTGCCGGAAAATTTTGTGTTTTCTTTCGGAAAATGTTTATATCTCCGGACCTAACAAAGTAATGGCGACCAAATGCCGATAACCTTTTTTTTTTGTCGTTTAGCTTACAGACCTAGATTTTGGTATGTGATTCACTCTTTATAATACAAACACGCGTTCCAAATTCGGTTGCCCTTACTTTGTTATTTCCGGAGATATCATTTTTTCAGAAAGAAAACACAAAATTTTCTGCGAAAACATGGGCCGATTTTTCTGGCTAAAGAAACACACACTTACATACACATATATATATATATATATATATATATATATATATATATATATATATATATATATATATATATATATATATATATATATATATATATATAATATATATATATATATAAAAATTGAAACTGACCCTAGATATGGGTTCTAGGGGGCCTAGTTCGCCCTCATTTGAAAAAATGTTTTCAAAATTGAAAAGTCGCGATCTCCTAAATAATGATTTTTTTTAAAGAAAATTCACTACAAAGCTAGGTATTAAAATGGACATAGGCGTTGTATATCATCAGTTTATATAATACACACTAAAGGTGTTGTTATACAATTCAAAGGAAAGAAGAAAAGAGAAATTATATAATATAATTAAGCGCCTTTATAACAAGCCATAATATCTTACTATTAAGTTATCAATTAACTAAAATATGATAACTATAGTCATTATATAAAACATTCTCTTGTTTTCTAAATTATTAAAAGAGACATTTTAACGTCCATTATGTATCCATTCCGCCAGAACAGCAAGAAATTGTGGCTGGTAGCTTAAGGCAGCGGATATGACGACATCGCTAACCAGTTTTTAGAAGTCTACAGTACCTTCATAATAAACGAAACAAATTCAATAAAATGATGTCTCTTGTGATCAAAGTGGTAGTAAGTTGATGAAGTTCGAAGCGGAGATAACCTTCCATTGTTGCAGTTGAGGGATAAAATTGAGTTAGAGGGTATACGAAACAAATAAAGGAAGCTATTGTGCTAATAAATCACATTTCTGGAGATGTAATTTTGTTTTCTCCCTCAGGGCTCGTCCGCGTCTATGCCGCCCAGATAGCACTGCAGCCTTTGGCTTATTTTGCATGCCCTTAGTCTTTCTACTCCACCAGTTCAAAAATCACTGTGCCTTGAACTAGTCTGCACAGCGATTGGTAGGGTGAAGTTTTATATTGCTCTGTCTCCGGTCTAGACTGACTGTAGATCAGTTGTCTTTGCGGTCTAGAGCTTTACACTCGCACAAGATGCGCTGGGCTGATTCCTCCCCCTCGCCGCAAACTCTGCATGCGACGTCCCCCTCGAACCGCCTCATTTTATGCATGTGCCTCTTAACGGCCATGTGTCCCGTCAAGAGACCTGTTATGTTTCTGGGCTGTCCTCTGCTAAGATTTAGCAGTTCCACAGCTCTCTTTGGACTGGGTTCGCCAATTACTGACTTCCCATGTCTGAGCCCTGGACAGCTTGCCCAGTACACCTTGTGTTCGTTTCTGACCCAGGACTTAATGGCTCTCCTGGCCGTGCTCTTTGTCACGCCCAGAACCGGTTCTGGTCCCATAAATGGTTCTGCTGACCCTCTCTTCACGAGACTGCTTCTTCATTGCCTTTGACCCCCGAGTGACCCGGCACCCAGATGAGGGTGACCTCATTCTGCCCAGCCAGGTCGCTCGTCTCGTCTCGGCACTCACTTACCAGCCTAGAGTTTACCCGTCTGCTACTTAGGGCGTTGAGGGCGGCCTGGCTGTCTGTGGCTATGAGAATCTGTTTGTTGGTGTAGCCCCTCGTCTTGTTCTCCCGCACACAGTGCAGGATGACGTACATTTCGGCCTGAAAGACCGTTGCATGGGCTCCGAGGGAAATACTATGACTTAACCTCTGTACTTCCGAATAAACACCTGCCTTCGTCCCACGCTCCCCGCCGGATCCGTCCGTGAACCAGACGAGCGCGTCCTGTGGTAAGCCTAGCGTCTCCTCCCGTCATGCTTTGCGGTTGGGGATTTCCACTGTAAACTTGTTTTGCCTGCCGATTCGCGGACTCGCGAAGTCTGACCTCATTCCAAGCATGGGCTCCTTCATGATGTCCTGAATTTTACAGTGGCCGCTGAAGCCTGGGTGGATCTTCAGTCAACCATTGCAGGCTAGTCTGTATAGTCCTAGCCTGGCCTCCCCCATGATAACTAAGTGCAAGGGGGCAGATCTAGCAACACCTTCATGGCGGCTGTTGGGGTTGAAGTCATGGCCCCTGTGGTGCCTAGGCAAGCCATCCTTTGGATCTTGCCTAGTTTTTGTTTGGCACTGGATTGTGTCACCTTAGGCCGCCAGACCAGTGCCGCGTATGTTAACGATGGTCTGACCACCCTTGTGTACAGCCAGTGGGCCATACTAGGTCTTAGTCCCCACGTTTTTCCATCTAATTACAGCGAAACCGGTCTACGGTTCTAATTGTGGTGAGAATGCATCTATCCTTGAATACTTTGTCCCTATATTGGGCTGGAAATGGGCCAGGGCTGTTACTAAATTGTTGGTTGGTTGTATCCAGTCTTTATTTTTTAACATTCTGTGTTATTTGGAGCTGCCGTGACAACATACTACTTGGTTCTGCAACGAGATGGCGGCACGTGTTTCGTGTCTTACATCTCAGTTGGTTGTGGCAGTATAGCTAAAATTTTAATTATGAGTCATCTCTTATGCAGTTTTGATTCCTACGATCATAAAATCACTCCATCCAGTATAACGTGTTTTGTCTTCGGTATGAGAGGAAGACCAATTTCATGAAGCCGGACCTGATACAAAGCTTTAAATAAAATTTTTGAAGCGAACAATGATATGAGCATCATTATTTACAACGAAAATAAGAATCCTGATGCTGCAAGACGAATCTGAAAAAAATGTATAAACCTACAATTTTTTTGTTTTGATAACTCAATAAGTCTGGTGTTGCTGGGGGTATTATTCTGTCACCTCAATTGGATATTTTTAAGACGAGCTGAGCTTCGGCCCTGTAAATATACCCTAAAAAATTACAAATTACCATGTATGTTGAACACGGGTGGCCAAAGGACATTTTTATGTGCTAATCACCTATTAGAGTATACAGAATACAAGCTGAAACACCCTGTAGGTATATGTCAATTTTTAAAATCGTCGGGTTCTTTTTTTTATCTAATGGACAATAATTGCTGTAAATAACCGTGTCTATTTTTGTTAACCTTTAATAGAAAATTGAAAAAAAAGCATACAAATACAAGTCAGAAACAAAAAAACTGTACCTTCGGTTCCTTGGTGTTTGCTGGACTCTTTGTCTGCTGTCTAGAGATGACACCATTCTGCGACGCCGGTCTATCACTCCTATAATCACTGAGCAAAGAATCGGTACTGGATCGACTTCTTATCGTCGACGAACAAGAAAACTGATCATCTACTTCTATTTCCGTTGAAATATTTCCAGAATCGTCGGATTTTTCGGAGCCATCATCAGAATTATAATTTAACTTATCGCTTTTCTTGGTTTCTAACTTCGATAATTCTCTATCTAGTTTACTACTTAAATCGTTGGATGAATCAGCCTTTGTTGCGCCGGCATCTTTCAAATCAACGAAAGCGTTTGGATCTAGATAAAGATTTTGACACACTGTCATTCCTATAGTTTTCATAAACTTCTGGGTAGTTTTTAAATCTAATTTTATCTCGTCGGAGTTTTCGACATTTTGTACAGAATCTGTAGAAATAGATGTAACATTTATCTTAGATTTATTTTCAGTTTTTTCATCGCAATCCAATTTCCTCACACCAAAAGTATTTGTGTTTTTAGTAAAGGTGTCGGTTTTCTTTACTTCAGTTTTCTTGTATGCCTTTGTGTAAGTTTTTGATTTAGAGTTTTCTACTGTTTTGATGTATGTTTGAAATTTAGCCTGGTCATCAACTTTCTGTTTGCTTTTTGCGATGTCAACTTTCTCACTGCTTCTTGGAGAGCTTTGTAGTTTTTCTATAACCTTTCCAACATTATTTTCTTTAGTATTTAAATTGACAGCAGGTGTAGGTTTGGACACTGTCTTGTTTTCCTTAGAGGTCAACAAATCGCCTTTCTTCTTGTTCTCGGTTATTTTAGATATGACACAATTTCCAGTCTTCTTAATTTCAGTCGATTTCTGTGGCTTCATGTTGCAATTACTATTAACAAAATCTCTCTTGATCTTGCTATCTTGTGCATTTTTAACAGGTTTTTCAGTGAACGAAGGTTGCTTCAGTAAGCTCAACGGCTTTAAGCATTTGGTGTTCAGATTTTCCATGCTTTTGCCCAACAATTTCTTACCGGCGTCTGGAGTTGCCCCACTAGTATTTCTAGCTACTTCCAGGTTTTTCTTTCCTGACAAGTTTTCTATACTTTTCCCCAAATTTCTCTCAGTCTTCCCAATATGCTTGGGAAGAGAAAGCTTATTACTGGAAGTACTTAAATTTTGAACGCTTTTGGTAAATTTACTGTTTAACTTGCTTCTGTTTTCCCCAAAATTATTTCGACATCCATTCTGTTGGTCTAAATTATTCAGACCCGAAGGAGTACTGGGGAATGTTTTTCTTAAGTTGGTGTTAACTGGAATTTTGCTAACAACCTTTTTTGTGGCACTCAAGTCAGTATTACTGACCGCTTTAGTGAGACCACACTTAGTCTTTTGTTGAGCATTTGCATTATTATCAATATAAGTTTTTATTTCGTCATTACTTGATGCACTTACTAGTCTCTTTTTGCTAACACTTTCGGAAACCTTTTTGCTTACAACTTCTAATGAATTTTCTTTTTGTTGCGGTGTAACATGCTTTGATATTACCTCATTTCCTTCAAATATCTCTTCTTTAGCTACTTCCTGCTGTTGTATGTCCTCTACTTTATTTGTGGTAGTACTAGAAATGCTATCATTCAAACTGTTAAGTTTTTTAACGAGTTCTTTGACTTTGACAGATTGTTCAGGATTCCTGGATATGCCTCGATGAATCGGTGGTTTACTGCTTGGAATCGGTGGTGGAATTTTAATGTTCAAATTCTTATTCTCTGTTTTATTATCTGTTAAGTTGATTTCTTTATCTTTTGCGCAAACAGAGGCTGGCAGTTTTATGTCTGGTTCAAGTGTTTTTCTGTGGCTTTCTGAGCTGGTAACACCATTTTTCTTAGCTTCAAATTTAAGTGGTGCCAGTTTCGTTGAATCTTTAGCAATATCATGTAAACTTTTTGCTTTTGTAGTATTTAGATTGCTTCTTTCATTTGTTTTCCCATTATTTGGGTTAATTTTACCATTTCCTGGTTGCGACTGGGTTTTTTTCAATATACATTTCGATTCTATTATGCTACAAGTTTTCGCTTTTTGCAATTTGGGGATTTTTGTTGGAGCTGCAGGCTTTCTTGGAGTTGGAGGCTTGTACTCATCTAAAATTTTATCAAAATTATTTATCACAATTCTTAGTCTATTGTCGGAAACATTTATGTTGTAGGGTATATGAACCACTGTCACATTTTCGCTCGTTTCTTTCATTTTTTCATCGCCGTCTGCTATAGTGTGTTTCCTGTTTTGTACCTTCGCCGCTGGTAGATCTAGACTTCTTTTAAATTCGACGTTTTCATACGAGTGATCAGTTTTCTTATGTATTATTACGATATCATTTTTTGTGTAACTTTTCGTCGTTTTCACTTCAGCCTTTTTGGTGTTGTTCTGATTTCTATCGCCGCCTAACCATTTTCTGTGTGTTTCATAG
The DNA here is from genome assembly GCA_964006375.1 of Tillus elongatus. Classification (NCBI taxonomy): domain Eukaryota; kingdom Metazoa; phylum Arthropoda; class Insecta; order Coleoptera; family Cleridae; genus Tillus; species Tillus elongatus. The sequence continues at coordinate 13,824,988 of OZ023270.1, read as the reverse complement.
ATTTTCTTGATTAGAGGTTTAGTTGCTAGGGAACTGTTCGAAGAATTCACTTTACATTTCATCGAAGACATGTCTAACAGTTTTACATCGTTAAGAACACTGGGGAGGTCTTTTTAACTGCACTTAAATGCTGGGAGCTTGAGAAATGTCTTCGTGCCACAGTCAACAATTAAAAATCAAGAACGTCATGCTCTAGAAATGGTAATGTCTGTGTAAAAGCGTTCACTTTGTTTTTAAATAGAATTATCCGTTAGCTTAGGTGACACTGATCGAAATAAAATACATCTGTTAGTTTTTTAATATTTGCTTCTGGTTTTATGTAACAAAAGTAATTTTAATGGTGATTGTAGCTTCAATTGTATCTTTGTATACTCGAATACTCATAAAAAAACTGCGATTAAGACGAATGTAGGTAAATAAGTAACTAGGTTGAAGAATGTTTAATGAATGAATTTATAAAAGAATAGTTTTGTAGGTAAAGAATTTACTATGTTGTATTTTGAATTGTATTACAATAGAATTAACATAAAATTAACCGAATACGGTAACGTGATATCTGAGATGCATCTTTGACTCCCACAGCTCTAGAAAAGAATTTTTTATTAATATAATTATCGGTTTATCTTCGCCTTGTATGTATGTTTATTTTTGTTGTAAGAATTTGAGTTGGTGGTATATTACACAGTGCATTAACATTTTTAGTCGTTACTGTATCATTATAATAGTCGATAACCTTTCATTAAGCCTAATTTGAAGAAAAAGTTAATTGTGGAAAACTTTTTAATCGGTATATTGTTCTTTGGTAAAAGTAAATATATACGGAGGAACAACGCACAGAAAAAAAATTCGGGACGCACCAAGTGCGTTATAGTAGCGAATTTTCATAAGAATTGTACACTATAATTATACGGCATATTGGTAAAGTTAAAACTTTAAACTTACACAGACTTTGAAGATCGATTTCAGAGGTCCTAGTACGCGCACTTTTGAAGAATTATTTCGAAAGTGTTACCATCGATATCTCTCTATTATCAAAAAAAATCTTGAGTTCTAACTCCTTTTGAAAGAAATGCCTAAAACTCAATTTTCTATGAAGCTAAAAAACAAAATTTTGCTATATCTGTAGATAGTATAAGTTTCTTTAAAAGAAACTTGTATTACAAATTTCATTAAAGTTATACAAAAGCTTTCCAGAAGGAAACTTAATTCATATTTAGAAAAGTAAAGTATCTGCCAAATTATAATAGCAGCTATTTTT